>CM057166.1:26670715-26865715 GCA_029962745.1 Echinometra lucunter | reverse complement strand
TTACAAACTATAGTTCACTTTTTGTCACGACTCTGTGAGCTGCTCACATGACGAAACATAATAATTTCATGTATATGGTCATGTCTATAAAGGTATATTTTGTTCGCTTTGCGTCTTTCTAAATTCTGTTTTAAAAATTTCGCTCTTTGAAAGTAAGCATTCAGATTGCGTTAATAAAATATATGGAAAATCTACTGTGGGCCTTTAAAGAAGAGACTTAAGTCGACTTGACATTTTATGAACCAAGAAAAATTCTTTCCTTTTAAGTTTATTTGTTGATTCGTAATCGAAATTTCGTGTTCAAAGATCAATTTAGCTTTGTTGCCCGAGGGGAACCTTGAGCAATTTGCATAAATTTGCTTAAATGTGAAAGTGACCACTGGTTTACAGATTATGCAGCATAAGTGTGCGAAAGGTTTTACGTACCGCAATATAATATAAACAAATATCTAATAGTGTTGTTTATCTTGTGTAATGATCCTGAGCTATATACGACGAACGGGTGTGAAAGTCGAATTACGCGTCAGATAATGATGTAGTTTATATCTAATCGGAGGTTTTGCGAGGCATAGAATCCATTTTAATGTCACCCCTTTGCAGTGCGAGATCAGCTTTAGGTAGCCTACTAACATGACTAAACGTCAAATGAAAATCAGTATACTCATAGGCCTAGTTAACACAGCTTGACAAATTAAATTATTTGATTTAAAGTATAAATATATATATATATATTATATATATATATATATATATATATATATATAATATAAAACAGCAAGAAAATATCACGGACACCTCTCAGAATAGAAATCCCATTCTTTGTGTCCTGATAATAAATTATTATAACAAATTTTGAAAATCTACCTTTATGACCCAGCATACCGTTAATTTTCAAACTTTGACCTGACTTTCATCTTGTGACTTTGATCTAAATTGAAAAACAAAACACCATTAGAGGAATATAAGCTCATCAAAACCCGTCATAAACGAACTATATAATGAAGTAGGCCTAATGTATATCAAATTAGGGTTTTTAAAAAAATCAACTATAGCAGTAATTTCACCCTGTAGGCCTACCCCCTGTGACCTCCTGTGATCGGAAATGTATATTAAATGTTAAAAAGATTTTGCACACCCAAAACCACATTTAGGTATATCAAAAAAGAATTCACAATCCATCTGCATTGTTAATAAATATCCTATTCTGTTCTATTATTGATCTTTGGTATTTTATGAAAGTCTCAAAATACGAAAATGAGCGGTGAAACCTCCCGTCGTATCACTGGGCCATTAGACAAGATAAACACTGTTAGAGATTGGTATTATATTGCGGTATATTAGATCCTTTCACAAATTTTACGTTAACTGCCTTGGCCTGTCTAGTCTGTAAACCAGCGGTCACTTTTTATATTGCAAATTTCTGAAGTTGCCACTTTCATCATCGTTCATGGACCACTTACGATTACAAAGTAAAGAAAGACTTAAACGGAAAGAACTTTTCTTGGTTACACTGTTGGCCGACTATTTGTAATGAGCCCCTGTCTGTGTTGAGGGTCTCATCCCAAGTAGACCCCACATTAGGGCTTTGTGCATGAACAAGCTTGGTAGTAAAAGAATATTGCATGATTAATTGCGTACCGGGTACAAGATCAATGCTTGTAGATCTATACAGATTGACAGCATTCAACGTCTGTGTAGCGAACCTCTCGCTCCCAGTCACTAACAAATCAAAGGCGCATAATTGATCATTGCCGCACACGTGATTGTAACGACCGTCCAATGATAATGTTGGTTCTATTAGCAAAGGTGTGTAGGTATAGTTCGTATACAGTGATTGGTTGAATCCTGTCCTGTAGTAGAAAAGAGACTCGTTCTCTTTGACGCGCCCTGTTGAGACGGAACAAAAGACTTGTAAAATGCATTCCTTATTTGTCGAGAAAGAACAGTGGCAAAGGCTATAAATATCAGGACAATAAAAACTATCAAAGGTCTCCTCTCGCTCAACCTATCTGGGATTTTATTTATTCTTATTTAGTCCACCTAATAAGGTTACCCCCCCCCCCCCCGAATGAGGCTGCTATCCGTATACTATAAAAAATAATAAAAAAAAAAACACGGTTATTATGACAGCATATTTGGGATTAAAATGTGTATGGTATTGTATTTCATTGCACTTCATTGACATGAATCAGTATTCTGTGTTTTTTTTAAAGAAAGGTTACATCGTATAAACAACATATCACGGTAATATGATTTGACAATCCAAATGATCAGTTTAATGATGCTGATAATCATGATCTGATCAGTTCATAATTAAACTGATCAGTGAGTATAGTGATAGTGATGAACTGGTATATGGAGTAATAAACTTACAGAGGTTTCCAAACTCATGAAATAACACCTCCATAGACGAGGTTGGTGGTACGATGACGTCATCAGGTGTTTGTAAATCATCATTAGGATCACCATTCCACGTTCCCATCAAGCCTTGTGTCTTTCTTTGAACCTGTATGGAGCGGTGAGGAGTATGTCGAGTGCTTCATCGTGCATGGTCATCTTTAGGGCGACACCGTTGTCGAAGACGATTGATAAACCTCCTAAATCATCCCACGCTTTCACAGTCACAGCTGTTTTGAAGCATAATTCGATAACCTTATAGTCATTTCTTCCATATTTTCATAATGAATCAATTAATCCTTCATAATTCCATGCAGTAATGTCAAATTCATGCCAGTAAAAAGTTTATCATCTTCTTCCAAATCACCATGATCACACAGACAAAATGAAAATGAGAATAAGAAGAGAATGAAAGATGCTCTACAGGTTCTACGAATATATACTATGCGTGTCCGGGATATTCTAGTGCCGTGGTCCAGTGGTTTAAGGCGCCTGACTGGAGACGCGAGGAGCGGGGTTCGATCCCCAGCATGGCACTTATGCTCTTGAGCAAGGCATTTTATCTACTTTGCTCTTTAATCGTACATTAAATACATGAAAGTTCTATTGATGCCAATGTGTGCATGTGTGTTAAAAACAACAACAAAAAACCTTCAACCGAAATATTGGTATCATGTGGTTTACCTCGAAGGTACCACGTTTTTCTGCGATCCAAGTTCAGTTCCTCGAAGTGCCTTCCCTCCCTCCGGAAAAACACACTCATTCCTCCTCTCTGATTTGGTTCGACATGTATGACGTCACTTGTGTTAGTCTTTGTGGCCACTGCTGTGAAAATTGTAGCGTTCGGTGTATCTATAAATAAAGAAAAACAACGTATTAATTTCCCAAGACTGCATGTTCAATGTATAAAAAATTTAAATGAGTTTACTGGATGCAGTCATTTGACATGTCAGTGTGTGATCTATGGGTCTATCATTACTGGGGGAAACAAGTCGTTAAACGATTCAACAATGATTACAGGAAACCAACACAGACCCTCGAGTCATTTAGTTCTTAAATCAAAGCTAAGAATGAATTTAATTTGAAAAAAATTCAGCGAAAATTTAAACGAAATTAGACACAGAATAAGAAAGTTGGCAATATGAAATTTGAGTTTAACATTGATTTTTTTTAAAACTACCATAGTCATTGATGACATCATTAAGGAAACAACTATCAATATCTTTTAACGACACATAAATTTAACATTATAATTTTGAATATTTTTAAAAGCCATATTAAAAATATAAGGAGTCTCCACAACATATTTGGGATAAGGACAAAGAAAATGCGTGTCCTTCTAGAACATATTAAGATTTGTCCACAATCAGATCACCAATAGCATTGCTCATGATGGTAGTGTAAAAACCAGCCAAATTCATACAAACATAAATTTCTTATTCTGTGTCCGATTTCTTTCAAATTTTCGTTGATCTGCTTTATTCTGTTTAGCTTTGATTTAAAAACTACTTGACTTTAGGGTGTTCTTTTCCCTTAGCATTATTAGTTTGTTTGTAGGCAGATATATTTGTAAATGTATATTCGTATCTCATTGAATACCTGCCCCAGGTAGACTCCTTGCTTGAAAGATGAACTCGTGTTCGTTAAAATTCGCCAGGGTGAACTCGCCGTATCCGTTGACCGTGTAATTAAGTCCATCAAATGTAATGAAATGTGAGTTTCCAATAGCAGCCGCTAAGGAAATAAGCAATTAGGATGATTATTGATTATTTTAGATTAAGTTAGATGGAGGGGAGGGGGGGGGGGGTGGGCGGGCGGGGAGAATTTAAATGTACATGACAGCATGGGCGTGTATCAGTAAGATTGCATTAACCCGTTGACTATTGGAACTGGGTGGCCCATTATCATGACTGCTTTAACCCATTATCATGATTGCTTCAACTCATTATCATGACTGCTTTAACCCATTATCATGACTGCTTTAACCCATTATCATGATTGCTTCAACTCATTATCATGACTGTTTTAACCCATTATCATGACTGCTTTAAACCATTATCATGACTGCTTTAACCCATTATTACGATTGTATTAACCCATTATCATGATTGCTTTAACCCATTATCATGATTGCTTTAACTTGTTATCATGACTGCTTTAACCCATTATCATGACTGCTTTAACCCATTATCATGACTGCTTTAACCCACTATCATGACTGCTTAACCATTGTATCATGACTGCTTTAACCCATTATCATGATTGCTTTAACCCATTATCATGATTGCTTTAAACCTGTTATCATGACTGCTTTAACCCATTATCATGACTTCTTTAACCCATTATCATAACTGCTTTAACCCATATCATGACTGCTTCAACACATTTTCATGATTGCTTTAACCCATTATGACTGCTTCAACCCATTATCATGATTGCTTTAACCTGTTATCATGACTGCTTTAACCCATTATCATGACTGCTTTAACCCACTATCATGACTTCTTCAACCCATTATAATGACTGCTTTAACCCATTATCATGATTGCTTTAACCCATTATCATGACTTCTTTAACCCATTATCATGACTGCTTTCACCAATTATCATGATTGCTTCAACCCATTATCATGACTGCTTTAACCCATTATCATGATTGCTCTTACTCATTATTATGACTGCTTTAACCCATTATCACGACTGCTTTAACCCATTATTGACTTCTTTAACCCACTGTTTTAGACGGGATGTAAATGGCACTGCTATTGACAGGTCAACAGTTATCTTAGAATTGATTAGAGGAGAGAGATAGAAAATAAAAGAAATTGAATTGAAAGAGCAAGAAAGTGAAGAAAAGAAAAGCAAAAGAAGAATCAGAAGAAACTAGAATCCACCCCTGAAGGTGTTTCAGAATTACCTGGCTGTGGTGGTCGATAGCCGTAGCAACTGTTTGGAGGTCTGACGGCGCGGTAGAGATTACACAATCCCTCGCCCTCACTCTGATCAGCTACACAGCATTGTAAGTATGGCATCGTGTCTGCCAGATAGTGGGACAGAACAGGTACTGGGCCGAGTCCAGCAGACCAAAAGGGCGAGTTCACACGAAAGTGTTGTCGTTGTGAAAATCCTGCTCCTTTCGAACCCATCTCAATCAGGTGACCATCATTATTATAGCAACACTCCTGACCTGTGCCTGAAATACTGTAGCAAAACCATTATCAGTCATATATTATTCACTAACTGAAGCATACACTTTAGAACCAAATCAATGTGTTTTACCATGTTTGCAGACATGTAGCAATATAATGTTTAATGTCATGATTATCACTCTAGCTGCATGAATAATACAAATACAAAGTAATGCTAATAAAAGTGAGCAAAGAAGGTTAGAATAGATTAATGGGAGAAAAAATGTATCCCTCCAGTTAGCCCCTATCCAAAAAGTATGCCAGACACGTGAAGATCGACTTTAAAACTATTTGATACGGCCAAATGCTATTCCGTTTTGTTTTTTCTTTCTTTTCTTATCATGTTATTTCCTTGTACAGCGTGGATTTCTTTAAAGTCATAGACAGCAACAAAATATGAAAGTCACCTTGACCGTGCGTGTATCCAGTTATTAGTGGTACAATGAGAGCCAGCGGGACACACCTCTAAAATATTCAACAAATTGCACGAGCTAACTTCCTTCTGGCAAGCAAAAAAGATTGTTCACTAATGATAATGCTTACATTCAACAAGCATTCTATAGTACATATTCACCGATTTTCAAAACTGACTTTATTTTCATTATTGCTTAGGTAAAGCTTTGATTGGAAAAGGTTATAAAATTCAGCGCTTGGAAACATTCGAAGTAATGATTATCATCAAATAAAAAACGCTAAAATACAGCCCCTACATAGCATACGAAGAGCTCTCCGAACGCTGCTGAGATGTATGACGTTACAAGGTCAACATGATTTGCACAAACAAACGATGTCCCATAACATTTCACACATTTTCAGTGCCTGTTTGATCATATATTCTTCCGTTATTTCTCTTGCTTCACTAGCGGCAGCCTAAATGTTTGCCTCACTCTAAACCCCGTGCATGGTATCATTAGGAATCTTATGTGATGAAAAATGCAGCATTGAAAAAAAAAATACAGGAATCCGTCGCTTGTAAGCAAAATAAGACGCCATTGTATTTTCAACTGTATACACCACGGAATGTTCTGCAAAAGATATTAGTTATCAGAATTTGTTTGATTTCCTTTTAGAATGGTCTGAATGCAGTCACGTTTAAATACACTAAACTCTTTATAATTTGAGAAATAATTGCATTGGAATTCTGTTGCAATGCAATGTCGTCTGTTTGGAGAGGATTAGAGCGTTCTGTGACTTCATTAAAAGATTTTTCTTTTTTCTGGCGAATCACTCCTATATCCCAGATGCTGGGAGATTGTTATATGTATATTTTATTCTCTGAATTACCAGATACGTATTTGACGTAAAACTTGTACGATTACCACTGTTAGCTTACCAGCTTCTAGCGATATTCTATTTGCCATATTTGTGATTTTCTTTGAATGGACACTTTAAATGATCCGAGAGAAAAGGCGAGAAAAATGAGATTAAACCCCAAATTTTACCTTGGAGTATTAGAGTATACACAGAACATCGCCCCCGGTCTGTATAATGCGCATTCATCTTCTCTACCGCTAAGTCGACAATCCAAGAAAGCAGTAAATGATCCTATATCTCTCCTTGCTTGTCTCTCTCTACATGGACAGATTGAACGTTGAGGGAGCCATTCATGTAACTCAGAAAGTTCTCGAGTCCTCCACAATTGACACCATGATGTAGTGTTGATAGGATATAACCAGTTGAGTGTATGGATATCACTCCATATAGCTCTCTTTTCATGTCTGACAAATAATTTGATACGTATAAATTACCTCATAAGCTAGCACCTAAATTAACCTCATTCAGTAATTACGAGATTCATGCCAATTCACTTTAAACAGATTTCATTTGATTTAATTTCATTCAGGTTGATTTGAATTTGTTTGATAATATAAAATCATAATCTCGGGAAGGCATAGTTTTTAAGGGGCATGCAAACTTTTTGCGAAAGATACGAATGTCCAAAAAAAATTGGGAGAGTCCAACATTCGGAGAAGTTTTTTCTCACCACAATGAAGCCGTAAACCATTCTTCCGCAGTACGTGCGAAGTTTGCACAACGTGTGTGCGAATGTCGTTTGTAGTGTTGCCAAACTTTAATACACACACTCACACAAGCGCGCGCACACGCATGTGTTTGTGTTGATGTGTGAATTTATGTTCTGTTGTTATTGCAATTGTTCTTAATGTAAGTTATTTCCTGGGTTTTTTTTTATAATTTGTTGGGATACCATGTACAAGCATTTTGCTTTTCGGTGTCCCAAACCATAATTTCATTTCTTCATTTATTGTACATTGTTTTTTTTATTTGTGTTTTATGGTTGAATAAATAAATAAATGAATACAAATACAACTTTAGCCAGTCGACATGTACGAAGAACACCCGAATAAGATGCGAACAACACAACAGAAGATGACAGAAGATGAGCAAGCAAGAGGAAGAGGAAGCCATGCCCTGTCTAGTGTGATACATCGACTATCCGCTTCATATTTATAGGCCAGACGCCACGTGGTGCGGATTTGCCTGCAAACATGCTGCAAACATGAGCGAATAGCTCGGGAATATTTCATGACTTTCGCAAATTAATCGTAATGAAGGGTAGATGAATTAACGGCAGTACGCGAACAGTTCTTGAAAAGGTCTGGAAATAATCTGACAAACTTCGCAAATTTCGCGAGACAGGCGCGAGACGTTTCCCATACTGTTGGAATCCGTTTGGGGTTTCACAAAAATTTTGCGAACATCACGGCGTCATGAGAGATTCGCGCGCATATGACGAAGCTTTTTTGACATAAGAAGATTTTACGAACAAATCACTTTCTTGGATACGGGAAACCTTCGCAAGAAGTTCCGAACTTTTTTTAAAACTCCCACCGAACGAAAAACGACACCCGCGAACAAAATAAGACTTCGCTTCCGAACCCCCCGCGCAAGTTTTGCGAAGTTTTGGCGTCTAAAATGCGAGTTTTGGATTTTGCCATTTTTTTCCGACATTCGCATCATCCGAAAAACGTTCGTGTGCCCCGAGAAAACTAGGCTTAAGAGAAGGAAAAATAGTAAACCAATGCAAATCTGATTTCAGAATATAAACATGATAAAAGGCAATAGGAAGGAAAATACATCATAAACATAATGCACACCATAATACATACGTGAGGTTATCAAAAATTTAAACAATAGCCACAGCTATGATTGCTACTTTATGGTAACATTGCCGATTAGATCAAAAACCTAAGTAACTTTCTAGATTTCGCTAATATGTATGATATAGGTTGTTGTTTGTTCCCCCCTCTCCAGGAGTTATGTTTAATTTTTATTTTTATAGTCTTATTATTTATTTGCATTGCAATCCTAGGTATATTTCTTTCCTTTTCATGTTTGTACACAGTTTATTGTTTAATGTAAGTGCTTAGAAATAATATGTATTAAGCGCTATATAAACGTTATCTATTATTATTATTATTATTATTATTATTATTATTATTATTATTATTATTGTTGTTGTTGTTGTTGTTGCTGTTATTATCATCAGCATTATTATTATTGTTATCATTCCTATTATTATCAAAGGAAGAGGAGCGAAAAAATAATAGAGAAGAAAGACAAGACAAAACTCAGCTATAACTCACGAATGATTTCTTTTATCTATTTCAAGAATGCCAATAGCTCCAACTTTAGGAGACGCATCATTTTGTCCTGGGCTAACACCGAACTCAAGACGTCCTGTCTCGCTTGAAATTCTCTTGCTGATAGTGTACACAGGCTCCCAGCCAATGAAATAGCTTGAGTCAGTGGAAAATTCATAAACAACGACCTCTACAGAATCAATGCCAGTGAGTGCTGCAGGGTTCCAGGATACCAACAGGTTACCGTTCGGTGCGTCCGTCAGGTTTACAAGAGGAAGGTTCGTCTCCAGCTGAACATTCATAGAGTAGTAACCGATCACATAGGTACAGAAAAAACAAACAAACAAAGGAACATATAAATCCAGTTAATAGCGAATCATTTATATATGTAAGAGATAAATTGATATATCCGAGTTCACAAAACTAATTGAATTACTCGTTCAGTTATGACTGTGACGCCCTCTCTATTTCTTTTTTGTTGAAAAAAAAAGATGTCAGTGACGTTTCAACGTAAAAACAAGAAATGTAATCAACGATATCAACCAATCAAGGGGGAACCCATCAAGGTCTGTAACACCTACCTACGTCAACAGTTCCAACATAAGGATACGTCGACCCTCCGTCAAGTGAGAGAAGAACGTCTATGACACCGGAAACAAACAAGGCAGGGGTCACACAAGAAGCACTAGAAGACGATGTCACATTTCCGTTTGCGATGTTCCCGCCAAAGTCACACTGTATTACGTGGTTGGATGAGTTGAAACATGGGCCTGTTAGCGAGACCATAGTGCCACCAAGCATAGGGACTATCTTTGGGTATATATTTAATGCCTTCGCTGTCGAACAGAAAATGAAACAGGAATAATACAACTGAAGTAATAGTGTACACAGAGGAGAAAGAAAGAAGAGAGAGAAAATATTTAAAGAATGACTATTCGTACGTGGTTCATGCTCATTGCATCGAAGGCTTCGCTAGTCAAACCTGTGAACGCAATAAGTTCAAGAGCTGTTCGTTTTCTACTCACTTTTTGCACAATCCTATTTTCGCACGGTGTGTCGAAGATTGTACAATAATCAGACGCAATCATGCGTCAGCGAAATGACCCTTTGTGAGTAAAGGCGTATACATGTATTTATCATGGCGCAATGTAAATGCCATGGATTGAGTATTTTTATCGAAAGGCATCTGGTCATGTATTACATCTTTGAAATTCACTGGATTATTGAGGATGATGGCTGATTTTGACTATTACAATTTGAAAGCATTATATTGACAGCCATTTGAAACAATACGAACGTTACCTGATTTGTTACAAGTCTCGGTTACTGTGTCCAATGCATCCACAATGTCCATACCATCCACTCTAAACACCCATATCCCAGGTTGACCAATATTCGACTTTGTTTCGATGTCGATGATATCTGATGTTCCAGAACTTTCTATCACGTAGTAGTTTATACTGTCGCCAGCATTGAATCCAGCCTGGTAAGAACAATAAGTGAATGTTACTGTAACAATATCATTCTATGTATTCGTTAGAAATAAGACACTACTCATTACCTAACAAGGTACACTCTAAGAAAGGATTGGTCAGAATGACCAAAATATGAGTCAATTCCAACTAAAGCTATTGGTGAATATGTTTCCGACCGACATATTGGTTAGAATAACCAGTCCAAGATGGGTTGTCTTTTCAACCAATAATATTGGTCGTAATTCTAACCTCCAGGTGGTTATTCCAACCAATACAATGGTTGTGTTCATTTCTTGACCATTTTTTTCTCGGGCAGTATTATAACAATATCATATTTGGTCATCGTGATGAATTTAGTTTAGCACCGACTGAGTAACCAAAATGCATTGGTTATCATAGAATGTTTTACAGTTTGTAAAAAGAAAAAAGGGCATATCACAGGAAGTCTTCTATCAATTGCATCGCCCAGAGAGCTCGCAATCACACAGCAACCTCTAATAGTCCTACTAACATATCCTACTCCTACACTAACCTATTCCTATAATCCTACATCCTATACCTACATACTGGAAAGGGGTATCTAGGCTACTTCAATATATAGGGACTATATCGGGGTACTTGTTAAAAGACGGTTACAGATTACAATTTTTCTAACTGAAATTTTGAAATGCCTCCTCATAGCCTAAATGTTCGAATTATATAGCACATTATTAATGCAACTACTTTTTGCATTGCAGTTTAAACTTTACTGTTGCATAAATACAAAATATCAACAAAAATTATATAAATCAATTTTCGCCTGCTAATGAATGCCACTGTGACAATAACATGCTATGCATTTCATATAACTGGTAATAATATATATTCAAATTCCTTAGAAAGAAGACACTACTCATTACCTAACAAGGTATATGCGAATACAATAAGATAATACAAAGAAAAATATTATGCGTTCATTAAACGCATTACAGCTGGTTCCTATAGTGGTCGTTGTCTGTTCAGTGCCTATAAGCTTTGCAGATAAGGTCCCAATGTGTTTGGAAAACGGACTTTGGAAAAAAAAGTAAGATACGAAAAAGATGGGTAGGATGGGTAGGGGACAGGGGGGGGAGAGACGAGCAAACAGAGATATAGAGAGGAAGAGAGAAAGAGAGAGAGGGAGAGAGAGAGAGAGAGAGGAGGAGGATGGGGGAGAGATGGTGGTAGCATTAATATAAAATGGAAGTCTGCACTGCTTACCTTGCATTGTTATTTATACTATAAACAGACAAAGAGTTAGTGTGAAAATGGTGTTTATGTTGTACATTGATATACACTTGCCTGTGCAGCTTTCTCTTCTGTATCACTTGAACTTGATAAAGTGATGGAATCTTCGTCTCCAGCCCAATTGATATCACCATAAATCATTATTACTCCACAGAAATCACCATCCGTCACAAGAATACATTGAAACGTATTCACCTTCAAAAAGAGGGATTGAAATAAATCGAAATGTCAGATAAACAAGTCAAGTAAAACAACACTGTTATACAATTAGACTAAAACAATTTTGCGGCATCTGTCATAGCACATCATTGTTGTTGTTGTTGTTGTAGCTGATGTTTGTGCTTTGGCGTTAGCGTTTGCTTTTGTTTTGCTTTTCTTTTGATTCAAGTGTACATAGCCATCACCAATATAATAGTTACTTCTACTCTAATCAGTCTATACTATGGCAAGCAAAGTACTTACAAGTGAACCAGGATTCATAGAGTTACTTCTACTCTAATTAGCCTATACTATGGCAGGCAAAGCACTTACAAGTGAACTAGGAGTTACTTCCACTCTAATCAGTCTACACTATGGCAAGCAAAGTACACTATTGGTCATCAAGGTGGAATATTTTTTTTCACCAAATTTTCACAGCATAATTTTATCAATATGATTTGAAAATAACGTGTATGATGCACGATAACCACTTTACTTTATTATTCTGCCTCTTACACACATTTGACAGTGATTTTTAACAAGATTATGTCCTGAGCGCTGGATGTCATGAGCATAGAACAACAATGACGACAATACACAGTAAATTAAGGATTATAAGATAATTAATTTCAGCCTCTGTCAGTTTTCCAAATGATTTCTTTTTTGTGACTGCATGGACGAATTTGCATCAAAATGGAGTCATTCTTACTCAGTCACTAGTATCAGGTATGTCCACCCCTCGCACGAACCAGCGCATGCAGATATCGTGCCATGCTGTCCACTAGGTTGTTGATGACGTCAACAGGTGTAGCGCACAATTTTTCCATCAGTGTATCTTACAACTCCAGCAGACTTTGAGGAATGACCTCCCTGTCGATGATGGCTCGACCAAGGGCAGCCCATGTACGAAGTATGGGGTTCATATCCGAGGAACAAGCTGACCATGGCAACTGCACGACGCCCTCTGCTTCCAGGAATTCAATCACTGTAGCAGTTTCGTGCGGTCTATCGTTGTCGTCCTGCAGTCGGAAATTGTGTCCATACTCATCTTGCTTATGGAAGGCAGTAGAGCTCCAAGATATTCCTGTAGGCGGCGGCGTTGACCTATCCGTCCGGAACCATCAGTGGCATTTTGCTTCCATAATGGATGACAGCCCATATCATCACTGAGCCGCTTCCGCCTTGAGTGCGTCTCGTGGATACAGTCATCGTGGTTTTCCTCGACCATTCGACGAACATGTCGAACTCTGTGTTTCCCATCCTGTCGGTCAAGGATGAACCAGCTCTTTTCCGTGAAGACCACATTTTGCCATTGTCCTGGATGAAGCCTTCTGTGCTCCCTAGCCCAAAGAAGAAGAGCTTCTGTGTGGCGAACAGACAGGCGTGGACATTTGGTCGACCGCCGTACTCGGTAACCATGTTAGAGCAATCTGCGATTAACGGTTGACCGGGAAACCGGGATCCAATGACATCTCCTCCACAAGAGACAAAGACGACTCGTCGGCAGCTTCCGGTTTCTTCGGCTGCGATTCATCAGTTGACGGTCATCTCTTCTTGTTGTCAATCTGGGTCGTCCTGGAGATTTCCATGACCGCACATTTCCCGCCTCACCTTGACGTTTCAGGATCTTAGAGACTGCACTCCTTGATGACCTTATCTGTGATGCCAGTCTGCTTGTGGCCCTCCTTCCGCAGTGCTACCACTCTGTCGCATGTTGCTTTTGCCGTTGGACCAGTCACAGTCCAAGGAACGTCTTTACTGATTTTTATTGCAAACAGAAGAAGGAACTAAAAAAAAATGCATTCTTCTTATATGCAGTGCTAAATCAGGGTAAAGGACCGAATATCATACATAGGCTTTTATTGTCAATATATTGTCTACAACAAAAGAAATTATGACGTAATACAATTCTTACAATGTTATGATGTTACCTGTGTAATAGAGTAACATTATGTAATTGCTCAAATATCATTTTGTCTGCGCCTGTACTTTCAAATACCCCCGAAAACTGTATATCTTTATTCAAAAACATTTTATTCCTTCTTTATGACCAGTGGCGTAGACAGGTTCTTACACCTCGGGGGGGGGGGGGGGGGATGATTTGCCCTTCACGAGAAATCGAGGATCAATTTCGTATACAGATACACACACATGCGCACGCACCCACACTCACACACAAACACACCCCACACATACACCCGAATGCACCGGCGTAAATCCACTTTGAGGAGTGGGGGATGATCGACTTTTTGCCGATTTTTTTTTCTGTCGAACTCACACTTACCCCCTCCCCCCGTAAGTATAAACACACGCCCTCACCCACCCGCACAGACCCTCTTACACACACATTTTGATTTTTATTTTGCGAGCGAGCGAGCCAAAAATAACCAATTTTCTGTTTATTAATTGCATTTTCAAAAAGAAATTCTAAATATGATGAGCGAGTGAAACGAGCGAGCAAAAATAATCACTTTTCTGGTTTTCAATCGCATTTTCAAATAGAAATTCTAAAATATGATGAGCGAATGAAGCGAGCGAGCGAAAAATAACCACTTTTCTGGTTTTCAATCGCATTTTCAAATAGAAATTCTAAAATATGATGGTTGTTATTGACAGATTATTAAAATTTTACTAACTGATTAATTCAAATATCATTTCTTCCTTAAAAAGTGGGGGACATTTGTACACGCCATCCCCCCTCTCAAAAAATTGAGGGGGATATATCCCCCCATCCTCCCCCCCCCCCCGGATTTACGCCAATGCCTGAATGCACAGACATGAATAGAAGATATACGCACAGTGACAAACGAATATAGAATATGGTATGACACACATTATTGCATATTTGCATCACGCTATTAATCTTTTTTTTTATATAATTTTGTTGTTACATCACTTCAGAAAAACTGTGACGGCGCCGAAATTACCCAGAAGTAATATAGATAACTATATAAATCAGAATAATGATCGGTATAGTTATGATAGTAATCATCATTTCAGTCACATTAACGATGATGATGATGATAACTCTTATTATTATTATCATAAGCATGACAACAATAATACATTACTAATCATTATTATCATTCTAATTATTATTATTATTATTATCATTATTAATTATTATTATCATTATTATTATTATTATTATTATTATTATTATTATTATTATTATTATTATTATTGTTATTATTATCATTATCATTATTGTTGTTGTTATTGTTGTTGTTATAATGATGATAATTATTATTATGATCATTATTTCTGTTTCTATCATTCCTAGACATGTTAATTCAGTTTAATTGTAAGCAAACATCCTTCCCTAAAACCTAAAACCGGGGGGGGGGGGGGATGATTGTACATGTCATCCCCCCCCCCCCCCCGCTGTCTACGCCCCTGTAAATAACTATATAAATCAGATTAGTGATAGTAATCATGATTTCAGTCACATTAACGATGATGATGATGATGATAACTCTTATTATCACAAGCATGATAATACATTACTAATTATTATTATTTTCATTATTATCATTATTATTATTATCATTATTATCATTATCATTATTGTTGTTGTTGTTATTGTTGTTATAATGATGATAATTATTATTATTATCATTATTGCTGTTCCTATCATTTCTAAACATGTCAATTCAGTTTAATTGCAAGCAAACATCCTTCCCTAAAACCTGGGGGGAATGATTGTACATGTCATCCCCCCACCTTGTGAGGTGGGTGGGATGCATACCGCTCATCCCCCCCCCCCCCCCCCCCGCTGTCTACGCCCCTGTTTATGACCAACAGTGTACTTACAAGTTACTTACAGTTACTTCCATTCTAAACAGTCTATACTATGGCAAGCAAAGTACTTACAAGAGAACCAGGATTCATAGAGTTAGCCTATACTATGGCAAGCAAAGTACTTACATGTGAACCAGGATTCATAGAGTTACTTCTACTCTAATTAGCCTATACTATGGCAAGCAAAGTACTTACAAGAGAACCAGGATTCATAGAGTTGTAGTAAGCCACACTTCTCCAAGTAGCAATGAACATCCATGTCGCAGAGAAAGTATTCTGATCTTCAAACGCTTGACGTATAATCTCAGTGGCTTGCATGAACAATGGTAACGTGTGATTGGTTGGTAGTAGTTGTCTATACATGACGTCACCATGACCCACGCCGATAGATGTATCGATATCAGTCCAGAATGGTGCGATTATTACTCGATCATCACTAAGAGGGAAACGCTCTGGAGTGTAGGTTTGAATCCCATTTGAAAATGAAACAGCGCCATTTATATTGACCTGTGTGTTTGTGTCAGAGAGAGAGAGAGAGAGAGAGAGAGAAGAGGGAATGGGGAGCCAGAGAGTGAACGAGAGTGAAAGAGGGAGCAAGAGAGAGAGAGAGAGAGAGAGAGAGAGAGAGAGAGATGAATATCCATGCTCGTATCTCTGCAGGGGCGTTACTAGACTGAGGAGCAGAGGGGGCTGCAAATAATAATAATAATAATGATAATAACAATAATAATGATAACGTATTTGGTGGCGAAATCCCAAACTTACTCCTAAACATATCTGATAACCCTTTTTGTCTCTCTTTTGAGATTATAAGAAGATAGTCCCCATGAATATTCTGCAATATACGGCGCTAGATAACCTACGTGTTATGTTATAATGGCTCTTTATGCTCTCTTACTAATTGCATTTCAAAACCATATGAGGTTTATGGGCGGCCTAAAGGGTTAAAAAAAAAATTAGACCTCATTCAAGGATTTATTTCACATCTCGGCCTAAGTAACAAATATCATACACATTATGGCAAATAAAGATATATGTATACAACTCAAACATGCCCGTTACATATCAACATTTTCAAAAAAAACTTCTACAATTCCACTTGTAAGTCATTATTTCTTTCCGTTTGGATTTTTTTTTTCATTTTTACTACTTTGCATTTCCATTCTTTTTTTAATTTCTCTTTCAAAAACATGTTTCAGAGCAAAACCTCTTTCCTTTTTCCCAATTCTGTTGCGTTCCAAAACAACTTTTTGTATACTCCAAAATGTTATGGTCAGGAATAAATCAGAATGATGACTGCTATTTTAAGTAAGTGTGTGATGCTAATTTCAAAGAAGCGAAATTAGTATAATGAGTATTTTTACCCTTTAGGCCGCCCATAGAGGTTCGGGTTATCAAAATCGGGAAAGGAATATAATCTACATAGTGAAATATAACGTTAATATTGGATCCGTTTTGGAGTAGCATCCAAGCTTTACTTACAAAAAGACTTTGGTAAGGAGAGCCAAAGAATGTAAAGATGGTGGAGATTGATATTTCACCGGAACTATCATCATCACCTTTAGGGAGAAGAGTATCCCCTTCCGTTGATCCATAAGGAAATAACTGGGCTACGATATGAAGAAAACAAAATGTAAACAAATAACGTGATTGCACCCATCAGCACTTCAGAAACAATTAATGATTTCAACATATATCTTTATGAATTAGGGAAAATAATCTACAAAAAAAGAAATTAGGCTCTTTAATTATTATGTTTTAAAAATGCATACGAAGACGAAAATGGAGAATGGAGAAGAGAAAGAGAAAGAGAGAGAGAGAAAGAAAGAAAGAAAGAGAGAAGGAATGGGATGTAGAATCACCTTGTTACCTCTATTACTACAAGAAATGCAATATGGAAAAAAAAAATGAATAAATGAATAAGAAACAAAGACTTTCATCGTAATGTTATTCAAATATCCTGTCTTTACACAAATCAAACCATTTCTTTCTCTTTCCCTCTCTCTTACTTACTTCTAGCATTGTTGTCAATGAGAAGTTTTAAAAGCATTTTATGACGAAATGTGTGCATACGAACGTTACCTTTCTCTGTTCGAATTTTAATTAGCATAATTTATTTCTGAGGCCAGAATAATTAAATGTAAGACGTTTAAATGCAACAGTGGTGGGTACTTTTTCGTAAGTTCCAGAAGGTAATAAATCAAACTGTAAAAGTACCCGTGTATGGTTTCACACCAGATGGTACCAGAGAGTGATATTAGGATATACTCTTCCACAACACAATAGTTCAGATTCTGGACCATTTTATTATAAGAGCAATCTGTGCGCGATATCCCCCCTATTGCTGCCAAGCCGAGAAATCGTTCAGAATCTGGACTACAACACACTATATTCATGTAAAGCACGGTTAGATATCATTACCCTGCTGTGACGTCATTCAAATATAGGTTTAACAAAGGGGTGGGGGGGGGGGGGAGCTCTGCTTTTCTTTCTGGGAAACTATCAAGTGACCAAGGTAGCAATATGGTTTTGCATGTACGTGCCTGATGTCTTAGCTTCTTCCCTCCTTCCCTCCCCCCCCCTCCCCCCCCCCCCCCCCGTGGCGTAATGAGCAAAAAAATATTTTGGGGGTCTGCGCATAAATAAAATCAAAAGGGTCTAGCAACAGATCCCCCCCAAAAAAAAAAAAAAAAAAAAAATGAATAAATAAATAAATGAATAACTGAAATTGCAAAAGGGTCCTGAAGAAAAATAAAGAATAAGAGAATTTTTAAAAAGAGCCTAATCGGCTAGATGTTCAAGACAATACGATGCAATGACAATTTCGAATTTTTGACGTTAAAATGTTTGGGGATCAGCAGCTACCAACCCCCACCAGTACACTAGTGCCCCCCCCCCATCATACTCATCCTATGAAAAGTCATTTTTTTTAATGTTGCGCTTGAGGCTTACCCTTTTCATGATAATATTATGTATCCGCTTTTGGTTAATGCATTATTAATGAAAACTGGTCAAAAGGTTTTAGATTCAGCATAGATAGTTACGAAATAAGCTTCCTGTTTCAGCGACATGAACCTTAGTAGAATCCGATATTATTTAGTCCAAAATAATTTTAACATGACCCCATCCTTTATGGAATTATTACCCCTGAGCTCTGATACCATAAGTAGTACACATAGTTCCGGGTAATGATCTATCTTATTTCCAATTTGACAGTTCACTTTACAAAAAATGAGGGCATCAAGGCTATTATGTTGCCTTTGTGTGGAAATTGAAGCACCAGTGGACAAAGTTGCAATAACTTGTTTAGAGTTCTATAACCCTGAAATTTCATTATGCACCGTTTTACCAGGTCAATTGCCCCGGACAAGATAGTATCCACCCCTACCCGAAGATTTGCTTCATACAAGGTTTTAAGATTTATGTAAGAGCTTTAGCAGTGTTAAGGAAGGAAACAAGAATTAAGAAATGAAGAGGTGTCCAGCTTAATTAGAAATTTTATATTCAAAAATTAAAGTAAGAATGAAATGAACAGATTTTTGTTCCTTTCATGCCTTGTCTTTCTTTCATAGTTAATTTAGTTGGGTGGAAGATTTGGTCAGCTTTTAGTTAATTTGTCATATTGACTTTTGACTGATTTCAATATGGTTGATCAACAGCTTACTGCCCGTCAAAGGGCTTTCCTTGTTTTTAAGTATGAGCAAACGCACAGCCTCCTTACCACTCAACGTGCATTTCAAAGGTGATACTCAAATCAGCCACCACCATGCACCAAGACGATCAAGAGGAACTACCTGAAGTATCAAGAGTTTGGTACATTTGAAATGCATGCTGAGTGGCATACAAGGAGGCTGTGCATTCGCTCATACTTTACATCTACAAAAATGTTCTCTTTTAAACAAAACTTTAAAATAAAAGGGAGAAGAGAAGGCAAAAGCACTACAGTTTGATTGAATACATAAAGACAGTGCAGAATTGTAGCACTGCAAACTTGGAATGGGCTGAAATGCACTGCTTTTACATAATAGACTCTCTGTTCAAAACCAATGATGCGAGACCGATGAAATTTTCTCATAAGTTACAGAATTAAATGGGCTTTCATGATATGAAATTGGGACGAATATCATAATTTAGAATTAATTTAGCGCTCAATCGGAGGGACATTTTTTGGGACGCGTTGTACAGTATGTAATCGTATGTAGACTGGAACCCAACAATATGGTGGCCCTGAAGTAGGTCATGTGCGACTTGAATTTGAAGGCCAACTTTGCGTCCCAGTCGCGAAATTTGCTACTCATGGCGCGAAAGTCACGACTCGGATGCAAAATTCACGACCCGTGATGCGAAATTCATGACCTGAGATGCGAAATTCATGACCAGTGACGCGGAAATGATGACCTGGGATGCGAAATTCATGAGCCAGGATGCGAAATTCGCGACTGGGACGCAAAGTTGGCCGCGAAATTCACGTCGCACATGACCTGTCAAGCGTACTTTATGGCCACCATACAAAAAGGCGTAGTCATATGGTAGTTGCTGTTTGACCCGGTAGGACAACTCCCCCGGAGGACAACTCCCCCGGGACAACTCCCACCTGACAACTCCCCCGGAGGACAGCTCCCCCGGAGGACAACTCCCCCGGAGGACGACTCCCCGCAGGACGGGTGCCCCGAGGACATCTTCCCCGGAGGACAACTCCCCCGGAGGACAACTCCTTCGAGGACAACTCCCCCGGTGGACAACTCCCCCTGAGGACAACTCCCCCGGAGG
Source organism: Echinometra lucunter (assembly GCA_029962745.1). Lineage (NCBI taxonomy): Eukaryota > Metazoa > Echinodermata > Echinoidea > Camarodonta > Echinometridae > Echinometra > Echinometra lucunter. Next base: position 26,845,019 of record CM057166.1, on the reverse strand, counting down.
ACAACTCCCCCTGAGGACAACTCCTTCGAGGACAACTCCCCCGGTGGACAACTCCCCCTGAGGACAACTCCCCCGGAGGACAACTCCCCGAGGACAACTCCCCCGAGGACAACTCCCCCGAGGACAACTTCCCCGGAGGACAACTCCCCCGAGGACAACTCTCCTGGAGGACATCCCCCCCCCCCCCCCACTTTGAGGACAAGATTAATGACCGGAGGAAAATTGATTTTATGACCACGCCTGGCACGTGAAGAGCGGTAAAAATTTGATTTATTATTTTTTTAAAATCAAACTTAAGTAATTGTATTTTTATTACAACTTTCCCGGAGGAGAGCAGCTCCTCGAGGATGACAAACGGGGATTGGGGAGGGGTAGAAGGTTGTTACTAGTTTAATAAGCTAAACAGTAATTTGTCGCTCTAATTGCTAACTTTTTTGAAAATGTTCCACCCTTTTGCTCCCATTTTATCGAGGAGCAAAAGAAAATAAAAACTCTAGTAATGGGTACGCTTTTCCACCCAAGGGTGTTGGGTTTGGCAGCTTCAGCGGCACACTCCCATCGGAACCAAATTTGATCATCAGAAGAGAGAAAAGAAAGGAATAAAATGAAGAAAGGAAAGTGAGGAACCTAAGTAGGAAGCTACAAAATTAGAGAATGGTGTATCTAGTCGTAGTCTTCAGGAAAAGGGGGGATGGGCCACAATCAAGCTTAAGAACAGAAGTCACTTCGCTCGACCAGCAGCTGTGATTGGTTTCCGTTCTTTTTTTTCCCCCCTAAATGCACAATTTTAGGTAAGATATCAAATAAAAAACTTACTTTTTAGGGGAGGGGGTCAACTCCCCCCCCCCCCGAGATCCGGTATCCACCCCTTGTTAAACTCACTGACTATAAATGAAAATAAAAACCTTAACGGAATTTTATATTGAATGCATGTATTCTTCATTTCATTTTTGTTAAAGGACTTGTGCTTCTACGTATTTAGCGTCCAGCGAGCATGTGCAAGTATCATTCTTTGCGCTGGAACCACATGAAAACATTAATTATAGAGTACCTCATTCAAGAGTAAAAGATAAACAAAAATGAAAAGTCATCGTTAGACTCTTATGATTTGACAAATTTGGACACATATTGAGCTTTGGTATCTAAATTCGCTGATGAAATTAATCATTTTTTCTTACTTAGAATATCTACATTCAGCTGACCTGAAACCTAGAGGTTTTATGTATTTGTTGTTGTTCTTCTTTTTTTAAATAATACTCGTTTCGATCCATCACTTCGTCTTCTAATGTAATCATCCAGGCCCACCCTTCCGAACATTATGCCATAATCTTCTCATGGGAGGGGGGGGGGGGGGGATTGCCCAAATGGTGTATTTTTGTATACGCGTTTATACTACACCAACTTCCAAACTTCGAAATGTGGCGGGTCATCACCTATCCCCCCCCCCCACACACACACACAGCCCGCACGATACTGAAGCCCCTGTATCTACGCCACATTTTCATTTTCATTTCATTTCATTTATTTTCCACAATAGCAGCAAACAATAATATTGACAGAAATTTTTTCTTTACAAAATCAATTGCAAGCATAAAATACATACGATTAGGTTTCACAATATATGGCTTTAGTTATCATGTTTTAAATGATTAAGTAATTAAAGAATATATAAATCCAGGCTGCATTGTGGCGGAAACCTTGAAAGCAATGCTTGTAATTAAGGTTCCCAAACATAATGATGCAAGGGTATCTTTAATGAAAAGAAAACATAAAAAAATCTTTATCTACGCCACATACTACACTGCATGGGAACTTTGTGAGCGCCTCCTATATTGTTTGTTGCAAATACACTACACAATCTAAAATTTTAAAAAGACGCCCGCGTGAGGGGGGGGGGGTGGGGCGCCTCAGTAACTATCTTAATAACTAATTTCATAATTTCGTTGATATTTGTTTTTGTTAGTTATATGTGTTGGGGGAAAAGCTATAAGAAGAATAATTTTAAACGTTAATTTATTTTGATGAAATCTGAAAAAAAAATATATATTATTGAGAGGGTGTGTGTCTTTAGTAATTTAGCATTTAGATAAAAAAAAAAAAAAAAAGGAACGGGACAAAATCACGGCTGCTGATCGAGCGAAGTGACTTCTGTTCTTAAGCGTGATTGTGGTCCATCTCCCCATTTTCCTGAAGACTACGACTAGATACACCATTCTCTACTTTTGTAGCTTCCTACTTAAGGATCCTCACTTTCCTTTCTTCATTTTATTCCTTTCTTTTCTCTCTTCTGATGATCAAATTTGGTTCCGATGGGAGTGTGCCGCTGAAGCTGCCGAGCTGTCCAAGCTCATGAAGGTGTTTTTATATGAGAAGATACCAAATTGGGGTATGCTGTTTCGATACACCTGTCACGTTTCAAATCTGATTTATTTTTTTTTCCATTATTATACCCAACTGCTCTATACCTCCTACAATCGCTATAGTTCTTATTCAAGACGCAAACTACAGCTCGGCACCTTTTCTCTCTTTCTCTCTCTTTCTCTCTCCCCTCCTCTCTTCTCACTTTCCTCCTCATTTCCTTCTCCCATTGCTACTTAAAACTATTTTGTCTATCAATAACTAAACAACTGTACCACCCTCTATCTTCTACCTGCCCCCTCCCAAACCCTTCCCTACAATAAAGGCTACAAAGTATATACGATGGCTAGCTCGAATATGAACTTTGGTTAACCTTGTCTGTTTTCCGATAAATAACATGATGAATTTGCTGTTGCTGCAATCAGAACCGGAAACATTTAATTCAAGAAGAAATCGATTGCGTTTTACAGGCCACATGGTCGTACATAATGTTTATCGAAATATTGATGATTTAATGCTGAAAATTTATACTGTAACCAAGTACCATACCCTAGCCCGAATTTCGGGAATCGGAGTTAAGATTTAGGTTTGGGCATAATTGGAAACGACTATAGATCCTCCCCTCCCCCGGAAAAGAGAAGCAAAACAGAGGAAAGGGTCCCCCGCTAGCACTTATCCTGTTTATAGTTTGTGGAGTATGGGTCAGAAGTGTAACGTTCACTATCAGGAACCTGATACGAGGTAAAGAACCTATGAATTGGAATTTCCTTGAAAACGATCCTTTGAACAAGAACTAGAACACGGAAGTCATACGATAGCTTCCTTTGGTGTCGTGAGGTTTGGCAAGTCCGGTAGAAGGCTTCAGAATCTTCACTTTTTATGATAGATTTTTCCTGTTAAGTGATTATCATACCGAAATTAAAACAAAAATCAAACAAACAAAACTGTTGCAAGGGACTGGAAGGTCCTTATTTCCATGTTTATTTCCTTATGAAAAGGACAATTGGCACAACAATATCACATATTCGGACGCACATTCATGCAAGCTCAATTAGATTATAATTCACTTTAAAAGGGACTTAGATACAAAAGCAAATATTAGGTTTCAGTTGCACATGTCATGTGTATTTATTGTTAATATAATATGGCACACAGTGAAAACCCTGAAGAATCAGTAAAAAAAAAAAAAAAAAAAAAAAACCCGCAATACAGATCGTAGTCAACTTTCCCCTATTTATGGGAATGTTGTATGTGCGTAAACCTATCATCAGAACATTTGAATGATTTTTTTTTTTGAAGTAAAATTCGTTATCTGCGTAATTAATATCACCACAAACCACATCGCCGTTCTTATCCTTCTTCACCTTCTCTACTATAATTATAGTTATTAGTGTATCTTTATTATCATCCTTATCATCAATAACAACAATTTCACAATCATCATGATCATCATCATCATGATCATCATCATCATACTGGTAATCACAGACGGCGATCCAGGGGGTGGGGGGGGGGGGACGGGGGGACATGTCCCTCCCCCTCGATTTTTAAAACTGAGTCAGGTGATCAATTTTAGGCCAACTACTTAAATATTTTATAAGCCTAAAATGTATTTTGATGGCAAAATCAGGCTTCTTTCGTTATTTTTTGCGGTTATTTTTAGCTCGCTCGCTTTGCTCGCTCGCATAGTAACGATCACTCCCCTCTTACTTCTCGGCGGAAGCCTTCCGTGTTTCCGCCCCCCCCCCTCCACTCGTTACATGAAATCGCCGTCACTGCTGGTAATCATCTTCATCATTATCGGAATAAAAATGACACTCTACCTAAATATGATCTTACTGTTAATGGTAACAAAAGTACAAGTTCTATGACTATGCTGATCGCTTTAATTTTGTTTTCACCAACATTGGTCCTCAATTTGTTGCCCAAATTACTACTCTAAATAATGCTCTTTATACGGAATTCTTTTCAGAACCGGTTCATGCCTCTTTCTTTTTAAACCCGACAAACCCAAATGAAATAACTGATTTTACTAAATCATTAAACTCTTTCAAATGCCAAGGTTATGACAAAATTAGTACTTAACTCTTATAGGAAATAATCCACACATTCTCAGCCTTTTCAATCAGGTATTTATTCTGACTCGTTAAAAACAGCCAATGTAACTCCAATTTTCAAAAAGGATGACCAACATGAAATCAGTTCATTTCACACATACCCTAGCCATGCTAGCCGTATTTCTGAAAATTTTCATCTGACAAATCCTAAATTATCAATAACGCATTAATCAATCAAACACCATGGCCCTGACTTGTGGAAAATATACTTGCAATTGTTAAAATGTTTTATCCACTTTATTTTTTTAAAGCGACTACGAAGTGTAATCTAATATCACTATATTTAAATCCGGTACATTGATTAATTTGATCTATTTTATAGCAATTATCGATGCAGCTCAATTCAATTCAATTCAATTCAAATCAAATTTATTTGTCCAAAATTATCAAGCATGGAAATTTGCTCATGAATTCATGAATACATTTTAACTCCACCGCTAATGCATTTGCAGTTGCACTTGCACTGACCCTCATGACCTCTTCCCCCTTTTTTCAAAGTTGTAAATTCTATCTCACTGTTTTACTTTGAGGCCGCCATCGACGGTCTCATGCGTTCACAATTTCTGTTAGTTCTAAAATTTCCCATCTACATATTTTGTAGTTAGTGGTAAATTTAATGAATACGTATATGTGTATGTATATGTATATGTATGTATATATTATATATACATGTATGTATATACAAGCAACCGCCTGCGTCTTCACAATTCCTGCATCGCATCATTATTTTGAATGTGTTCAGTCATTTACTTTTATAAAGGTCTGTTACCGGAACGTCGGTAAATGTTACGTCTTGCGGTGCCTTTATTTCGACCTATATATATATATATATATATATATATATATATATATATATATATATATATATATATATATATATATATATATTAGTTGCAATAATTCTTTTGTATTATGTTCTTGAACACAGAAATAAAATTCAATCAATCAATCAGTCAAATTCAACATAATCAGTATTAAGTCATCATCATCATCATCTGCATCATCATCTCCATCATCCTTGTCATCGATGTAAAGATATACTTACCTCTATATCTCTGGACCATCACACTCAAGAGAAAGACACTAAGCCTTAAAATCCACATCGTTACTCCAAGATCGGACATCATTGATCACGCCGCCAAGTCTTCGTCAAAGGTCTTGCGAAAACGGAACCAATTCCGACAGTGCTGACAGTGCTAGAGTAAGAGCAATAAAACGCTATGAACTACTGATGAACAAGTACGTTTCATTTAATTATCTTTCTTTTTTCTGTTTTCTTCTTTTGTCCGCAGGGCTTTTGCAAACTATCTTTAAAAATCAATTTGGAAGGTGTCAAAACTCATCAATGACCTTCCAGTGACAAGCTAACATAGTATTTGTCTTTAGGGAAAAGTTTGGTCGCCTTTGGTAATATCTATAGTTCTAATTATTTTATTAGACTATAGCTTTTGAGAAAGACGGAGAGTGAGAGGAACCAAAAGGGAGAGAGAGAGAGAGGAGGGGGGGGGGTGCAGAGGCTACCTAGGCAAATATGTTTATGGAAAAGGGTTCTGGCATGCAATTTACCATTTACAAAAAGCTATCCATCGTTGGAAGAAGTCAATGGTTCACCTTGTTTTTACAAAATTCATAGATTCGCTTTAAATGTCAACTATACTTTCACAGCCCCATGTGATATTCAGAGGTATGACTATCTTCTTTCTTTATTATTTTCTACTCAGAATTGAATTCTATTTCAGGAACAAAATAAATTCGAGAAAGCCAGAAATAACTTAGAACAGAATTAACCGTCGATCGTAAATGATAAAGATGTATTGTTGGCACATTTTTGTTTCTTGCCTTTAATTCAGTCATGCTATGTTATATTTTTCTTTCTTTTAATACTTTAACAATTGAAGAAATTACTTGCCCTTATGGTTTAATAGTTTCAGCATTCTTTCTTCTATTGGTTCTGTTTAAATAATTTAAATATGCATGTAATTGGGGAACTTGTTTTTGCTTTGCTAATTTTTATTTCTAAAAGCGCATATAGAAACTATTTTGTTTATTATGCGCTTCATATATCATTCTTCATTATTATTATCATCACTATCACATTAACAGACACACACCCACACAGCAATTGCTTTTATAGACAGATATGATTAATTATTGAAATTGTTCATTTACCTGTTAGTGATGTAGTCTACTTGTCTCTCTCTCTCTCTCTCTGCTCCCTCTGTCTTACTGGATGTATGAAATGAACATGGTGAAGGAAATACATTCAACTTTATATCATCGCATCCAGTGATTACCTTCTTCCTGTAAGGAGATATTTCCTTGTAATAATGATCCTGATTGGACGATAAGTGCATGGGCGTGATCAAGGTATCATGAGTTCGCACAATGGCGATAAAGCAGCTTTCATGTAAAACAGCAGTGAGATCAGCCCATACTTAACTGCAGAATACAAATTATGATTTAATGATAACAATAATACTGCATGGGTATTTACATAGCCCGCGTATCCACCAAAAGAAAAAGGTGCTCAAGGCGCTCCCAATATAACCCCGGCTCAGCCAGGCTACCTATTTTAGTCCTCATAGGTTTCAAGGAATTCCTTCTTGCCGGTACCCATTTACACCTAGGTGGAGAGTGGCAAATGTAAATTAATGTCTTGCTAAAGGACATTAGTGCCATGGTGGGATTCGAACACTGGACCTCGTGGTTCATAGTCAGGGGACTTATCCACTGAGCCACAACTCTTTACAACTTGTGAAAAGATTTACAATTTTGAGCTGAATTCTTCATCATATTCACGATCGGCAATTAGCCATCTTATTTCAAAATGGAGGGAGTAAAGTTATTCCTCCAGAATTGTTGCAACAATGTGTATAGATGTGCCAGTTTTTTCTGACTCCCCTCTTTTTCAGCTCTTTCCCTCCCTCCCGACTCCGCTCTCCCTCTCTCTCAATTTCCCACTCTCTCTCTCTCACACACACACATACACAGAGCCATCGCCAAAGGGGAAAGGGAGGGGGGGGGGGGGGGTGACAACCCTATCTTTCAGCAAAAAGCAAATGGCCAGATAACATTGATCCGGTCATGCATTTTCTATACAGGTAACGCCAACATCATAGGATAAATAAACCCTACATGCCTTACCATGGGGCGATTGTCTGCTGGTATTGCAATGAATATATCCATTATATCTCAATATCTATAGCTATAAGGAAACCGAAACCGTGACCCACAAGTCAAATAGTTTTTAAATCAAAGCTAAGACGGAATAAAAACAGAACAGCCAAAATTTAAACGAAATATGAAATTGAATAAAAATTATGCTTTTTTGAAATCTTTAGTTTTTTTTTAACACTGTGTATAGTGTTTTCGGTGTTATAATTTGTGGACAACTCTTTATATGTTTTGTCACAGAATTTCACATATTTTTTTATCTTGAAGAACGCATGATTTGATTGCCCTCATTTTAAATATAATGTAGATAAAACACTTCTACATTATATATCTTGAGTTTGGCTTAACGCTGTCTTAAATGGTGGTGGTGGTGGGGGGGGTCAATTTGCCCCCCCCCCCCCGTACGAAATTTTGCGATCAGTGGCGCGCAACCGCCCCATACCGCCCCATACGTGGACGTAGATGAGGTTCACGGTTCACCAAGTGGTAATTCCTGAAACATGGAAAAAGGACTACATGATGGAGGGAGTAGAGGAAGTATAGGCAGGGTGATAAGATTTGGGATTCCCTGAGTATGCGACTTTTTGATTTTGACTTCAGAGGGCCAGAGGCTAAGGCATAATACTGAATTCGCGAGAGAGCAATATTTTTGAGAATCGTCTTCATTGGCGTCCAAAAAGTTGACACTAACCAACACTACACAGCGGAAACCCCTCCTCATTATTGGAACTACGGAAGGGGTAATCAAATTAGAGGGAAGTTAGATTGTTGTATTGATGCTTATTTCTGCATCTCTTAATGCATGAGGATGGCTCCAGGTATAGATTCCGTATTTTCGTTGAATTCTAAATTAAGTATTCATTTCACGTGAATGAGGAGATGTTCGTTAGTTGATCTATGGTGAATTTAATTTGTATGAATAAAAAAAAAAAAAAAAAAAAACGTCACATGGGATTCGTGTTCAGTAAAGTTTTGGTGTTATTTGTAATTTAGATCAGGTGATTAGGTAAGGTTATACTTTCAACATACCGTATTGATAAATAGAAAATACATATGCCTAATATCATGCACTTTATAGCTCTAAGCTGTTGATCAGAATTTTCGGAGTTTAGTCCTAAATCGGCAGGAAGAAGGTTTACCATAGATGACTTTACTTTTACCCTTGCATTTCTTTGAGTGTCCTCCTCCTTCATGTCTTCAGAAAAGAGATACCGAAGTTGGTACTCACATGTTGGAATTCGATGCATGGTTTTGAGATTTCTTTCCCACCTTCTTTTTTTTTTAAATAAAAATTAAGAATCCGCTTTCAAAATTGTTCTCATAATTGGCGCTTAAGATATCAAGCCATTCATCAGATCATAAGGATCTTAATTGAGATCTAACATCCCAGTCCATGAGTCACTGTTTAATAATTTGGTATCCTAACATTCATCACTGAAGGAGTTGCTTTCTTTCATATCATAGCGGTTACAGCTGACCTCTTTATCGCAGTTACAAGACCATTGCGGTACCCTAACATTAATTGTAACCTACAACCGCGTTGCTTGCGTTATTGCACTAATGTGGATCACTGTCACTGTATTTTTTACAGGACGAAGTGCCATATTTATGACTAGGAGAATGAATGAGACATCATTCCACTGTTATGGAGAGAGCTATACAAACCGTTCAACCATTTCTGTTTCCTCGATTTTAATAGTTATGTATTTTGTTTCGATCTTTATTATACTCATGCTTAATGTCCGCATCTTAATCATCGCTATGAAACAATCAAGAGCATTGCAGACAGAAATACAGCTGATCCTCAAGGACCAGCAGCCCAAGATGGAATTCTGCAGCTGAAAACTTTCAATACCATATCTATAGTTGTAGGAGTTTTTATTATCTGTTGGTCTCCACACGTGATTTTCATGATAATGGCATTGACAGTCAATCTGATTTTGCAAGTGAACTCCTTGTCGGGATGGTATTTGTGTTCGCTTCATTTAGTTCTCTCATTAATCCGTTCATCTACTGTTACCGAGATCATTGGTTTCGACATGCTTTCCTCGTCATCATGAGATTCATTCTCACCTTCATGAAAGTAGATCTTTAAGGAAATGAGGAAACAAAGAAAAATCGAAAGGAAAGTCAGAATGCAAAGAAGCCCCTCGTATTCTGAGAAAAGGACACGGTCAGATAACATTGTGCAAAGGAAGAAATTTAGAGAGATTGGAGGGGTGAGACTCACGGGCTTATGTCACATTTATAGACATAGGTCACATCACAATTGTCAGATTGTCTCTCTTCGGTGTACCCTGTACAAGGAAATTCGTTGCATATAAACCGCTTCGATCCCAAACACCAAACAATAATTCTTGCTCACAATAAGCCTGTGGTCCCATCTCCTGCGTGATCGTGGATGGTATAGTATGAACATCATTTACTTCAAACCTTTAATCATGTTAGTAATTTCGATTTCTTGCAAATCTCCAAACGTTGTGGTAGTATTTGTTCCTCTGTTTCCCCACTTTTGTTTCTGTTTTTGTCCAGAGACATTTTATTTTTCTATTTTATTTATTTATTTACTTTTTATTTTTTATTTTTATTTCATTTATATATTTATTTATTTATTTATTTATTTATTTATTTTATTTATTTTTATTTTTATTTTTATTTTTTTTTTGGGGGGGGGAACTTTGTTTGCCTGATTGCTCCATATAATTTCATATTTCATCATAGCCTTACAAAGTGTGTGATCTGTTTACGGATTAGAATTTAGAAATGATCACGAACAAAATTAATAAACAAAAAATATTTATTTAGAAAAAAATCAATATAGTTTTATTTATTTCTTTATGTATGTATTTGTTTATTAAAACATCTTTATACAGGATTACATGTTCAGATGCTGTTTTTCAACATGTCCTTTTAACATTGAAATAGATTAAAACTTGAAACAAATAACAGTTTATCAATACGATCATTAAAATGCATAAAGAGAATAACAAATATAGAAGTTGAAAGTTATAATAAAACAGTACAGAATAGTTAAAATCGTCATACAGCATGCTCGGCCTTGGCCTTAAAGCCTGGTTTTTTTTTTCAATGCCTTGGCCTTGGCCTGGAGGGTTTGAAGCCTTGAAAATCTCCAGAAAATTCAAGGCATTTTCAAGGCATATCGAATTTGGTACTTTTGCAAGTTTAATTTTAAATATTTTGGTAAAGTAAAGCTATATCATTAATCTAATATATGACAGGTTTGCGAAATTTGTGTATAATTACAAAATTTTAGGTTAATATTTAAGATTATGATAATAATCACAAAGAAACAACAACAATAGTAATAAAGTAGCAATGATAATAATAAAAATAGTTATAATAATGAAAACAATCATGATATGTTCATGATGATGAACATAATGATAATGATGTTAACCAATGGAAGAAGAATTTCTGTTATGACAGATGTATCAATAAATTCGATTCAATTCAACGGTGATGATGATGACGATGATGATGATGATGATGATGATGATGGTGATGATGATGATGATGATGATAATGATGATGATGGAGATGATGATGATGATGATGATGACTGATGATGCTGGTGAAGGTAACACAAATTCTATAACTTCTATATTGTTTTGCATGATACTTCCATACAGCTGTACAGTTTCAAAAAATTTCCTTTCATATTTTGAATCATGAAAAATGGAAAGTTACTGAAGTATATGTTATTTCAGTATGTAACAGCCCGGGGGGGGGGGGGGGGGATCCTGGGACCTGGGGTACCGGAGTAAGTATGTATTACAGAAACCACTGAATGTGTTACACTGCCATTGTATTTATTCTTGTCACCAATAATCTTTTTTAATTGGAGAGTGAGAGAAAGAGAGAGGGGAGGGGGTGTTAGGCCCTATTAGGGTAGTGGGCATTGCACAGACCAGCGAATGTGCTGTGCACATGGTTTCCAAATATCATTATACTTTTATAAAGTTTAGCAGATGTCAGATTTACATAGAGTTTATAGTAGTTTTTGTTTCAACCGCATTTGAAACCCAGTATAGGATGTGGTTACTTATACTCTGGTTTCCAGGAAGGAGGACGTTTTAAAAGTCTGTTCGATAAAGACTTGGGCATTTAAAGTTTATGTTTTATCATTTCAGACGTTTCCATCTATAATTATCTGTAGCCATAATTATATACATTCATATAACATGTATACTGATTAGTGATTGTAGCATTGTGCAACTGCTTATTGATCTGAAGTGAAGTGAAACGAAAAATGTTTTAGGAAATTATTTTACACTCCAACGTACATAAACATTTGGTATCAGTGGAAGCGACACTTGAGGCATAATAATTTTATAACTGATAATATCTAGAAATAATCTGATGGGAAGGTCATTAGAGCATATTTGTTGTATTCCAAGTACGATTTGGTTATACTCAGATGTCTAATACCGGGTACATAAAAGAAGCTTCTTTTACTTGTAACAAATACTATTCTTGATTGACTTCAGAATAAACATTGCGTTTAAAGTTAAAGTATATGTTTTTATAATCATTTTGTGCATGCGTGATCCCCCTTTGTTTTTGATCCCTTGTTTCTTATATTTCTTGATTTATGCCTTGGCCTCGGCCTTGGCCTCGAGGTTTATGCCTTGGGCCTTGGGCTTGGCCTTGGAGGTTGAAGCCTTAGCCTTGGCCTTGGCCTTGAGGGTTTGGGCCTTGACTACAACACTGGTCTATCATTTTTAAAACATTCGCAAAAGATACATTTATTATTTATCTACAATTATTCAAAATATAACTTTTTATAAAGTAGTTTTGAAAGAATCGACTGTTTTGTATAAAGCTGTTGGGCATATTGGGGATATCATTCCGTCGTATGGCGCCAGAAAATTGAAAAGATTGTGTAAAAATTGAAAGATTAGTTTCAGGTGGTATTACATTTAGACTGTCGGCATTTCTTGTCCGGTAGCTCTGCCTATAACAAAACATTTCAATATCGTTACAAAGTCGTGGAGGGGCTAGTCTGTGTATACATTTAAACATTAGTGTGGCGAGAAAGTAATCTTTTCTTTCATCAATAATTTCTTTGCCAAGTTAAGGCCGGACTCGGACTCGGAAGGCCGGACTCGGAAGGCCGGACTCGGACTGACTGGACTCGGACACATCAGAGTTTTAAATGAAACCCAAGGCTCAAAGTTGCCAGTTACATGCCTTGCCGCTCGTTTTTGTAATCTTTTTAGTTTTATTTTGTGTTTTTCTACACTGCTACCCCAGACAGAAATGCCGTAATTGATCTATAAATGGCTGTATCATAAACCTATAAAGGGTATTTAGTAAAGCAGAGTTTATAAGAATTTTCTTAATTTTTCAAGTGAAAGATCTTATAGTCAATTGATCTGTATAGATAACTAACATGAATATCCCATTTTAGGTTTTCTTGAATTTCAACACCTAAATACTGTATGGACTTGACTTGTCCAATTTCGATTCCGCCAATAAAGATTTCATATTTTCATGAGAACATGCCCGACATGCCTGAAGCAACATGCTTTTTGTTTTGTCAACATTAATCTTTAGGTGGTTTTGTTTGTACCATTCATTAATAGAATTCATATCAAAGTGTAATTTAAAACTTTATATTTTGGACATCTTTTCCGGTTTCAAATATTATAACATCATCCGCATTATTATTTTTCGCTATTACTCCAGATGTAACAGATTGTGATATGTCATTTATAAAAAGTGAAAATAGGATTGGAGCAAGTACTCCTCCTCCTGGTACTCCTACAGACAGTTCCCTTTTAGCAGAAAGTGTACCTTTACAGAGTACAACATGCTTTCTTTCATTTAGATAACTTGAAAACCATTTCATCATATTTCCGTGAATGCACACTGATGCAATTTAAAAAGTAGGATATCATGGTCTACATAATCGAAACATTCCCATATATGACACATGCCCCAACCTTTTCTTTTACATTGAATGTATCAAGAAATTCATCAATAACAGACCCTATGTAGACAAGTTGTTATTGAATGGTTGAGCTGAAAAGCATACTGGTCAATACTGATAAGATTGTGTTGAAGAAGATGACTGAGAAGTTGCTCTTTCTTTTTCTATTACTTTGGGGATGTGACTTACTACGGAGATGAAACAGTAGTTAGTTTCTCACTTTTAGAGCCTTTACCTTTAAATATCGGAGTTGTTCTTGTCAATTTCCTATCATCCGGTATATCTCCACATTGTATGCTTAAAGATAGTCACATATGGGCAATTCCACGGTAACTAACGTTACTCTAGATAGAGTACTTGTGGTATTGTCTATATCTTAGTTTTGTGAATGACACTTGCTTCGGCTTTTAATTACTATAGATAAATAAGTTGATAATGGGGAAGAAACACATGGACAGTTTTTTTTTTTTAAATCTCAAACTGCATTTCTTATCACCATGATCACACAGTAAGTGAAAAGGGGGCTGGTAACTGACGTTACGCAAAAAGACATGGAAAATGATGGTGTCGAATCAAATTTACATATCTCATACTCGTAGGGATTATGTAATTGACTTGACATTTTACACCTAGGTTCCTGGGAAGCGATGTGCAAAATACTGAGCCATTTGAATAATCTGTTTTAGTGCCATGAAAAATTTACTGAAGACATGTTGGTAACTGACGTTACGCTTATCGTGCTGCTAGTTGCAGTAATTTAGTATCAAATCTTAGTACATATATTTTTACTGTTCTTACCTAATTGGAGTAAATATTTTAAGTATTTTTTCTTTCTCTATGAACTTCATTTCAAATATTTATATATAAGTTGGGTTTTTCCAATGAGGCATTTTACTTTGCGGAAAAAAATTGTGAAATCTTTTTACCAACATCAACGAAGATATGGTAATCATCGCAAGTCAGTCAATAATATCAAATCCAATATTGGTTGGCGGATGATTTGATGGTTTATAGCAAGTATGATTGACACGTCAATTACGAAAAGCATTCAGACTGATGAAAGGGTTTAATATGAGATGTAATAATTTATGTTGATAGATGATATGTCCTATCAATCAAAAGGAAAGGTATTAAACCCTAGGAAAACACAGTTCTAAGAAAACTCTTTGTGTTTCTATCACTCGGTTTACCAAGGTTTCCTCGGTCATTTTCTCTCTCCCCTCCTCTCTCCAATCCCTTCCCTCTATCTCCGTCTCTCTCTCTCTCTCTCTCTCTCCTTCCCTCTCTTTCCATCTCCCCCCCCCCCCCTCCATACACTTGCCTACATTTATCAAACAATACACAAAGCATGGCTTTACAAAACCTTTCCAAAATCCCACATGAACATGAGAAACGCAGGTTCAATGTACTTCAATACACACAGAGATATCACTGATAAATGCAATTCATTTTTTATTTATTTTTTGTTACGAAAGACATGTTCTGAGTATAAAAAAATGAGTGATATACAAATTTCTCCAAATCGTCTACATATACATCCCATACGGCAAATGCATTCATATCCCCAAATAGACAAATCGTTTCTCTTTCCTCAGCAACATTGGCATATGGGTATAAATATTTTGATCTAAAGGGCACATTTAGAATAAAATGACAAAGTTTCAATTTTACGTTTTCGCAGAAAAAAACAAACAAACAAAACAAAAACATATAGTATTAATATCCCATTTGCAACTTTGATAAATCTAAACTACCATTATCCTAGCCCTGATGTAAAGCACATGAGACTTAGCCTATAGTTACATGGAAAAGATAATGACACGGCTTCTTTCAAAGTCAGAAAAGAGATTTCAAATTACTTTTTTTTTAAGCAAGAACGTCTTAAATATGAAACACAAATTACTTTGTTCAAAAATTTAAAGAAATCCTGAAACTATTAACCCCGAACAAGCCTGGGGATACATAAACGTAACGCAAAAATGATCTTTTTTGGTTGGAATCGCGCGGATCTTTAGAGACCAAATTCGCAACGCCAGCGCATGCGGTTCCATAGCTACGCATGATTTTGTACATGTACTTGCACGTCGGACCCAAAATTGCTGGAAAAAACCAAACCAAAACAAAAAACACGTGATTTCATGCACAATTTCAGTACAAATTGTGTTTTCCGACAAACTTTATAAATGTATGATTACTGTTGCTTCTATATATTAAAATCAATTAATTTCATGTTGTTTATGATAGCACAAATTTCATTGAAAACACAAAAGTAAAAAGGTCGAAAAAAAGGGAAAATTAAAAAACAATGAAATAGATAAGAAATTAATTTTCATAATGTATTTAAAAAAAAAAAATGCTAAGAATGCTGCAGGAAGTATCTAAACCAAAAATTAGCATATTTGGAGCTTGATTTACAGCAAATGTCTAATTTCATACATAAATTAGCATACTTCATGGATTAAATTATTTCAGAAAAAAATAATTATATGATTTGTAATATATGTCGCAGGCAACGTTACGTGCATGACAAATTTTCATCGTAATCGACCATTTGACGGCAGAGATCGGGGGGGGGGGGGGGCTCCTGGGCCATAGCACAGACCAAAACAAAAAAAGCCCGGCTTTTTTTTTTAAGGGTTAATTCCCGACTCTCATAAACAGCGTTCATACATGTACTTGTGCATGCATTCAAACAAGACGATCATCACTGATCACGCAGATATACATGTTGAATCACAGCGCACATTCCACATAAATTCTTTGTAAATAACTAGAAACTGAATGATGTAGGATTCTCCTGTCTAAATACACACTTTTCTAGAGCCCTTGTAACCCAAAGTCCCAAAGTCAATCAAGGTATAAATTTCTGACAAAGATGCATTTCGATTTGACAATGGCTTGTGAAAGAGAGAATCCCCACACTGAAGTTATAAAAAGGAAATCCTACATAAAGATGAGAACGATAAAATATCTTCCATAAGGACAGGACTTTCATGGTTAAATTACTGGTATACCATGGATTACCCCAATATAAAAAAGAAGAGTAGAAAATGATTTATACATCTTACAACCTCACTATACAAATATATAACAGTGGCTGCTAACATCACAATAACACAAATTTATAAAACTTTACCATGAATGAAAAAAAAAATGTCTTAAGTTTAATGCATACATAATACATACAGGTTTGACATTAAATTTGGTCCATAAAATTTCTTACCTACATCATGTCATCATGCTTTGGAAGACCTTTCTTTAAAACTAATTCATTTCAAAATTGTATAATACAATTAAAAACTGGAGAAGGTTGTTACTTTCACTGTATAAAAGCATACATCAATGATGAAAATATATGCTCCTTCATGCAACATTTTCCCAATTTTCATAAAAACAAGTGACTTTTGCTCATTCATAATACAGTGTATGTGTTTTTCTCCTCCTCAACAAGTACATTTAATTCTTTGTTTAATACCTTAACATCATTCAGGTTATATAAAATCCTTATATGAAGTCACTGAGCATCAATGAAAAATGGCTGATGATCATATCATATTGATGTGGTATACACTTGCCACCGTAATTTTAGTTGATAACAGCAGATATCAACAATTGCAATAATATATAAAATCATCATCACAATTATAAATAAAAGAAAAGTACCTAGACATCTAATAGCTCTAAATATTTCAAGACAGACTGCTCAATTATGCTCTAAATCTTATAATATTCTGCATTACGACAAACACTTAAAGTGCAATGTAGATACTTCTGCTTCATCACAAGTCTTAAATTGTATGATACATATTAATATAAATTCATAAATTACAACAGTCTTTAGACTGGAAATCATTTACAATATATCATTTTATTTGAAAACTTGCGGCAGTACATTTAAGTATAACTTTATAAATACAATCTATTTTCATCATATGACAATGATATATTGGAAAACCCTTCACCCTTTTCCATCATACTTTTAATCAACCTTTCTATATAATTATGTAAACAAAAACAACAACAAAATCATAAAATGCATGATTACAATGCAGCGACCAGCGCTGAAGATAAAAAAGGTGTATCAGACTAATCAGACTCACTAATTGTCATTATCCAATTTATATCAACAAACCAAATTTAATCATTTATTTTTCATGAAATCATCAAGCAGCATCTTTTTATCATAGAAACAATGTATATTAATGGAAGGAAAAGCCAATATACCTTTCACTACAGTTCACTAGTTTTTTTTTTTTGCTTTTCCATGTTTTGTTTCCAAATGAAATCAAACCACATATCATATATTAATCTTCCATATCACGTTTGATGAGTACAGCTACTGTGAGCTTTCAAATCTCTGTGTGAGATAAATAAATCATGTAATTAATTTGCAACTTCTTGTTCTTCTAGACTCTTTAAAAAAAGATTCTTCACATTATGAAGTTGTAATATGAGTTGTGCATTTAATATGGATCACAGCATGATTTTCACTTTCCCATCTCCCAATAAAATTCATTGCATCAATGAGATTAATGCAAATAAGACTTTCACATCTGCATTAAATCAACTTGCATCCACTAATTTCTCTTTCATCAAATTTGATTTAATCCATAAAAACAAAAATCACTTCCTATGCAATATATTGTTGTTAGCCCAACTCTTGTTACATCTTTATGATAATGAGAATATCAGTCACCATCATACATGGTTCATTCAACTCAAATCAGATGAAATGAAGATGATCATCCAGCACTGACTGCTTTATTACCAGGTACCTCCTTACTAAACCTGGGTAAAGAGAGGCTTCTATATGCCATGACAAACACCATTCATGACAAACACCATTCATGACAAACACCATTCATGACAAACACCATTCATGACAAACACCATTCATGACAAACACCATTCATGACAAACACCATTCATGACTGACAAACACCATTCATGACTGACAAACACCATTCATGACAAACACCATTCATGACAAACACTTTTTATACTCCATACATATTTGTCGTCCCAGTTAAATGTACATCATCAGTAAATTAATGAAGAGTTTTGTTTCTTGTGATGTGCATATAAATTGTATTTATGAACCACTTTTCATTTATCTCATGGTATCATATAATTTGTTACAAAAAGTAGTTTGAATGAACCACTGTACCAGTGTTGACTCTAATTACTTTCAACATAAATTATCTCTTAAAGTGATTACACAATGGTAAACAAAATTTTGATATATGATCGAGAATAGAATTCTAAGAAGAATGACATTAAAAATATGATGATTTTTCAATCGAAATCAATGCATTTTGGCTAATTTTCTCATAAAAAGTTATGAGCTGACCAAAAAATTTGAGTATGAGGTATGACGTAAAAGTGGGTACCCAGCTTCGCGCATTCCAGTTGTGCTGCGCGCTAGACTGTACAATATGTATTATATCTTGCGCGCATTTTGCTAGAAGTGCGCGACAAGGTACCCACTTTGACGTCATTTTGACGTAAAAGTGGGTACCCAGTTGAAACTGGGTCACAGCTGAGGGGTCAAAAATATCCTGAAATCTTACCACATTTGGGGGTTTCCTTGGCAACACGACTTTAAAAAAAACTTTAGGCAGATGATTTTCTGCTAATAAAATCATGCTCTTTTAAATGAACTAACATTGTTTCAGCATTGGGTACCCCCTTTAAATACTTGCATGAATTCACAAAAATCTAATTCTCCTATTCATTCCAACCAAAACTCTCCCAAAATTTAACTATATATGTATTTTCAGATCAACTGAATACTCTTATCATTCTAAAATTATTTTATAAACAAAATAAAGTACAAGGCTATCTCCTTTCACCACATTTGATAAAATACAGCATTTTCCATTTTCTGTGTACACTCATAAACTGACTTTCATTTTTATCAAAACTACATGTAATATGATACCAGTTACATTTTTAATATTACATAAGAGAGAGGAATGGCTTAATACAGAGACAACTTCATCAAACAAAACCATAAACAAAACCATGACACATAAGTTGCGGAAAGGCTTACTTTTTAAGAGAAGACCAGTTTGAGGCAATATATCCGAATGGCAATGAAGGATTCACACATTGCCTAATATTTACATTTAGCTACCAATGAATACTATGTCCAAGATAAATTGGGTTGGGGTCTTTGCAAAATGTATGTTATATGCAAATTAAATCAGGTTCAACAGGTTAAAACAATGGTAGTATATGAACTCTTTTTGGTGCATTATAAATTATATGAAATATTATTATAATTATTATCATTACTATTACTGTTATTATCATCATGATGATTATCATTATTATCATTATTGTTATTACTATTATTATTATTAGCATTATCGTTATTATTATTATTATTATTATTATTATTATTATTATTATTATCATTATCATTATCATCATTATTGTAATTATTATTATTACAGCTATTAACAAATCTTTGTTACTGTTTGCAAATTTGAGGTTGAATGAACTTCACTCAACCTGCTAGAGATTAATTCCAATCCTTTTCTAATGTGTAGAATCCTCTATCATTCTCAGGCTTTACACTATTCATGGTAATCATTGGCAGCATGCTTTCTCTTGGAAGACTTAGAGGAAATGCATAGTAAGATGTAACAGCAAGATAGGAGTCTTGGAAGAAGAGCTTTCTTGTCTTGCATAATGATTCTCTCAATCAGTTTCCTTGCTGGAACATCTGAAAATAAATCGATACTAGACATCCTTAGTTCATGTACAAGATTGATACTAGACATCCTTAGTTCATGTACAAGATTGATACTAGACATCCTTAGTTCATGTACAAGATTGATACTAGACATCCTTAGTTCATGTACAAGATTGATACTAGACATCCTTAGTTCATGTACAAGATTGATACTAGACATCCTTAGTTCATGTACAAGATTGATACTAGACATCCTTAGTTCATGTACAAGATTGATACTAGACATCCTTAGTTCATGTACAAGATTGATACTAGACATCCTTAGTTCATGTACAAGATTGATACTAGACATCCTTAGTTCATGTACAAGATTGATACTAGACATCCTTAGTTCATGTACAAGATTGATACTAGACATCCTTAGTTCATGTACAAGATTGATACTAGACATCCTTAGTTCATGTACAAGATTGATACTAGACATCCTTAGTTCATGTACAAGATTGATACTAGACATCCTTAGTTCATGTACAAGATTGATACTAGACATCCTTAGTTCATGTACAAGATTGATACTAGACATCCTTAGTTCATGTACAAGATTCAGATGAGAAAGGAATAAGAAGAAGTGTAAAGACAGTGTACATTTCATTTCAATTTTTCTATCAATTTTTATTTCCTTCATGTAAGCACACAAATTTAATGTACTATTTCAAGAAGATTTTATTTTCATTTTTAATTTATTTATTTATCTTTTTTTGGGGGGGGGGGGAGAGATTTCATTTTGGAACAAGGTTACCCTTAATATTCTTCTTTCAGTTGGAGAAAAGAAGTTTTTATTTAATAATTGTAATAGTTGTTTTTTCACTGACATGTAAGTCATATTCATTGCTTTCTTGTACAATACGGTTTTGGTACAGCTATTGCATTGTATTTTTCCACCTAGCTTCTGACTGAATTCAGGGTGAATATAGGAACTGAGTGGGTCCTGACCTTAGTTAAAAATCCCCAGTTTTCCGCGATACGGAAAACAGGAAAAAATTCACGAAATTTGGGAAGAACACAGAATTCACAGAATTTCACAGAAAACGCGATTTGCAGGCCATAAAAAAATAAATTATGAAAAATACAGTGAAAATCATGAAAAACAAAGCGAAATCCAATAAAAACAAAACCGTGCATCAGTGGAAAATCTTGATCGTGTTCGCCAAGCTTTATCTGGATACTGCAGTGTGTGTACGTGTTTATTAGGGTTTTTTCCAAGATTTGCACTATTTACAATAATTGCTTTATAATATGTTTTGTACATGTCACCAAAAAACATGGAATTTAAAGTTTAGAACACCGAAGAACACAGGATTTGCATTTTAGAAAACGGAAAACTGAGGACTTTACCTTAGTTTAGTGGAATCCATTAGTCAATGAGTGAAAGGAGATATCTTACCTTCATTCTATCTGAAACTGTTCCTTTACTGACTTTCTCTCTGTCTGGTGAGGATGCTCTCATTGAGGATCTCTTACTGATACCTGATGTATCACTTGTTTTATTTGCATTCTGTTTTAAATACAAAAGAGTTGAAGTGTAATAAGGACTCATAAAATAATATTTGGCCAAATTTCTAAAATGTTTAGCTCCTACTGTTCTTGCCAGGTGGTAATAATGATATGTATCTTTTGATTGTAATATGTATTCATAGTAAGTTAGTTTGGTAATAATGATATGTATCTTTTGTATGTAATATGTATTCATAGTAAGTTAGTTTGGTAATAATGATATGTATCTTTTGTATGTAATATGTATTCATAGTAAGTTAGTTTGGTAATAATGATATGTATCTTTTGATTGTAATATGTATTCATAGTAAGTTAGTTTGGTAATAATGATATGTATCTTTTGATTATAATATGTATACATGGCAAGGTAGCTTGGTAATAATGATATGTATCTTTTGTATGTAATATGTATTCATAGTAAGTTAGTTTGGTAATAATGATATGTATCTTTTGTATGTAATATGTATTCATAGTAAGTTAGTTTGGTAATAATGATATGTATCTTTTGTATGTAATATGTATTCATAGTAAGTTAGTTTGGTAATAATGATATGTATCTTTTGATTGTAATATGTATTCATAGTAAGTTAGTTTGGTAATAATGATATGTATCTTTTGATTGTAATATGTATTCATAGTAAGTTAGTTTGGTAATAATGATATGTATCTTTTGATTGTAATATGTATTCATAGTAAGTTAGTTTGGTAATAATGATATGTATCTTTTGTATGTAATATGTATTCATAGTAAGTTAGTTTGGTAATAATGATATGTATCTTTTGTATGTAATATGTATTCATAGTAAGTTAGTTTGGTAATAATGATATGTATCTTTTGAATGTAATATGTATTCATAGTAAGTTAGTTTGGTAATAATGATATGTATCTTTTGAATGTAATATGTATTCATAGTAAGTTAGTTTGGTAATAATGATATGTATCTTTTGAATGTAATATGTATTCATAGTAAGTTAGTTTGGCAATAATGATATGTATCTTTTGATTGTAATACGTATTCATAGTAAGTTAGTTCGGTAATAATGATATGTATCTTTTGATTGTAATATGTATACATGGCAAGGTAGCTCGGTAATAATGATATGTATCTTTTGATTGTAATACGTATTCATAGTAAGTTAGTTCGGTAATAATGATATGTATCTTTTGTATACATGGCAAGGTAGTTCGGTAATAATGATATGTATCAAGCTACAATGCTCCCTACTTTGGGCAATATAATGCTGGGTTTACACTGGGCTACGATTACCATGATCACCAAGATTAAAAAGAACAAAGCATGGAGATCCACCATTCACTTTTACTTTATGAACTTTTCTTGCTCACCAGGATCCCCTATGATGGCATGATAAAAACTTTTATGCTCTGTAATAAAATTCTGTTGCTGCATGTACTATGCTTTACTACAATTCCCACATTCTATCACTCTCCCTCAAGATTTGGTCGTGGAGATCGTGGACCATCCAAGAACATAACAGATGATTCCATGTCTTATGTAAGCAGACAGGTGGCAGTCCCTAAACTAAAGAAGGAATATTCTTAACTATTATTTAGCATACTTGGCACCCCCCCTTTTTTAAAAACTTTTTTGAACCATGGAAATCATGGACATCTTGGCCCAGTGTAAACCCAGCATAAGGTATGGCATGGCTTGGAATGAAACAGATTTTTATTGCTTTTCATACAGTTTACTGAATGCACGTCATCTATTCATAACATATACTAGTAGAAATAATTGGAGAAAATATAAGCTTGTGCTGAAATAGAAGCACGTGTTACATGCTTTCTTTGGAAGGAAAAACATCAAATATGTTATTATCAGCAAGGAATTCTTCAAGTGATATCATGATGAGTGGACACATGGTACATTTTTGTTGTTGGTAATGCTGCTTTCAGTTCTACACTCCAATGAAAACTTTGCATAATAGAACCTAACTTACTAATTTTATTCAAATTCATGCACATTTCTCATAATCTCCAGAATTATCCTAGGTTATAAACCATTCAGTTCACCTCTTAATGGCATCTAAATAGATGGAATCCAGTTTGCATACGTTAGTTGTTGCTATGTCAGGCAAGCCTATGGCAAGCTTCTATTTATCTTTATGTCGTTGTACGAAGGAACGCATCCGGAACACAAAATACAAAGATGCAAAAATCAAAATATCTATTTTGACACATTGGAATAGAATTTTAGCAAAGATCATGCCAAAAGAAGATCCTATATCAATTTACAAGGTTTACATGCTACCTGTGAAATTATCAATCCTTGTTTTAAAAATTTGATTTTCAATAATTTTCCATTTTGTGTTCCGGACCCGTTCTTTCGCACAATGACATAAAGATAAGATGCCTTATTAAAAGAATTTTTCAACAACTAATCATAAAATTAGTATAAAAGAGATCTATTCATTCACATCATGCAATATTTCCACCTCTACATAAATCTAGGCCAGGAACCACCAAGTCAAACAAACATGATTGCAAACATTTTCAAGGATTGCCTAATGATCCGATGTAAAGAAATTGCACAGCATTATGGGGAAAGCCAAAAAAAAGGGAAAAATCAAATCATTCATTCATTCATGTATATTCTTCTTCTTCTTTCACTGAAGAACAGTCTACCTTGATGTTGGTGAATCATCGTACCTGTACTTATCTACACTTTCATGTTTGTGATATGAAACACTAATGTATGACTACATGTAATAGGGCGTACCAAACAGGAATCAATACACATTTCTTCTTTATAGGGTTTGGACAGGACAGCTACACGTATCAATTTCAATGAGATGTAGTTTTTTTTTTTACTCAAAAATGCCTGCCTACTTATAAGCTAATTTTGGAAAGAGTAGGAATCTTTAAAAGGTAGAAAAAGATGGACATGAATCAATGCACTTACAGTGAGGTAACTATGTAAATATTGCTGCCAGTTCTAACAAGATGTAACTAGATGATGGGAACTATTAACAGTCTATGTACATTTATCCACAGTCTATGTACATTTATCCATTAAATACTACAGGATTGTGTTGCTAACAATAGGGTTGGCCGGTAATAAAAGGGCGGGATATACCGGGTGGTAAATACTGGTATTTATCAGGAAAATACTAGGACATACTGCAAAAATAATATTTTTCATCAGCAAATTGCCTCAAAATGTTCATATTATTGAGAAAAAATCCCCCCCCAATATACAGTCAACCCTGATTCGGATTTTTAGTTTCCCTTGAATAGCTTTCAGTGCTGTAGTTCAGGTCCCAATGGGTGAATTTTTCCTTTTTATGTCACATGATTTACATTATGATAAAAGCCTTACTGTGAACTCTCTTCATTGAAAACTTCAATTTGTGAGAGAATTTAATTTACTGTAACTTTTCTGACTACGTATGGGGACAACTATGAAGGCTTGCTTATAAATGAGTGATATGTCGCAGTGACATGTCCCTTGGTGCTTAAGAAGAGTAAAGGGGTTTCACACTGAGCCTGTGTAGAGTTGTTACATACCGAGTACTCTGAAATAGGCTGCGTACTAATAATACTGCGCGCAGGGTTGGCCTAGTCAGTAAGAGAAGGAAGCAAACTATTGCAAGTATGAGAAGTAGTGTGGATTTTTCATCGGACTGGTGAAGGGTAGCATACTCTTGCGTAGGCATGGCGTACAGTAGTGTAGTCTTGCGTAGACTTGTGTAGGAATGGAATAGAGTAGTGCAGTGTTGCGTAGACTTGCGTAAAAAACTGCACTCCAGTGCTCTACGCCGAGGGTACGGGAAAAAAAATTAAATATGTTTAATTTTTTGCATCCATCTCGTGTACCCCTTTGCGTCCCTCAGAGCATTGTTACGTAGGCCGGCGTAGGCACAGAGCAAGGCTACGTACGTAAGCTTGGCATAGTCGCTACGCAACACTACGCAAATCTACACAAGCCCCAGTGTGAAACCCCCTGAAGTTTAGTAAGACTCCCTCTTTTCTTAACACTAAAAGTTCTGACAGAAGGTAAGAAATTGGAATTTAAATTGGAAATGCTGAGATAAATAGCTATGGTTAAATTTTTGGTGATGGTTTATTTATAGAGAGTTGACTGCATTGTTTCTGTTATACCTCAATGAAGAAAAGATACACAGATTAATATTTATACATGTTCAGCCTGTAATATTTGTCTGTGTCATGTGTGTGTTACGAGTGTCTGCAACTGGTCACAATATGCTTGTACAGCGTTACAGCGATTGAGTTTTATACTGCTCAAGCGAGCATGGTGCATGGAAATAGCAGGGTTTTTTGCATGCCTGGGGCAATTTTTTCAGCTTAAATCAAAAGTAGGAAATGGAAAAAAATGCCGGTCTCGGCCCGAGTCATGAGCCACAATAGGTCAATTCGGAGTCCTTGTGGCTCGAGTCCGGGTTCGGACTTGAGTCCTACAGCAATGATAGCTTTTCCCATTGAAACATGATATAAAGAAACCTGTCCATTAAGACCACCTGCTCATAAAGACTGCTTTTCTTGTCTCCGTGGGGTGATCTTCATATAATAATAATAATAATAATAACCGTTTATAAAGTGCCACATCCATTACGCGTTCAAGGCGCTGGGGGGGGGGGGGGTTTCACTTTAATTTCATATTCAGTAAATTGGAGTGAAATGCATATGACATTGAGATAAGTGCAAGATTAACCACCTAGTGATGAAAAGGAACCTTTCATGATAGGACTACTTTAAATTACCATTAGAACAGTTTACTTTAGAGCTGCATTTTATTCAGTGTCATGTTGGGAGCAGGGGAGAATTGGCTTTCACTAAAGACATATACATGCATGTATCAGTGCTACAAGTAATGCTAACCATCATGATTACTCGTCATTTATGATATTGTCTAACATATTTTTACAAGATTCCTGACATATATATCACACACAAACCTGTTCAATTAAGCATTTGCATTCATCTGTTCAAATAAACAACCTATCTAGACAAACATGTGCGGTTATACAACCCACGTTCTGGTATCTACCAGGTAATTCCTTATGTTTCTCGGTATTTCCCAGTATTTATCAGTACTTCCAGGTATTTCCCGCTGGAGAAATACCGAGACTTTCCAGGAAATTGCCAACCCTCGCTGGAAGCATCATTGTATAACTGTTTCTTGTGTGCATTTTGTTCTGCTGAACACTGCCCCCCCCAATCCCCACTGTAAAAATATTTCCCTATATGCTACATATATGCTTCTTTGATAGGTAGTTTCATGAAAAAAAAAAATAGTTGCTGGAGTCATGGTACATTGGAAACACAGTATGGATATAAATACTTGTTATCTCTTATGTCATATTCCATGACAAAGAAAGTGAGAGAGAAAGAGAAAGAGAGAGGGAGGGGATGAGACGGAAACTATTTATCAAAATGTGGCTTCACTTCTTTATGACTGTGGAGTTAAACTATGTAATACATGTTCACACAAGCTAAACAATAGGTGCACTACAGCTTCTTCTACCGGTATTTGTAAGCAATATTACAAACAAACATCTATTTGAAAATGTGAAGAAAATGCAGGGTTAACATAAAGAGAGGTTTTCAATTTAGACATGATCTGCAAAAGGCTTGCATTTGAGTAATATTAGACTCACCTCAGGTTTGGAATCATCCTTAACAATCAATATTGAAAACAGTAGAAATAGAAAATATGGAGCATAATTCAAATGATTACTTTGCTGAATTAATATTACAAAAATATAACATGTAAAACACACAAAACTACAATCTAAGTTCCATAAAATGTGAAAAAAATATTACAAGTATTTTCAATTTAAAAGTATTTGAATTAATATCTACAAGAAAAAGGAACATTATTATCCAATGTTTATGGGAAATCATTTCATTTACCGCAAATACACATACACGAGGAATTAAGTTTTTTATCTCAATTTGTTCACATTCACTGTTTAATTAATGCTATTTTGCAGCAAGGGTGAAAAATCTGCAAACCTACTGAAATGTACCGCGGGCAAAAGACTTTTGCATTATTTTGGTAATTGATAAATTACCTCAGCAAAAACACATTTGGTTTTCAATACGGTCATGCTCCAGAAATGTGACAAAAGAAAGAAGAAGTGAGTTTAGTGTTAAAGACAAATATGGTGAGACGTATGGGTGAGACGTACGGGTGAGAAAGATAGACAGAGAAAAAGAAGAAAGATAAACTTCAAAAAGATACTATTACTCACAGCATCTTTATTGTCTCCTGTAGCACTTTCAATTTCTGCAGATACTTGGACAAGTTTCTTGCTCAGTTCTGATAATTCTTTCTGAACCACATCAATCTCCTTCTGTATCTTATCTTTCTCTTCAGGATTTGGGCAGGACATCTTCTTGGCTCTGTCAATAAAACATCAAACCATTAGCAATGGGAACATGCTCTATCCTGTATGTATAAATGCTGTAAGAGTGAGAGAATTCAGAATAAAACATCAAACCATTAGCAGTGGGAACATGCTCTATCCTGTATGTATAAATGCTATGAGAGTGAGAGAATTCAGAATAAAACATCAAACCATTAGCAATGGGAAAATGCTCTATCCTGTATGTATAAATACTATGAAAGTGAGTGAGAGAATTCAGAATAAAACATCAAACCATTAGCAGTGGGAACATGTTCTATCCTGTATGTATAAATGCTATGAGAGTGAGAGAATTCAGCATAAAACATCAAACCATTAGCAGTGGAAACATGCTCTATCCTGTATGTATAAATGCTATGAGAGTGAGTGAGTGAATTCAATCTTAAATGGGTTAACTTAGGGTTCTTATCATAAGTGTGAGCCCAATTTAGCCTTTAGCATCTTTCCTGCTCAGAGTCTTTTGGTCCACTATCCTCCTGTTCTTCCATACACAAAACAACAGAGGATCAGGAAAGATGCTGTGAATTCCTAGATGCGTTGAAGACGATAAAATTTAATGGACAAGACTTTTGATAAGGTGCCTTACTTCATGCTGATAAATATAAGATATAAATCAGGGTAGGCCCTATGGAAAATGAATATGGCAAGCAAAGCCTTGACAATTCATTCTTCATAGAATCCTGAGAATAGCTCCTTGACAATAACAACATTTAAAATCCAATAACTATAGCTGAAGTTAATCTACCAATTATGAGAACAGATGACTACTGTAATAAGCCAATACCATGGAACTTGTTATAAAAATCCCATTAACCCATTCGTGACAGAGGTCCATATTTTGTGGTTTGGCCTAATAACTTTTGATGCAGAGCCCTAAAAATTATAACAAATACATGAGCAGAAAGATAAAAAAATTCTAAACAAACTGTGCCCGTTTTGGTTGCGTCAATATTCATTGTTTGATGCTGAAAAATTTTTAAAGGAAAATAAGCATCAAAATCCTTAAATTGGCAATGTGATGGAAAGTTTAAAACCACCGTTTTCCCCTGCAAATTGGCAATTTTTTGACTTCTCATCATAATTTCTGTCAATTTATATTCATTTCAGATACATGACGTTTTATAAGAAAAATGTAGCAATAAAATAAAAATCTTGGTGATACCAATTTGAAGAATAAAAGCTGATCAAATTAGGCTTTAAATAATTCCTGTCATGAATGGGTTAATGAGATTCCTGACAGTTGCGTAGCTAAGATTTTGGGGGTGGGGGTGGGCAGTAGTGAGTACGTGAAGCGTGCAAATTACACGTAATCTTTTCTCTTCTCACTCATGTGTGTTTTGGGGGGTGACCCCCCCCCCCCCCCCCCCCCCCGGCAATATGGATGATTCCTGATACATTATTTTCATGACATGATTCTAAACTGAGTCCTTGTTAAAGTGAGTTTCTACTCTTATATATGAAATGAGGGAAGTGAGCCCTCATTCTAGATGTTTCGTTGCATTTCAGGCTTACCTAAGGTCTGCTCTCTTGGTGCTGAGATCTTTCTTCTTTGTTTCTAGTTCCTTCCTCTCCTGCATCAATTTATCTTTAACCAGTAGATGACTCATGTTAGAATCCTTGAATTTATTCATGGGTGCTGTCAAAAAAATTATACCAAGAAACACAGATTTAATTCTATTTTTCTAGTTTTTGGTGGCCCCATTTAAGAAGCCTTAATTCTGATTTTTTTTAGAAATCTAAAATCGTTCTATAGTGCAAAGTGTTGTTGTTGTTGTTGTCTAATGGTTAAGTCTTTGCACTGGGAACCACAAGGTACAAATGTAAGACTAATGTCTTTTAGTAGGACATCAGTTCTACATTTATCTCTTGACCAATTAGGTAAAATAAATGGGTAGCTGACAGGAATGAATCACTTACAAGGCTTGATCAATAATACTCCTAAATAAAAAGAGAGGAATATTCCTATCATTCAGTCAAGGATCGGTTACAGAGAGAGGAATATTTCTATCATTCAGTGAAGGATCGGTTACAGAGAGAGGAATATTCCTATCATTCAGTCATGGATCAATTACAGAGAGAGGAATATTCCTATCATTCAGTCATGGATCAGTTACAGAGAGAGGAATATTCCTATCATTAGTCATGGATCAGTTACAGAGAGAGGAATATTCCTATCATTCAGTCATGGATCAGTTAGAGAGAGAGGAATATTCCTATCATTCAGTCATGGATCAGTTACAGAGAGAGGAGTATTCCTATCCTTCAGTCATGGATCAGTTACAGAGAGAGGAGTATTCCTATCCTTCAGTCATGGATCAGTTACAGAGAGAGGAGTATTCCTATCATTCAGTCATGGATCAGTTACAGAGAGAGGAATATTCCTATCATTCAGTCATGGATCAGTTACAGAGAGAGGAGTATTCCTATCATTCAGTCATGGATCAGTTACAGAGAGAGGAATATTCCTATCATTCAGTCATGAATCATTTAGAGAGAGAGGAGTATTCCTATATTCAGTCATGGATCAGTTACAGAGAGAGGAATATTCCTATCATTCAGTCATGGATCAGTTACAGAGAGAGGAATATTCCTATCATTAGTCATGGATCAGTTACAGAGAGAGGAATATTCCTATCATTCAGTCATGGATCAGTTACAGAGAGAGGAATATTCCTATCATTCAGTCATGGATCAGTTACAGAGAGAGGAATATTCCTATCATTCAGTCATGGATCAGTTACAGAGAGAGGAATATTCCTATCATTCAGTCATGGATCAGTTACAGAGAGAGGAATATTCCTATCATTCAGTCATGGATCAGTTTCAGAGAGAGGAGTATTCCTATCATTCAGTCATGGATCAGTTACAGAGAGAGGAATATTCCTATCATTCAGTCATGGATCAGCTACAGAGAGAGGAATATTCCTATCATTCAGTCATGGATAAGTTACAGAGAGAGGAATATTCCTATCATTCAGTCATGGATCAATTACAGAGAGAGGAATATTCCTATCATTCAGTCATGGATCAGTTACAGAGAGAGGAATATTCCTATCATTCAGTCATGGATCAGTTACAGAGAGAGGAATATTCCTATCATTCAGTCATGGATCAGTTACAGAGAGAGGAATATTCCTATCATTCAGTCATGGATCAGTTACAGAGAGAGGAATATTCCTATCATTCAGTCATGGATCAGTTACAGAGAGAGGAATATTCCTATCATTCAGTCATGGATCAGTTACAGAGAGAGGAATATTCCTATCATTCAGTCATGGATCAGTTACAGAGAGAGGAATATTCCTATCATTCAGTCATGGATAAGTTACAGAGAGAGGAATATTCCTATCATTCAGTCATGGATCAATTACAGAGAGAGGAATATTCCTATCATTCAGTCATGGATCAGTTACAGAGAGAGGAATATTCCTATCATTAGTCATGGATCAGTTACAGAGAGAGGAATATTCCTATCATTCAGTCATGGATCAGTTACAGAGAGAGGAATATTCCTATCATTCAGTCATGGATCAGTTACAGAGAGAGGAATATTCCTATCATTCAGTCATGGATCAGCTACAGAGAGAGGAATATTCCTATCATTCAGTCATGGATCAGTTACAGAGAGAGGAATATTCCTATCATTCAGTCATGGATAAGTTACAGAGAGAGGAGTATTCCTATCCTTAATTCATGGATCAGCTACAGAGAGAGAGTAGATTTCATACAATGACTATGCAATCAAACTTGAAAAAGATGAATATGTTGTAGTATGAGATTTGTAATTACCGGATGCTTTCCGTTGCAAGGCAGGAGATGATTTCTTGGCCTCATCTTTCTTCTCTGGTAAGTCAAGAGTTGATGGAGTTGTTGGAGCAGATGATGGAGTTGTTGGAGCAGATGATGGAGTTGTTGGGGTAGATGGAGCAGCATCTTCCACTTTCTTTGTTTCTTCTATATCTTCTTTATCTTTCTTCTTCTTCTTATCCTTCTTTTCCTTCTTCTTTTCTTCCTTCTTTTCCTTCTTCTCTCTTTGTTTTCTCTCCTTCTCTGTCTCTTTCTTCTCTACAGGAGCTGAATCTGTATGACTAATCACTTGGCTTTCCTCTTTCTTTACATCCTTCTTTTTGAAATTCTGAGGGAATTGATGAATAGAGATTGAAATATTAGAAATTCGAGATTTTTAATAAATGCTCAGTGATCTATTTGGTTCAGGATGCTAAGATTGTCATTCTTTAAACAGCAATTACCTGGTTCTGTATCACTATGTACATTCTATGTAACACTCTACTGATATGCAAAACATGAATACAAATAATCAAAGAAATCAGCACAGCTTCAAAACATTGAACTTTTCTGAATTCTGACAAGAAAGAATTACTGTTGCACTTCTCATTTGTTCTTGATTTTTACATTATTGTCATACATATTAAATACATAATTTGGCTCTACAACACAGTTCAATTCGAATGACAGAGGTTCAACGCAATTACAAGAAAAACTACATGGCTACAAAATTGTTAGTGACAGGCATCGCAAGAAATGCATGTTTGAGAAATGCAATATAGAAAAAAATAAGTATGGTGCATTAGGATTATACATGGGCATGCGGAATGTTAGTGTGGATAGGTAATATGAATCGTAGTTGCACAGGTACATATAAAACACAATTTAATACAGTTTACAATATACAGACCAGGTTAATTATAATGATTTTAAAAAGAAATTAAGGTTTTCATTTGGAAATACACAAGGGACATAACTGCACACAGACTACAACTTCCTAAATATAAATTCAATGAATTAAGGTTATTAATGTCATCTTTCAAAAGTGCTTTAATTTAAAAAAAAAAAAAAAAACTTTCCTTCTCTCTCTCTCTCTCTCTCCCCCTCTCTCTGATACTAGTGCTACTCTGTAGATAACTAGTATCTCCCCATTCTCTCTTACATCCAATCTCTCCCATGTGCAGTTTCCAATCTTCAGGGGAAGATATTAGTGACATGCTAAATGGTTTAAACCCCCAACCAGTGATATCGGGAGAGACCTGCGGGTTACAGTGATTCAGTTTGCTTTTCCCCTACCAGGCACAGGTGATGCCAAACCAAATAATAATAATAATAAAAAACAGACATTACATTAAACAGAGGGGAAAAACCCAAACCTACAGCCAGGCAGTTTGTTTACATAATTAAACACACATTAATGTGTTTAACCAATGACAGTAGATGTACCATGTACTCAGGCACAGAGTAGATTAGAAAGAAATCTAAAGTCCATTCATGATACAGATCACATCAGATGGTGAAAGCTGAAAGGGAATTAAATATTATGCTTTCTCACTGAGAACCTGACTTTCTTGCAGTAAACATAAAAAATAAACTATTACATTTCATGCTGTAGTAGATATGTTGACAATCATATATCTGTTATAAAGTCTCAACAAAACTACTCTATGACGTTTGTTTAACTTAACTGAATCATAGAAATGTCTGGTGGTAATGTTCGGGGGGGGGGGGGGGAGGGAGGGAGGGAACTTGTGTGTTCTCTATGGCTTCCAATTGCCATTCTCAAGGTTACCTAAATTTCCATAATGAAGCAACTTTGTGTCTCTCCAATTCCCCTACTAGTATTCCTTAGCTCTTGCATGCATCCACACAATCCCCACATAGTTCCTAAACCATTTTTTTTTTTTGCTCAGCTGGGTAATTCCAACGACCCCATTTTTTTTGCTGCTAGTCCATTCCTTAGACCCCCATTTTGGGATTGGCTGAGGCATACCACCGCCAACATAAAACTTGAACCCCCCCTCCCTCAGTGGGGAAATGTGATGATGCAAGTATCATAATTACTACATTTTACTGTCTGAGCTTGAAAGAATGTTATTTCATATCTCAACTCAAATGGTAGTGTGTAGTGTTTATGTACTATGTATATTATGGAAAGTATATATACACATCTATAGGTAAAGCAAATTACATACATGTATGTCTGTACATATAAGATTGTACTGACACCATACAAGATGAAAGGAATGAAAATAGTTCGCTATACAAGGATTAAAGCACAGAATATGTGTACAGTGTTCCTTATAGATAGTAAGATATTGTACAATGTCATGAAGTAGAGGCACACACATATAGTGAGATTGACTGGAGATTGCCAGAAAAGACAGTGAAAACTATTAAAGGAAAACACATAAGGCTTATCGCTGAGGGCATGCAGCAGATGAGCCAAAACAGCAGTGTCCCCATAGAGTTAATGCAGTGTCCCCATAGAGTTAATGCAGTGCATATCTGAGGGGTCCCACAGTTTGCAAAGATTATAAAGCTTGTGCTTTATGATCTTTATGATCTTTGGTAGTGCATGCAGAAGAGAAATCCATTCCCAACCATTCCCAACCGCAGAGTTACATATGCACTATGATACGCACTATACGGGTACACCGCAGTAATGGCGCTGCCCACAAATCTATTTTCAGATCGATCTATACAGGATGGAAGGTGAAGTTCTCCAAAACGAAGCAGAGTAGGGAGAGAGAAGAATAGGGAAGAAAGACATGCCGGTACATGAGCAACATAACTGTAGTACGAGACTTTGTATAAAGAACAAGGAACAATTCTAATGGGTGGGGTAACAGTGATTTTTAATTGCACCCTGTCCTATTTCTATAGAACATGGATTTCCAAAATCATGTATGGAAATTGAATGGTTTACCATAGGATTTTTTTCTCTCTCTCTCTTGGTTGATGCTTTCTTTCTTCTGTTTCTTAACTTTATTTCACTGATAATGACAACCCCTATTGGAATAAACCTGAGGATTATAGGTCCTATATGTAGTATCAGTAAGAAACCAGAGAGAAGGTAACTTGAGACATTGGGAGGTATATAATAAGAAAAATTAATTCCCTGATATAAGGATAGACTCTGATAAACACCTTCAAAATATCAATAATATGCCTCTTGAGCATTATCATATCAATGCAGAAGAATCATTATATCTGAATAGTAGGAATTTATACGTAAAATATTGCTCACTCCAGATCATGAAAGTGAGAGTTGAGAAATCACTAATGAAAAGGGTGTGAACAGGATGTGAATTATGCATGTATATCAAAGTTATGTTTATTGATGCAATGGGTAGGGATACACAACTATCAAGGGTAATACAACTTACTAATTTGAAATTCTTTATACGAGATTGCGGAGTAGATGGGGCTTGAAGGGGACTTTGGGTGTTATCAACGCCAGGAGATGCTTGGACAGGTGTTGCTATGGTATCCACTGTATCACTTACAACCTCAAGATAGAGGTCTTCAAATACTGCAGGTATTCTTTCCTCACACTTTGGAATACATATCAAATAGAAATATGATGTTATGGAAAGATGTTAATCAAAAAGAACTTCCCATGTTAATTTATGAACCATTTGCATCTAGAGGCTGCTGCTTAATGTGAAGGGCTTTATTTGACAGATTCATCAAAATGCTAAAATCAAAAGATAAAGATCAAGTTAATAAAAATAAGAAAAGAAACGATGATGAAAAAAAAAATCTGTCCTGTAGGTAAAGAAAGAAAGTACAATAAATGAAATAATTTTTTTGACTTAGAACTACTTGCACATGGACTTCTAAAGCTTGCATGAAGGTTCTTTGACATTATACAGTTTTCTTTCAAAAATAAAAAATTGAGCAAAACAGTATAGAATTTTCTGAATGGTTTAAGACAAAAATGAAAAGTTACATTTTTTTCAAGATACCATAAATTAGAACACAAGTATTGACATAGAAAGCAATGCATGATATTCTGAGAATTAGAAAAGAAGAAACAACTTAACGATGACCCCTGGAAAATCACCATAACACAGGCATCAACAGGAAAGGCAAAGTGATTCAATTCTACATTTCAGCAATCAGAAAGAGCAGGAAGAGCTTTTTGCAGACCTGATTAATACAGCGGAATTTGAAGCAAAATCATTAATAAAGCCTGCTGACAAGACTAAAGCAAAGAATAGTTGATTAATATGACAGTTCAAGGCAATCAAGGTGAAATTATACACCTTGTAACAAGTAACAAGAGACAGAAAGCATTATGTACATTAGACAGTATGCATGAAAGTAGCTGAAGAAACAACCTGGTGCACACAAAGAATACAGCAATAAAGACAAGAATATGCATTTTATATTCTTTACATGTCTTTTCGCACCATGCTATTTCATTAGGCTATGCCTGTACATTAAAAAGCAAAGTTCCTAATTTCATCTTCCCTCCATGCCTTTCCCCGATTCTCTCTCTCTCTCTCTCAAACCTCCTTAACGTCCATTTCACCATATACTAACTGATTTAAACACATTTTGCTAACTTGAGCAGTGCGTGGAAATTCAACAAGTTAATCTAATACAGGTTTAAACAATCAGTAGATAAAATATATTTTGTTCTCCAAACCACAGGGCTTCATATTCATGTTGGATGGTGCTTCAGACAAATCTCAAAATTGAAGATCTAATTATTATCTTGTGAAGCTGGTGAAGCATATTCTGAGTTAAGTAAATTGGACGAGTTTTGTTATTTACATGTATCATCATGTTAACCCGTCAACAACTGGATTTTAAAATTCCATAGACTTTGTACAGGAGCAACCTGGTTTTAGTAGCCAATAGGTTAATGCTATACCACAGACCTGCTATAGTGTACTGTGACTGTAAATTATCATTTTTAGAGGTAGAAAGCACATCAAAAGACAGCTTTTCTTTTCTTTTCACTAGAATTTTCAAAATATTTCTTATCTATGGCAGATCCAGCAATTTGTTTAAAACTACAGGAAAAACCCAAACAAACCAATAAAATATCAGGTGTATCATACAGATTTGTAGTACACATAATTGAAAATGAAGCCGGGAAAGGGGCACAACATTTTCCTAACCAAATACAGATTGACAACTCATGACTATATATCTGCATGAACATTTCTTTGTTTTTATTGTTTTTTTTTGCGAGGCATTTTTTCATACTTGTCAAAATAGTTTCTTTCTCTTTCTTCTTCTCCACCATTCTTTACCATGATGAAACCTACTGAGTATGAAGCAAGGAATCACTGGCATGTTTATGTATCCTCATTCTCCTTTCATTTAATGCCTCAAAGAAGAAATTATACCAAATAAATTTCTGTAATTAAGAAACCAACAGAAGCATTCTTCTTGGTTCCCTATGTACAGATAAACATAAAAAGCACAGTTATCAGTATAAATGATTTAGGCTAACTAGCGTCAGTAATACCTCAAAGCATGCACAAGAAGAGCAAGGATAATTCAATGCTAATGATGAAATTTTTTGAGAATATACAGTATGTGATAAAAGGAAAAAATAACCTGCCATCAATCTTTTTAGTCAATAAAAAGAGAGGAATATTGAAATATCTTTACAAGTCAAATTCTTGACACAGAATAAAAGAAATTGAGATGAGTGCTTTGGAGCTTAAAGGCATTGGCTAACATTGTTATGATTTAAAAAAATCTTGTTTTGTTACTTGAAAATGGGATAAACATAAGGGTTATAGTGTAAAAATACCAGTCTGAAAGCATCAAAGTATAATATCCACAGGAAGTATTTTTAAATATAAAAAATGTGAACCAATGTTTGAAAAATATACGATGGTCAGTTGCACAGAATAGACACAAGGATTGCGCATGGGCGTATGACTCACCTTACCGCACTGTGTGTATTGGCGTATCACACGGCATTTTCAAATTCAAGCAAAGTGGTCCTCTTAGTGATTGTCTCGTGAGACGAAGGATAATAAAACCATCGTTTGCGTCTAACTTACACTTTTTCATTCCAAATTATGGTTGGTTTCAGGTTTTTTGAGTACAAATACAAGTACTCATACACATGTTTCATCTTAGTTTGATAATTTTTTAAATCAGCTACTCACAAAGTTAGCCAATGCCTTTAATGAAGAAATAATAAGCCATGATTATTATATGGTTTTTAGTAAGCTGATCAGAATTGTTGATTTTATTTTCAAAAACAAGCAACACAACAAACTTTTTTTAAAGAGTTTGCTCATTCATAAAATTCTTGTCCCAGACTCACAGGTAATGACAAAGACTTCCTTTGAGTTGTTGTATTAGGAAGAGGAGGCGGGGCATCAACATCATCATAGATATCATCTAGTTCTCCTGTCTTGTTAGGAGATACAACTATGGTATCATCATACATTCCCTGCTCTTCTATTGATGTAGATTGACGACTCTTGATCTTCTAAATATTTACAATTAACAGCAAAAAGTAGGCAAAAATGAATAACATTGCAAAGAGTGGTTATATTACTGAATAAGACTGATCTGACATTTCTACATTATATGGCACGCACAAGAAGAAAAACACAGGTAGAACTGAATTGTCATAAATAAAGAAACATCAAATTCTAATGCAGCAGGTATAATTATGATAACTTGTAACATAAAGACATCTTTATCATACAAGTCATATAGATCTAACAGCCATTCTGCTGATTCATGTAGAATTGTGTAAGGCCTTCAGGTGGTAACTAGTTTATTCATATACATTGTATATATGAAAATCAATACATGCCCAGTGGAACAATGCAGGTGACTTTTTTTTTGTTGTTGTTGCAAATACTATGCATGTTTTAAAATAATAACACAGCAATTCACAGATTGGACACTCATTCCTAATATGTAACAACTACAATGTATGAGCAAATCTTGTTAAGCTAAAATGCATTTATAAGAATTAATGCTTGCCCTATTCACCCTTTTGATTTTTCTAGAGCTCCATACAAGCAGTAACCCATCAGCATTAAGGTATGAGAAATGATTGTTTTCATACATTACATGTGAATGTAACAAAAGCAGCAATGATGTGCAAAGGACCAAAATATCATTTCTTTATCTTCCAACTGACTTCCTTATAGTCATATGCATACTGCAATCAAACCTAGTCATATCTGACAACCTATAAAGTTTTGGTCAAAGTGACACAATTCTAGTGAAAATGATATTTGAATGGAATGTAGGATCACAAAGGAAACACTAAATTGACACAATTCTAGTGAAAATGCTATTTGAATGGAATGTAGGATCACAAAGGAAACACTTAATTGACATGATTCTAGTGAAAATGATATTTGAATGGAATGTAGGATCACAAAGGAAACACTAAACTGACACGATTCTAGTGAAAATGTATACCAGCAGATTTCTACAACAAATGCTATTCATTTTCACAGGAATTCTGGCCATTTCCAGTGGAAAAGTGTAATATAAAACTGGAACAAAGCTGATGCTTTAAGTACCTGGTAATATAGTCAATATGACTAGATTTGACTAGAGTGTACAATACATGCATTAGTATCTCTCATACTTTCATATGCAATATATAAGAGCTTAATCTTTTCGCATCTTTCTTCATTTTTCTCCCATCTCATGACTGTCTAATTTTACAACCTGCAGCTTCTAGTCTCTGTTGTTGTCACTCTATATTCAAAAGTGTAACCATGATCGCCCGGCAACCCAGAATTTGACCCCTATTTCAGGGTGTTTCAAGTACATTTTTGCCATCTTTACCCCATATTTGGCACATAACGGGTATAAAGTGGCCTTTAAAAAGCACTCCTATTTTTCGCATTCCAAGTACACTATCACTAACCACCCCTTTCAAATTCAATTCACATCTGAGTCAAAAACAGAAAATTGCAAACAAGGACTAGCAAAAAAAAACCAACCCTTTTCTCAATTTTGAGTACAAGCTCAAAAACACCTTTTTTTTTCAACTACAAGCTCATGAAAAAAACCCTTTTTTTCAAGATTGCAAACATTTTGTATTTGCGAACATGCTAAAAATAGACCCCCTTTTACGCAAAATTTCAACCGATCATGCGTACACAAAGTCAATAGAGAGTGACAACATCGGGTTCTAGTCTGTCTCTCTATATCTCACATACATGTAGATATGAGATAGCATACTGTATAAATATTGCAAAAATGTCCTCTGTTGTCAACAGCACAGCAATCATGATAGATTTCCTTGTTCTATGATATGTAGGTATTAGTAGACATTTCTTTACTTTTCAACAATGGTATGCAAAAGATTATTAATCATGTACATGTAAATAATGAATGTCAAATTGCAAATCCCCGCACATACCTTAAGCACAATGTTTTCAAACTACCCTTTCTATTCTTCTCTCTTTCATTCAGATTTCATTCATTTTACATGCACAATATTTCTCATTCTCAATAATTATGAATAGAAAGCAAATAGAAAAAAACAAACAAATCTTTATGATGAAGTGGTCCAGATGTCAAGAAGAACTTTGAAATGTATTTCTCCATTTCACTATTCCCTTCTAAGTTCTGAAAAAAGGGAGAAAAATAGCACAAACTCTGTTCCTCCAGTATCTCACATTTCTCTTTTATTCCATCATTTCATCATACTCAATGTTTTCATGAAGCACTTTCTCTAAGTTTGCTGCAATGGATTTTTTTTTGTTGCAAAAATCCCATCTTTCAAAGCAAATACTGACAGCTAGAACTTGTTCTGAAAAAACTCACAAATATATCCTTAAATTTCTGTCGTCTTCCTGCTGTATCTTGAGGTGGAGATTTGATGATGCTATTCTCATAGTTTTCTTCAGGCATTGTGGCTATATCATCATACATTTCATCAAGACTTGATAAAGTCGACTGCTGACTTATGGTAGAGAACCTTCTCTGCTTTTACAACATAAAATATCAGTTAGTATTATCAGCTCTACCTTTCCTACCTATACCAATAGCCAATATGTATGATACGCATCTTCATTGTCTGTTCTAATGAAAACTCATCTCCTATCAGGTCACATGATCACATCTTCTATCAGGTCACATGATCACATAAAGAATTCAAATCTTCAGATGAATAACCCCATGGCAAATCATCTAATACCACCTGCAAAAAAACTGATACCTGATTACTGAAATTACTGAGAATGAAAACACCAATCTAAAACAGACTATCAACAACTTCATCGGCTATTGTATAATATACACAAAATATGTGTAAAGAAATGATTATGGATAAAGAATCCCACTGGATGGTATCTGTATCTGATGTTACTCCATAAAAGAGAAACAACATGTTGGAAATATTCAAGTACTATCTGCAAACCTGTTGAAAGTATTCTATATCATACAAGCATGCGGTACCACATAGATCAATATTAGTAAATGGATTATTGCATATACAAATCTACTTCATTTTCATTCATATTTCATGCCACTTTAATACAATGGATAAGCTGACTTTATCACATGCATCAATTGATTGGATCATTTTAGAGACAATGAATTTATCTAAAACTTAAACTTTTTTATTTCAACAAGAGTGAATTGAATGACTATAGACCTTGTCCCACACTGCCGTTTAACAATTCCGTCTGAGAATCGAATGCGTACGTTTATTGGACTTTTTAAATTCGTTTCTGGACATTGGCACTAGCTGTTTTAAACTTTGGACATGTTCAAAGTTTGAAACGGCCAGCTTCCTATCACAATTGGCGGTACTCATGTTACTTTGGCAGTCTCTTGCCGTTTTCATCGTTACTTGAGCGTATAGTTTTCCTCGCTTGCTGGGCTCTCTTGTTAATTAATGAATTTTTAAATGTTTTTTTGAAAGCAAACGAATTGGGCGAGTGAGCTGATTGAATGAATAATTCAGATATTGTTTGATATGCTCACAATGTAATTTACTGAAGGGGTTACTACTTCTACCATAAAAAAAATGTGTTTCCTCGCTCACTTTGCTTGCTCGTAATAGTTAGAAACATAGTGGTTTCGGACGGCAAACAACAGATCAGGGATGTGCTAAAATAGAGTCATATTGGCAGCGGGTTGACCAGATATATGATTGAAATATCACATAGGCCTATAGTGCAAATAAAGTTGTAATTTTTGGTGTGCTTGCTTCGCTCACTTGCAAAAAACAGATGCATCATTTTCCCCCAAATCTCAAAACGCTTCACGTCCCTGAAGACACCTCGTTTCGAAATTACTGTTGTTATTGTTATGACAGAAATAACATTATACATGTACATATTACACACACACTTTTCCACTCCGTGCCATTTCCCCAATGCGTGGACCCACGGTACGCCACTGGTTTGCTGGCATGATGAAATGAAGTGTAAACAAAATATATATTCTCAAAATGATCGATGTGCACCGTCCACTAGCTACGACTGTTGTGATGAGGTGATGAGCAGACTTGGCCTTTGATAAGATGGAAATTGAATGTCCATGCACTTATTTCAGACGTTTTCCATCCGTTTCATTTGTTACTCATGCTTTAGCAGACGCTACTTAGTCG
Organism: Echinometra lucunter; assembly: GCA_029962745.1. Classification (NCBI taxonomy): domain Eukaryota; kingdom Metazoa; phylum Echinodermata; class Echinoidea; order Camarodonta; family Echinometridae; genus Echinometra; species Echinometra lucunter. The sequence goes on along the minus strand of CM057166.1, from coordinate 26,802,390 downwards.
TTCGATGTTCCGTCAGCTGGGCTGAATGAGGACTTACTCATACTTAAGCAGCCGTTTCTCAAACGTATTTAGACGTTACTTAATATGCTTTTCTCTCTACCGTCAATATCATGCAAATTTGAATTTACCACCGTCTGGCGTAATTATTTAGACGGAGACAGATGGAATCGTTAAATGGCAGTGTGGGATAGGGCCCTAACACTTTACACTACAAGGGAAGATGTAAAACTATTTCAGGTTTCCATAAGTGGAAAGTGATTTTGTTTTTTGAGAACATAAATGATAGCCCAATATAAACTTATTAAAAAGGGGAAACTTACCACTGTTCAGAATTTTGAAAAAAAAAATCTTAAAATGAAAAAAAAAAAAAGAAACGGAAAAAAAACACACCCCAAGGCATAATTAGTTGCATCATGAAGAATCGGTTTAATATATCCATGCAGAGTTAGATCATAAGGGCATGTAGACAAACCTTATTTAGCTGATTTTGTAATTGTATTCTTCTCCCTCTCTTGGTCTAAATCACAATATCATGGTAAAAAAAGGAGGTGGAAATGGGATGAGAGGAATCAAGAAAAGGGGTGGAAAAAAGCTCAAAAAAGCTATGAGGACCCTTGAAACCAGGCCACTTTAATATACATGTACTATGTTCTGTTATCAACGGTGATGAAGCCTTCATAGGAGTGAAAGAAATTAATTCCTGTATAATACTTACATATCAAAAGCAATAGTTGACTATCACATTCCTAAAGAATACTAATAGAATAATTCTGTATTCTCATAAATCATCACGACAATAATCGTATTACTGTATACGAACCTTCTGCTGAAATAAAATCAAACATTAACAATCACAAAACCAACCCACCATGAAATGGTATACACCCAACAAGATGATCAACCATACCTCGACAAAACATGCAATGTCAAAACTAAACTGAAATAAATAGGTTAGTATCCATTGTTATGAGAAACTAAACTCACATCATGAAAGGTGTGTCCCACTCAATTATTGAAAATAAATTGACCGTAATACACTTTGATGGCAGTGCAAATTAGTTTTCAAATTTAAGCATTACGTGTACCATCGGTTTAAATGAACATAATTAAAGCAAAACAAAACAGGTACAAAAATAAAGTACATTATAAAAAGTACTTTTTTTAGGGGGGGGGGAATGGTTCAGTCCATGTAGTGGAAGAAATAACATTTACAAGGCTTGTGACATTCCTTTCAAATTTCAAATGGGATTATTGTGAATGAAAAGTAGCATTAATCTTCTACCTAAAAATGTTGATCATTTTTCCAAGAAAAGAAGAAAAATTATGAATGTCCTTTCTTACACAGTCCAAGCTAAGATGTATTAACTACACATAAATCACTCAAGATTAACCTAAATCAAACTCATACAGTTACATGTACCTTTTTCAAAATGATGCATAAATAGAGATAATATGTTATTATTGGGAACCTCTAGCAGAAAGAATTGCAATAAAAGGCAACTTCAAAATCAAATGCAAGTCTTTAAAGCATGTTCATGATTAGCTAGACAAAACGCATTTGACCAAAGGATTTGCATTCTATCCCAATACCCAATTTCAGTCCCCTCAATCAGATAAAAGAGAGACCAAAGACAGACTAAAGATAGACCAACCTGAGAACTATCCATCTGATCAGCAGCTGATTCAAAGGATGCAAGTAACCTAGCAACCATACCACTCTCTTCAGCACTTGAGCTTTGTGGTCTTCCTCCAATGTTGGTCTTAGGAGCTGTACTCATTGATGCTGATACAAGTTTCTTTAATAGGTGACCTGCATCTAACATATTCAGGGCCTGAAAACATATGAACACAATCAACCATCAAATAGTCACAGAATAAAGGGCCTTTAGATTATTAGAAAACCACATTTTTAAAACATATTTTGTGGATATGTGTTATTGAGTACAAAACAGAAAAAAGACATACTGTTGTTTTGCATTCTACAGCTTTCAGAAGAGATACATTATGGGAGAGTGCACAGGAGACCTTACCCACACCCAATCTTATAAACAGCTAGCTGCAACTAACAAAAATATATCACATAATATCTGCGCCTTGGCGCAGATAATCTATCAAAATTTAAGAATGCCATCAAACCTCTACCACCATCAACAACAACAACATATTTAACTAGAGATTATAAAAATCACAGCCTTTATGCATACAAAAAAAAAAAAAAAAAAAAATTAATCAGAAAATTTCAATTTTGCATTAGGGTACTGTATTACATTTGTTTGTTTGTTGTTTTTTTTTTTCTATTTACAAAATTATAGTTTTACATAGGAGCTACGGTTCCTGATAAGTACTATTTTCATAGTTTTAGATTTTAATTTAAGAATAAGAATTATTGTTTATATTATATCCCTGTGTGTTTTCATACCAAGATGGACATAAAGCCATCTGCTTTGTTTCTGGCAGAGAAAAATCATACTGACCTCTATAAACAAGTAGAGTTCTCCATCTTTGCTGAGTTTGAATGCACCTTTCATCTTGACTTCTTTCTTATCAGCAGCAGCCACATCAATCCCTCGAATACTAAAACTAAAATTCTTTGCGTCATCTCTGGTAGCAGAGCAGGAGAATACCATATCCTGGATGGTAATCCATTTTCGTCTGATCTTAGGCTCTCCATATTTGGCTCCACTGATGTTTACATAACCTTGGAAAATAAGAATAGTCATATCCAGGTACAATAGAAGATTACTATAACAAACTCCATGGGCCAACTAATTCTTTACATTAAAATCATATCATAACAGGGCTAAAAAGGATTTAGAGTACAAAATTACCTTGGGGTATTTTGATCTCACATAAAATCAGTGAGATAAGATACCCTTCAAATCTTTTATTCTGAGAACCATTTATCTAGATTTTATCTCATCTAAAACACGCCCATTCATAATGCAATAATTAACCAATAAGAAATGTTGTAATCACTCTTTCATCTTGCATAGCCAATGGAATTGCTTTTTGCCAGTATGTGGGGGCAAAACAGCGCAAATGTGTTATTTGTACAAATGTCAGTATGCATACATTCAAGCACAAATGCATTTTTGCTGGTATTTCTGTGAAAATGACTTTGGTATATTGAGGAGTTTCAGCATGCCATTTCAAGCACAATTCAAAGATGTTATTAACTAGCAAACATCTTTAAACCCAATTCAATTATCATATTGGAATGTTGCTACAGTATGACAGTCAGTAATTACGGATTTCATTTATTTTCCTCTCAAAACTAGCAGCAAATTTATCTCGATACATGTTGTACATACTGGGGCATCAAACAACCCCTATCCTATCTTAAGTTTCATTTCATCTTTTCAAAGTACCATGGACGTAAAAGCAAAAGCTGCGCATGCGCTGGAGATGAGAGACCGATATAAAATGAAAGATAAAATCTTAGACAAAAAGTATGTCTCAGATTACTGATTCTATTTCAAAGATCACAAACAAATTTTAGAGATAAAATGATGCTCAGAATACCTCCTGTTGTTAAACAGTAACAAGAGGTTGTTCTAGCATCTGTCTTTATGGAAGGAAAAATGTTGATAGTTTCTATGAAATTCTAAAGCATCATAGAAAAATTGTAGAATAAGGAAAATACATTACAAAATGAATTGATCTGAATTGAATTGAAAAGGTCTTTACTGGAATCATCTGATTGGCAACCTAAGGTTGAATTGCAGAATATACAAAGGTTGTCAAAATATATGAATGGACATAGAAACAAAGAGACAATTTCATACATACATGTGTAAGTAAAAAAAAATGTAAATATAAGTGAGAGTCCAATTAGAAAGCATAAACTTGCACAAGAATTAAAATCATGTAATTCATCTGAGAAATATTAAAATTTATGTTTACACTATCCAGAGCAGCTGGTCAAAATATGGACCCACCAAAAGCTGGCTAAAAGAAAATACTGTTTTACAGTATGATCAGCACTCACTGACTACACCATCACACTAGTCAGCCAGGAAAATGGGATCAGTAGACCAAATCCATTAATCTAAGTTGAAAAGAGCAACAGTGCAGCCAACGGACACTGACCGGCATTGCACATACATTTTTGTCAACCAACATTTGGCAGGCCCACATCACGGCCAACCGCCCCGAGAGTGTAAGCAACCATAAAGATCATGATGGTTGCCTGATGTTAGGTTAACAATGTATTTAGAAATAATCTCTATTTCAATGAGGCCTACTAATTATTGGAATGATAATTTGGCCAAAAAATACGGCATTGAATTTTTTTTTAAACTAGTCGGTTTTACAAAGTAATTATATTTTTTGACATGTTTTAGTTTCAAGTTGACATTCCTTGGTACAGGCAACCATTGAGTACTTAGGATGCTTTTCTACACTCAAAGCAAATTAACATACAACTTTATCCTTCTTTCGCTCAAAGGTAACAAAAATTGCAAACTTCTAAAGCTTTCTCATAGTCGTAAGTAGTGTAACTGAAACCTAGTATAATTTTCATTGCATGTTTCTGAATTTTTCATGTCATCTGTGTGTTTTGGTAAGGCTTGAGTGAAAAAGAGGAAGAGAGTACAATGTCATGTATTCTGAAATGGGTCTAACATACATGTACATGTATTCTGAAATGGGTCTAACATACATGTACATGTATCCTGTGTACACAGCAATAAGGTAACATACATGCACATGTATCCTGTGTACACAGCGATAAGGTAACATACATGTACATGTATCCTGTGTACACAGCGATAAGGTAACATACATGTACATGTATCCTGTGTACACAGCAATAAGGTAACATACATGTACATGTATCCTGTGTACACAGCAATAAGGTAACATACATGTACATGTATCCTGTGTACACAGCAATAAGGTAACATACATGTACATGTATCCTGTGTACACAGCAATAAGGTAACATACATGTACATGTATCCTGTGTACACAGCAATAAGGTAACATACATGTACATGTATCCTGTGTACACAGCAATAAGGTAACATACATGTGTAAATCAAAATGTTTCAATGCACATGTAACATGACAATCGTCCATTGCACTTCATTTCATTGACATGTGTATCCCATTTAAGATTCTGTGGAAATAATCACCTAGAATCTTAACAATGTTGGCTTCATTCAAAGGCATTTTATACAAACTTTGCTGAATTGGTTGTTTCATGAAGGAAATTGTCATGGAAATACTTTTTTTTTTAAATATTATGTTACGTATCATTAGCCAAAGGCCAAGTTACCAATAAATTGATTTCTTTCTGCATCTGAGATAGTTGATTAAAGAATTTAATCCTTATTTTTAGAATACATGTTCAAGAATAATTTCTAGTAAGAAGTACATGGTGATCAGCAACCAAATGAATGCCATCTCTTTTGTGATAAAACCAAGCTTTAAAAGGTAGAAATAAGACTGTAAATGACAATCAACATTAAATTTCTACTATTCTAGAAAGGTGTTATAATCAGTGAGGAAAAACAAGCATTTTTCACTCTGTATGTTCCTATATTTTCCGAGCAGGGTCTGTCTGTTTGATAGATAAAATTCTGTAACACTAAAAACATTCCTTTCCTCTGTAAAACACAGTTACTTAGGAACCTTTCAGATAAGGATAGGACACTAGCAAACTTGAATGCTAATGATAACAAACCTGATAACATGTCACCATCCATAGTGAGTTGTGGAGTTCCATCTTTCTTGTCTCGGGAAAACAATTTAGCACCTACAAAATAGAAAAAGCAGTGAAACATGCAATCGCACTCACCATAGTTTCTGCTTATGTCTTTATAAAAATGGCTTGATTCCAGCTACTGATAAAAAATACAAGTAGAGTGACAATTGTATCTGAAATAAAGTGACATTTGTATCTGAAATAAAGTGACATTTGTATCTGAAATAAAGTGACGTTTGTATCTGAAATAAAGTGACATTTGTATCTGAAATAAAGTGACATTTGAATCTGAAATAAAGTGACATTTGTATCTGAAATAAAGTGACATTTGTATCTGAAATAAAGTGACATTTGTATCTGAAATAAAGTGACATTTGTATCTGAAATAAAGTGACATTTGTATCTGAAATAAAGTGACATTTGTATCTGAAATAAAGTGTCATTTGTATCTGAAATAAAGTGACGTTTGTATCTGAAATAAAGTGACATTTGTATCTGAAATAAAGTGACGTTTGTATCTGAAATAAAGTTACAATTGTAGCTAACATGAATATGCTAAAATTTTTACCAAATAAATACTGGCATGAATCACACTTCACATTGAAATTCTGAGCAAATGCTCCTCCCCTCCCCTAAAAATAAACCAGAACTGTCTACATGACTTTTTTTGAAATTTGATTTTCATTGTAAGTAAACATTATAATCATTATAGCAGACAGCCTGACAACGTGCAATTTTAATGGCTCCCATTGCTTTGATTTTTTACCTTTTTTCTTTTCAGTACTTTCTTCTGGCTCGTCATCATCAGGCTGACCTCCTGGAACAATGGTGTGGTTGATTGTTGAGTATCTCTGAAGAACCTACAGAAATAAAAGAAATAGAAGAAGAAAGAGAAGAAGAAGAAGAAGAAGAAGAAGAAGAAGAAGAAGAAGAAGAAGAAGAAGAAGAAGAAGAAGAAGAAGAAGAAGAAGAAGAAGAAGACGAAGAAGAAGACGAAGAAGAAGAAGAAGAAGAAGAAGAAGAAGAAGAAGAAGAAGAAGAAGAAGAAGAAGAAGAAAGAGAAGAAGAAGAAGAAGAAGAAGAAGAAGAAGAAGAAGAAGAAGAAGAATGATGATTATATTATTTATGCTCTGGCTCCTTGACAAACATTAAGTATGAGGATCAATAATGATTTTGATGTAGATGATGATAACTATAAAGGCATCTTAGTTTTATGTTGTTGTGTGAAAGGACGCATTTGGAAAGCAAAATGGAAAATTGTTGAAAATCAAATATTTCAAACAATGATTGACAATTTCACGGGTAGCATGTAGACCTTGTAAGGTTGATATACATGTACACTCTTCTTGTGGCATGATCTTTGCTACAATTCTATTCCAATATGTAAAAACAGACATTTTAATTTTTGCATTTTTTGTATTTTGCATTCCAGATGCATTCTTACACACGACATTAAACTAAGAAGTTTAGTAATAATAATATTATTGAATCATTCAATATCTTTTATTCCAAAATATTGATAAAATCAGGGATCACAATATAAAATACATGTATTCTACATAATAACTTAGTCCTGGCACAATAACAAACAGGTAATGAATTAAACTAGACAGAATTGTGCTTATAATTATATTTTCAAAAATCAGCACCGAAATTCAATCTATAACAACAAGTACCATTATAAATGACAAATGTATAGAAAACACAATGCAGTTTAAGAATTTGAAATGGGTAACATCATTAAAAGAGAAGCTAGTATCAAAAGGCAGAGATGAGAGAGATGAAATAAATATCATACAATATTTGTAAAAATACACAGTGTACAATACAAATACCAGACGGTTCCATTAATTGGAAGAATGCACTGTATACAAATAACAAAATGTACATTTGTTTGGGACCCCAAAAGGCATAAATGAGCATGACATTTTTTTTCTGTAAAATGTATTTGAACATATAAATCAGATAGCGTTTTGTACAGCAAAAAAAAAAGAAGAATTATTCATATTTTACCACTGGTGCATAGGTAGTATGTTTTCTTGATTTGATGATTTTATACTGGCATTTGCTATTTTGATTAAGCATGTGGTGCTGATGATAGCACTGATAAAATGATGATAATAGTAATGACTAATAGCATATCTATAACTACCTTTAAAAAAATGATTTCAAGAGGGCGCTTGCTGTTTTGAGTACTCTGGACGTATTAATGATGGTGTTCATTAAAATAAGGATGATGATAATACTGAACATGAAAAAACATAACAATACATAAAATGCAGGAAATAATGATGATGAACGATAATGATGTTGATAACGACAATGATAATATGAAAATGATGATGATGATGATGATGACGATGATGATGATGATGTGATGATGATGATGACGATGATTATGACGATGATGATGATGATGATGATGATGATGATGATGACGATGATGTGATGATGACGATGATGATAATGATGATGATGATGATGATGATGATTATGACGATGATGATGACGACGATGATGATGTGATGATGATGATGACGATGATTATGACGATGATGATGATGATGATGATGATGATGATGATGATGACAATGATGTGATGATGTACTACTCACATTGACCCATTTATTGGAGACTTCAGCTGATTCTGAAGCAAGGAGAATAGGTGGCTTGAGATTATGATGGTCAATCTTGATCACATTATCCTGCTTGCCTTGCTGACCTAACAGGAATACTGTATAACCCATCAATGGTAGCCGTTGTGCTTTTGACTGCTTGTCCTATTATAATGATAAAACAAAATAAATGTGCAATATGACCATACAATACTGCTAATGATCACTAATTACCTATAATTACAAAACAAAAGAAATGTGCAATATGACCATACAATACTGCTAATGATCACTAATTACCTATAATTACAAAACAAAAGAAATGTGCAATATGACCATACAATACTGCTAATAATCACTAATACCTATAAGTAATCCTAAAAGTATTCAGCAGTCCTTTTTAGGCTATGTTTTGACTGTGAAAATTTCAACAAGAAGGGAGTGTCATTTTCATCCTGTTCTGGTGCAAATATGAACTCGACACTGAATCTGAAATTATCAATTTACATGTATCTGTCATTGTAAGAGATATTCAGCTTCCATTCTTATGACATTAGCAATATAAATGCTATAAAGAAAATACGAAGCAGTAAGGTGTAGAACATACTAATACAGCATGATGCAAGATATGTCAGTCACAAGAAGCAAAGCAAAATGTAATGATTCCACAGAGCTTTGTGAACTGGAAGGTATCAGCCACCCCCCTCCTTCCATTTAGTATTCAATATCACTGAATTCCTTTCCCTTTAACAGGGATGTAGGTAGGCCTTTAGCTGAAGGAACTGTTCTTGAAGAATGAAACAACAGGAAGATAGGATTTAAAGACACTAAAAACTTACTTTATATGATTTATAGATGAAGAGTTGTCCATCTTTAGCAATGCAATATCTCTTCTCCCATTTGCCAACACTCTTGATGGTACTGAAATAGTTGTTGAGCATAAGAAGCCTATCAATTAGATCAATGTCTTCTTCATGTCTGTGTTCATTCTTAAACTCTTCAAGTTTGTCCACTTTAGGCTTCTTCTGTTTCTCTCTGCAAAGAAAGAAGGAAAGAAAAAATGAAATTAAAATGTACCAAGCAATGTTCCTTACATTATTGATGTCAATAAAACATGAAATTAGTCTGAAATGCAAAATATGGATAATACCATTAAAAATCAGTCCCAACATAATCCCCATCCCTAGCCAAACTTCAGAAATGTACAAAGACAATGCCTACTTTAACCCAATATAGCCCTGGCTATTTTGAAATTGCATAGCCCAAGGGGGGGGGGGGGGGGGGGGGGGGGCCGGCTTATTTGGCCCCCCCCCCTCAGATCTCGGCTGTTGATCACGCGATCGCGACGAAAATTAGCATGCACATCACCCACAACGTAATCTCCAAAATTGTATCGATAATTATTACAAAATTATTCAAATTTATTTTTGATTGATTATGCTAATTTATGCATAAAATTAGAATTCAGCCGTAAATCTGTAAATACAGCTCAAAAACTGCTAAATTTTGGTCTAGACCCTCTTTTTAGGATTAAAAAAAAGGCAGTATTAATTTTTTTTTCTTATGTATTTTATTGTTTTTAAAATTTCTTATGTATTTTTTTTTACTTTTTGTTTTTTATTGTTTTTCGATGTAAATCGTCGATGACACTATTCCGATCATAAACACCATGAAATTAATTGTTTTTAATCAGTAAAAGTAAAATCAATGATACATGTACATTTATGAATTTTGGCTAGAAACAGAATTTGCATTGGATTTGTACATGAAATCACATTTTTGAGCAATTTTTGGTCTGACATGCACTTACAAAATGATGTGTAACTTCGGAACCACATACCCGGGTGTCACGAATTTGGTCTCAAAAGTTGCGCGAGACTTGAAAGAAAAAAGTCATGAAATGTCGCGGTGTGAGCTTTTCACGCTACGAATATATCTGAAAAATGTCGAGGGTTTTTTTTTAGCCCCCCCCCGGGCTAGATAGGGTTAACTGATGTTATCCCTCATTCCCAGCCAAACTTCAGAAATGTAGAAAGACAATTCCTACTTACTGATGTTGAAGATCTTGATCAACATCTTCCATATCTTCGTAATCAGTTGAATCGCTGTTGAAATCCTCTTCAATTCGATGATCTTAAAGAAGAAAATACAAAAAAATGATCTGACTAGCAAACCATCTCTGCACATATCTCATGATATTCTGGTATACATACATGTACATGTACTTGGAACTCATTTTCTTCTTCATGACATTCATTGCTCCACGTCTATATCTTCTTTGTACATGAAATCAATCTTGCTTAAAAAATACTGACAACTATATATTGGTACCCGAATATACAATCTAGAGCGCACTTTTTATGTGTGATGTCATACACCGTTTATAGTATCGTTGAATAGTAGTACTATTCACGGCTCGTGACGTCAGATGTCACCCTCTATGGCAAATTTGCTTATTTGCATGAAGCTGGTGGGAATTGTATTTAGTCACATGATGTGCACTGGATCAATCAATTTCAGAGATTCTTATCATGACGGATATAATGCTGAATATTGGGTTGAATACCATACTCCTTGTGTTCCTGTTTTTAGGATGACACATTTCATCTATTTTAGCTACACATTCATGGTACAAAATAAGGACAATTAGTATACATGTACATGTAGATGCTCCTTGTGAAACAACATGGCAATACCAAAGATCAAATCTAAACATCATGCTAATCTTCACTAACTTTAAAATGTTTTATAAAACAGGTTCAAAGATGTAGCCAATAGCGAGTGCATATGCACGTCACGTGTTCATGCTTTAATTCTATGCAACCTTCCAGCCGTGCATTTTTTGTGCAGCACTGTGCATTTTGGATGCATCACTTTACCTTTAAAATGTTTTATAAAACAGGTTCAAAGATGTAGCCAATAGCGAGTGCATATACACGTCACGTGTTCATGCTTTAATTCTATGCAACCTTCCAGCCGTGCATTTTTTGTGCAGCACTGTGCATTTTGGATGCATCACTTTACCTCTAGCCGTAAAAACTGAGACGCGCGCCATGAAGTACGCGTTCTTTCTAGAAGTCTATCACAAGGATTTTGATGCGCTTAATTACTCAGGGGCGCATCACATTGGCTACGCTTGTGATGTCATAAGAGAAAGCAGATGTTGCCTCCTTGACTGTGCGATCTGAGGAAATTTGGAGCGGTTTTAACAAATTTTCCACTACAAAGTCATACTGCTGACCCGTTTTATAAAACAAATAATGCACAGATTTAAATTTGTGATGTTAGTGGCAATGCAGACATCTCGGGTATTTACAATATTATGCAAAAGCACTCGGCGCAAGTGCCTTGTGCTAGTCGCACATTGTAAATACCCTCGAGTGCGCTGCATCGTCACTAACACACTCACATCTGTGCATTATTTGTATAATATGCATGTATCACTTGGAATTTGATTCAATGTAGCTATTACAATGTATTTCAAAGCCCAAAGTCCACCCCAAAAGTTTCACTGTTTCAATAAAAGGAGATGAATTTGAACAGCATTTTAAAAAAGAAATGAGCAAAATCAGTCAAAGAATAAGAAAATTACACTCATTTACATTTTCTAGTAAATTACTCTCGACTCTCCAAATTGGCAACACTGATGACATCATATGCGAACAGCTCTCCATTCACTCTGTACATGAAATTTCACATTTTCTCAATTTTCTTGAAAGTTACACATTTTCTCACCCCATAGTCAAAGTACATGTATGTTATGTAAAAAGCAATTTTTCTGAATATACATTGACTATGGGGGTGTAACTACCAAGAAAATTGAGAATATGTGAAATTTCATGTAATGAGTAATAGCCAATTGGTTTTCAATGGGGATCACGTAACTGGTTTAACCTCATTTGCATATTTGCTATTTTTTCTTGAAAATTCAAAAATTAAAGTAGAATGCAAAAGCAGTCATATTACTTTTAATGACAAATAACAATAGAAAGACTGATTCACTAACCAGAATTTTTTTTGTGTAATACACGTTTTTTTGTGTAATTTAGGCTTTCGTTTCTCATTTGTTTACTATTGTTTTATGCTCAAGTGAGAATTCGGCCTGGGGAAAATCGCTCAAATAATTCAGTTAACTGCAATATGCTCATGTTAAAAACACATTTGAAAACACTTTAATTCAGTATCATTTGATATTATTGTGGTAAAAATCAATGAAAAATTTGAACACTTCAAGATGTAAGAATCTCCAAAACAAGGATTTTATACCTTTAAGAAAGAAAGAAACACAGCTCCACCGAAGTGCCAACTGCCGAGTTCACCCTACGGCTGAGTTATACAAATGGTATATACACATACAGCTGCACAATGCACTGCGCTGTGCCGCTCGAACATACAAATTCTAGTGGCTAGGGAGTGCACACTGTATTAGTTATTAAGTTGCAGCGCTAGCCTGGTACATGTACGTACGCATAAGTACATCCAGAAATATCGATGGGTACGTAGGTCGTAGCGCTGTACAGCTTGTATTCAAGTTTTTCACTTGCTTCATGCTATCAACTTAATTATCAATTGTAGGATTTACATTTTTTATGAAATATTATTGGAAAATACTTCAGAATAGTGAATAGATTTTGAAAAAAAAAAATCTTAAATTCACCAGATTCTATGAAATCTTCTGGCCTCGAACCCGGCCTCGATCCGAGTCATCGAGGCCTCATGCTTTGAGGCCAAGGCCGAGGACTGGCAAAGTCGGCCTCGAGACCTCCAAGACCGGAGAGCAACATGTCATTTCATTCATTTATTTATTTTTTTCATGTTAACCTGATCAAATATCTTATCTTCTGGTACATTTCATTTTATACCACATTCATAACTGGAAAGTGTTTGAATTTGAAGTCTGTTAAACTCTGTGTTTTTATTCATTATTTACATGTACAGCACAACTGTACTTGCAATGTGTTTGAATTCATAGATTGCTATGCTACATGTACGTCTTTTAGGATTAGAAAGCGTGACACAGGTGCAAAATTGCTTGATAATGTACTCTGTCTACGGCACCTGTTACTTTACAACAAAGCTCCGGCATTGAGACAAAACGCTTAGGTTGTGAATTCATCCTTCGAGCCTTGAATATATTTAAGAGTCGACTTCTTTTCCCGATATCTGGAGCAGACTGCCTTTTATCTGGGCTAGGTTCTACTGAGTTATCTAATTCTTCTGTACAAAAACAAAGTGTACATGATGTAGTTACTCTTCAACCAGCTCTACTGGCAGGATAACTCTCCTGTCTTATTTGTTTTCAAAGGGATTTTAAACTTTTTATAGGGGTAACATATTCAAGAAACCAATACTGTATACAAGAAAAGACTGAAAAAAAAAATATGCTGAGATTGAACTTACAGCATTACCAGTGAATTAAAAAAAAACTAACATAAAAACATACAGTAAACTAGAAGAAATACAACAAGAGAAGAGTTTACTAAATGCATACACAATGAAAATGAATCAATACATCCACAAGATTTTGAAAACACTGCTGGAATACAAGGGAGTATAGGATAATAGATATCCTCACAGGAATTGATAGAACTTTGTACACTTTAACAGAATAATAGAGTATTCTGAAGTAGCCTGAAACCCAATATCTCTTATAATGTTATGCCTATAACACGTAATCAAAAGCTAATGCCAGATCAACCTTATTAGAAAACATTTCTTACCTGTTTTGTCTCCTTTGTTTGAGAAGACAAATGTATTTCCACTTCCTTCATCACTACACGAACCTGGTGGCATAGAACCCTGTTTGTCATATCAAATAATAATAGAAATCAAAATATAATAAGGGAATTAGAATGAAATAACAGCAGAATAAAGATAATTGTAAACAATGTTTACAATTGATCTAATGCAGAAGAAGCTTAGCATATCAAATTTAATTTAGGTAAAGCCAATCTACAATGATGTGGTGCTATCTTCCAAATGCACCACCAAGACTTGAATTTTCAGATGAAGATTAATTTTGATAAAGCAAAATGGATTGTCTTGATCTCAGTTGAATAATGGTGACTATCCTACTTCACATTCATGAAAATCTATTTAAATCAAGTGGTTCTGAATGCTATACAGGATGTGAATGTTGCTATTAAACTCTTTAAGGCCAACATATCAAATTACCACAGTTGCAGTTACATACTATTGTTTCATAGGAGAATTCCTTGAAACACTTACCACTGGGTCTGGTATTTCCTCAAAATAAATAAACTCAAAGCCGTCATCATCTGAATCCATTCTACTTGAACTGAACTTTGCCAATCTTTACAAAAGCCTCAGTATCCAGAGTTTACAGTTTAATACCAGTAAAATATATCACTACATTCAGCTATCTATTGTCAACCAACTTCAAACTTTTACATTTGATTATTTCCAGGAAACCTAACTACACCACCAATCCCAATATAATCAATATCACAACAAACTTAGTCAGTAGCCTAGTTTCTCTGACTAAGGACCGAGTTCCTGATGATTTAATCAAATGCTGACTAATTAATGGTATTACGTGCACATACAGAGACAGGTTTCTTCCTTCCTTTCAAACAGAAGATAAATCATTTCCACTTTATCATGTTTTGATTGTTTCTTTTTTAACAGTGAAAGGGATTGCACACTAATTGACTTGTATCAGGTTTTCTATTGAATGATAAAGTACAAATGAAACTGATTAAAGATATAAAGTCTAATACAAAGTTTACTTACATTCATGAACATCTTTATGCTTTTATGCAACATACATTCTATTTGATTATCTATATGCAATCTGTCCATATATTTCTCTGACTTGAAACTTGTCACTTGTTATTATATTATCCCCAACTGCACTCCATCTTCTTTCTTTTGAGATTTCTCTCTCTTCCTTTTTGGGTCTCACACCCCCCCCCCCCCCCACTA
Source organism: Echinometra lucunter (assembly GCA_029962745.1). NCBI lineage: Eukaryota > Metazoa > Echinodermata > Echinoidea > Camarodonta > Echinometridae > Echinometra > Echinometra lucunter. Next base: position 26,787,123 of record CM057166.1, on the reverse strand, counting down.
CCCCCTTGTTTCAGTCCAGCATCACTTTCTATGTTCAAACGACCAAATCCATTAAATTCCCATGAATCATACTAGTTATACATGTAATAGATGACTTGTGCTCAAGTTTATCACAAGTTGCAATAATACCAAATCCAACTTTCAACCTTCCCCTCCCCTCCCCCCTCTACCCTCGTAATTACAAGTAATCAATATGTTTCCCATACAATACTTGCTACTAAATTTGAATAAGAATAACTGTAGATGAAATAAATTTTCTTTATATGATAATGATAATAATAATAATAATAATAATAATAATAATAATAATAATAATAATAATAATAATAATAATAATAATGGTAATAATAATAATGATAATAATAATACTAATAATGATAATAGTAATAATGGTTAAAAAGTTAAAACAGTATATACCAGAACACTTGGCATTAATGTTACGCTGGTCACTAGATTCAATTACCAATCCGCATATTATGGTGCATAAAAACTGCACGTTGTCCACTCCCAAGGGGGCATTCCAGCCAGTCGTCCATGTGGGCATGTAATAATCCAATCACACTAACCTATGCATCCTATAGGGTGCCCCCATTAGCACCACCTGACTCTGAGTGAGGGTGGCAAACATGGATTAACATCTTGCCAAAAGACATTAGAGCTGGGTAGAGATTCAAACCCTAAAACTCAATAATTGAGATTCAAGTGAATGAACTACATGTACTTCACCATGACACCTTTACATAATCTTCTTCCATATAAACTTTTGTGGTTTTCATTTGGTCCATCCACATGCACTCTTCACCTTTTTTCATTCCAATCAATCTCTGTCTCTTTTTATTTGGATAATATCCATGATAATTATGGTATGAACCTTTTACACTGCAATAATCACTGATATGAAAGGGGTACAGAAAGTATGGGAAAAGCTCCATGGTGAATCATGTACCGTCCAAGTGACAAATCAGAAGTATTTATAGCCCTAAATACAATTATGTGGGAGTTTGTGGTTAGTTTAATTAAAATCCATTCCAGTCCACTGAATAAATGGAGAGAATGAAGCCTTTGGGTGTGGAATCTGTGAACAAATTTATATTCAAGTCAATCAAGGTTACAGAATGACATCTGAAAATAAATCTCAGTGATGTGAATTTTTCAGAACATTTGATAAGCAACACATTATGCTGTGAGGGAGGGTATATGCAAATGATTTCATGTTACAAGAGTCATTTGTTAAATCATCAAGCAGTAAAACCATTCGCCAACACTCACCATTTATTTGAACTTTAGAGCATGATTTAACCATAAAACAGGGGGGGGGGGGGCATTATGGCCCCTGTCAAATTTTTGACGGTACTTCGCAAGGACTCAATATTTTGATCTGAGATTCCATGAGTTTGTTTTTTTTTTCTGATCCTTCCGGCATGTTTTGAGACCAAATTCGTGATGCAGTTCCGAAGTTACGCACAATTTTATACATGCACAATGGATCCAAAATTGCTCAAAAACGTGATTTCATGTACAATTTCAATACAAATTGTGTCTTCAGCCAAAATTTATAAATGTATCATTATTTTTTCTTTTACTGATTAATCAAATCAATTAATTAAATCAATTAATTTTATGCTGTTTATGATCGTAATAGTGTCGCAGACAAATTTCACTGAAAAAACTTTTAAAAAGTCCAAAAAAAAGTTGAAAAACAAAGAAATACATATGAAATTTGGCAAACAATAAAAAAATAACAACATTTTTGACAACCCATTTTTTCCTTCGAGGAATTGATGTTATAAAAGACATTTGTACCAAAAATCATCATTGCTAAAGCTTTATTCAGTGAAAAATAGCCAAAGCTATGATTTCTGGCGTAAATTAGCATAAATGAAGTCATATAAAATAAAACATAAAAGGTTAGTGAAATTTAGCCATACAGCCTTCTAGATTACGTCATTCTCTACCCTCATGCAAATTTTCATGGCAATCGGGCGATCCACAGCTGAGATTTTAGGGGGGCCATAATGCCCACTGTCATACTGTACCAAGACCAGAAAAAGCCCGGTTCTTTTAGGGTTAAAAAGAACATTTACCCTTCAAGAATATCTAAAAGCTTTGCATCTGTTTTGAAAAGTTAGCACTTACAAAATCTTAATGATGCATTAGCATTTTTTATTTAGTATATCAAAGCAAAATAAAAGCATGTAGAAAAAAAAACCTGCAGAAGAAAAGTAAGGTTAGGGCTCAGAACCCAACTAGCTGATTATTCGTATTTTGTTTTTTTCTTCTGTTTATAGAATGCTATCATCTACTCACCGTATGAACAGTGCCTGCAGGTTTGATCTGCAATGCGAACGTGTCAAAAAAATTGAGCCTCCTGAGATTTGAAACTAATGTATGATTTGTTCTATCCCTTGTTAAAAGGATATTGCATCACTAAGTTTGACTAAGCAACATAGGGTTGTGCTTCTACTTGAATGAATAAAGCATTAGCAAAGAGTACACAGCACACATTGTATCACTCTCTATGCTTAATTGAAAGCAAACACATATTTTTATTTTTTGTCAGCCAAATAGTTTGCAAGGGGTTGCACTTGTTACAAAATGTAACAGAGTAAAAAAAAAAGTAGATTCCTTCAGTTGGTGAGATGAACAAAATTTCTATTATCACAACCATGATATCAACATGAAGACCAAGCCCACTTCTTGCGATGAAGAAAATATTTTTGTGAAGATTGTCAAAAGTTAGTTCAAGTATTAAATGGATTGAGATGACAGCTTTCAGGTTTGGATTCACACAAACTTTCAAAACAGAAAAAAAAAATCAAACTTACTGAATTGCATGAATAAACATTCGAGTGGAAAGGATGCTCATATTATAACCAGGAAGGGCTAGTTTGCAGACAGAATGCATGCACAACTACCAGCAGCAATTTCCTTTTTTTTTTCTTTCAGTTTGGCCATACCCGAATAACAAAATTTTTAAGAGTAAGATACAAACCCTTCCTGACTCTTGGTCATCAGGATCTTCATAGAAATCCTCATTTTGATCAATGACTCTCTTGATAGGTGGTCTACTGGATGTAGGTGGTAATGCTGGAGGCTCATCTTGGACTGGTATCTCATAGAAGTCTTCTGGAGGTCTTTAAACAAATAATATAATACCATAGAACTAACTACATAACAATTGAAGACACCCATTTCAATTGAATCTCAGAAATCTTCTTGAGGTCTGATTTTAAAAAAGGAGATGTGCAATCTCCATCAAATTTTATCTCTTCAAAAATCATCTTGATACTGAAAGCAATATATAACAGAAGAATCATCCCAATATAAAACCATAAAGTGTTCATGAAACATTTAATTACTGCAAATTTAGGGCTAACATTTTTTGGAACAAAATTCAGAGTATAGAGCACACCTATGTAGAGTCCTTTCTTCATGAACTCTTTAAACATGATTGCTCTTAAAAAGTTTTACTATAATACTAATTTGTAAAACACTATCATTATACTGGTACTGGTCCTGGTGTATTAACTTGTATTACAACATACAGTCATTATACTGGTACTGGTCCTGGTGTACTAACTTGTATTACAACATACAATCATTATACTGGTACTGGTCCTGGTGTATTAACTTGTATTACAACATACTATCATTATACTGGTACTGGTCCTGGTGTATTAACTTGTATTACAACATACTATCATTATACTGGTACTGGTCCTGGTGTATTAACTTGTATTACAACATACTATCATTATACTGGTACTGGTCCTGGTGTATTAACTTGTATTACAACATACTATCATTATACTGGTACTGGTCCTGGTGTATTAACTTGTATTACAACATACTATCATTATACTGGTACTGGTCCTGGTGTATTAACTTGTATTACAACATACTATCATTATACTGGTACTGGTCCTGGTGTACTAACTTGTATTACAACATACAATCATTATACTGGTACTGGTCCTGGTGTATTAACTTGTATTACAACATACTATCATTATACTGGTACTGGTCCTGGTGTACTAACTTGTATTACAACATACTATCATTATACTGGTACTGGTCCTGGTGTAGTTGTATTACAACATACTATCATTATACTGGTACTGGTCCTGGTGTATTAACTTGTATTACAACATACTATCATTATACTGGTACTGGTCCTGGTGTATTAACTTGTATTACAACATACTATCATTATACTGGTACTGGTCCTGGTGTATTAACTTGTATTACAACATACTATCATTATACTGGTACTGGTCCTGGTGTATTAACTTGTATTACAACATACTATCATTATACTGGTACTGGTCCTGGTGTATTAACTTGTATTACAACATACTATCATTATACTGGTACTGGTCCTGGTGTATTAACTTGTATTACAACATACTATCATTATACTGGTACTGGTCCTTGTGTATTAACTTGTATTACAACATACAGTCATTATACTGGTACTGGTCCTGGTGTATTAACTTGTATTACAACATACTATCATTATACTGGTACTGGTCCTGGTGTATTAACTTGTATTACAACATACAGTCATTATACTGGTACTGGTCCTGGTGTATTAACTTGTATTACAACATACTATCATTATACTGGTACTGGTCCTTGTGTATTAACTTGTATTACAACATACTATCATTATACTGGTACTGGTCCTGGGGGGCGTTTCATGAAACAATTAGTCGGTGGTTTTCACCGACTAATTTCAGTTTTCACCGACTAATTTCATTTTCACCGACAATTTTACTGTCACCGACTATTTTCCATTTCATGAAAATTAGTCGGTGGAAAACACCGACTAATTTCCCAAAGAGCACCGACTAATTTCAATAAAGTTGTCGGTGCTCTTGTACCTCCCGACAAACCCAATTTTCACCGACTAATCCAATTTGGGAGCCTTAGCAACCACAAAATGGCAGCATTGTTGAACATCCTTGGGGGTGCTGCCCTCCGAAGGGAGCGCGTTTTCCGCGATAGGAGCAATCCGATAGATTTGTATGATGACATGGAAATGTTTAAGAAATATTAGATTTAATCGCCAGGGAGTTCAATTTATTATCGACACTTTTAATGAATCCCTGCAACCTACAACAAAACTTAAAACAGAAGTTAAAACAGAGATAAAACGTTGTTCAGAACACCGATTTGCTAAAACAGACTTAAAACAGAGTTAAACCAGTCTCAGAATACCACCCCAGGATATTTTTGACCCCTCAGCTGTGACCCAGTTTCAACTGGGTACCCACTTTTACATCAAAGTGACGTCAAAGTGGGTACCTTGTCGCGCAATTCTAGCAAAATGCGCGCAAACTATAATACATATTGTACAGTCTAGCGCGAAACTGGGTACCCACTTTTACGTCATACCTCATACTCAGTTTTTTTGGTCAACTCTTGACTTTTTAAGAGAAAATTAGTCAAAATGCATTGATTTCGATTGTAAATCATCAAATTTTTAATGTTATTCTTCTTAGAATTCTATTCTCCCTTTTATTTGATGAGAATAAACAATATCTCAACTATGAAGTGTTTACAGATTCCAAACGCCCCCTTTTTGACTGGTCACACACGTGACTGAGCCAATTTTCACCTGTGAAAGAACAGAATGTTATTTCATTTATGGAAAATTGCTTTAAAATTGTTTAGAACAATCCCCATCACACAGCGATGAAAAGTGAAAACTTACACTCCCAGGGAAATCCAAGAAAAATATTTCTGAATACCAACAACTAAGACCAATTTTTGTGCGAAGTCACACACGTGACTGACCGTGACCGACCTGATTTCACTTCTGAAAGTGAAATGATGTACGCACTTTTAAAGTAATTCTGTTGGGGATAATACAGTTATTCAAAATTCTAAAATGGGAGACTTCTGCTACAAGATAAATACTGACAAATTAGTTTTGAACCTGCTATTCTGCAGGATTTTGGTCACACAAGTGATGGAGAATGGCCCTATATGGATAAAGATGTGCATGATATTACATCATCAACTTTTAGAAGGTTGAGTTTTCATATTCAAGGCATATCAACACAAATGAAGTGAAAATATTGTGCATAGAAATATTACGACAGGTATTTCTGATTACAGGTGTGAGAAAAAACAAATGTAAAGATTGAAAAATATAGTTGGAAATGATGAAGGAAATTACGGTTTATTCTGAAATGTTGCGATCTTTTTGACTGCATCAAGTATCTCCTTCATCACTTGCAACTTTTCTTTTTCAACCTCGAGTCTTTGCTTTTTTATTTCAAGTTTCTCCATCTCAATCTCCAACAGCTCCAGCTGTCCATCAACTGTGCGCTTCCTTTTTTGTCCTTGTGGTTGCTGTTGCTGCTCCCATTTCTGTTGCTTCTGATGTGGTCCAGGTTGCTGCTGAGGTTGTTGGTGTTGCTGTTGTTGCTGCTGCAGGTGCTGCTGTTGTTGCTGTTGTTGATGCTGCTGTTGTTGTTGCTGCTGCTGTTCCTGATGTTGTTGCTGCTGTTGTTGCTGCTGCTGTTCCTGCTGTTGTTGCTGCTGTTGTTGCTGCTGCTGTTGCTGCTGCTGCTGTTGCTGTTGTTGTTGCTGCTGCTGTTCCTGCTGTTGTTGCTGCTGCTGATGTTCTTCATGTTGTGACTGAATTAACTGCAAATGGAATTCATATTTATAATGCAAACATCTTACTGATAAAAAAAGAACATGATATAAATTGTTATGTATAATGTTAATGATGCTAGTTGTATAATTGATGTTATTATCATTTCCACTTTCATTATCATTGTTCATCATTGATTTTGGACTCATTATCTTATTCTGCATCACCGTGTATATTCATTAAAAACATATCTATATATATATATTTACCATCAATTAGAAATTTGTGAACTGTGTCTTTTGCAAGTCTTATAGAGTTCCTTACTTTAAAAATGAAGCCAAATACACAAGTCAGGTAAATGCAAAGTTAACTTTATTGGGCCAAAAAATGCTTATTCAATATAGGCCCATCTGCTCTTACACTGAAATGCTAATATGATTCTTTGCCTCATGTCATTAGTTGACCTCAGCAAATCTATCTTGACTTTAGTATAATAGGATGAGAATCTCATTCTTAAAAAAACACTAAATCTGTTAAGTAATCAAGTAGAATTTAAGTTAAATACAAATGTGTTTCAAATTTAGGAGTATGCTTGCTAAATTTCCGAGATTAGTGATGAAAAATCATCTTTAATAGATACAGAAGCTCTTTAAAATATTACAAAGTAGGTGAAGATTCCCAATGCATGTGTCTCCTTTCCATGTTTTTAACAGAACATTTCATTTAACTACTGCTTTACATTGCTTGACCATAAAGTTATATATACATTTATTCATAAAATTAGCAAAAATTATATCTAATGATTAGAAATTTGAAAAAAAAAAGTAATAACCGGTTTCAGTTCTTTACACAATTTTCAATGTCTGTGTGGCGATTGATCATGTCACACAATGAAGGGGGGGGGGGGTATAGTCAAGGTGGAAAGTCTGGAAATTTATAATAAAGAATGTTTAACTCACCAGAGATTACCAGCTTCCTTATCAGGACCGGAGAAGCCTTCTATGCCAGGAGCTCGGAGCGCTTCCAAGACAAGTTCATGCCTCTCATGGAACTTTGGCCGGGGCCCACCACCTCATGAAATAAATAATATTAAGATTGCTTTCGTCAATCTTTCACACAATTACCATTTCTAAAATAGGTATATCATACAAAAAAATGCATCATATTACCACTGTATTGTTTATATATATATTTTTTTCATTCCTTTATTATGGGGGGAGGGTGGGGGTTTTAAGTTTACAATATCGTGATCAAAACATATATGTTTTATATATAACATACACACACAAACAGAAATAAAATAAAGAGGTAGAGAGAGAAATGAAAATGTGTGTATGCAGTGAATGTTAAATTCAAACTTAAAGGCAATGAAACACTGCAGGGAAGAAAATAAATTTAGAAATCATGTGGTTTATTGCACACTGATGCATTAACACATTCATACTTATAATATAAGTATAATTATTATACATTAACTCATTGCAAGGTTGCTGCGTTGACTGTCCAATGTAAAAGAATGAGTGATGCATTCTCAAACTGTAACATTATACAGTTTCTTTTTCCAGGGAAATTATTCTCTTGACAGTAATATTTTTCTTATATTTATATGAGAAATAACGTAAAGTTATAATAGTGGATTTCTCTGATCGTGCATGAAATACAATATCTTAGTTTACCCTTACATATCTCGATATCCACTAGTGCAACCCACCATTCAAAGACCTTTCAACCGTAAGTAATATGATGGCATTAATTTTCACCTGTGGCTGTCCGCTGGTCACGGTACTTTTTGGCCCTCGAGACCATCTTCTGCCACAGGTCTTGAAGGTGGGCCCCAGCAGTCTTTTTTTCCATGGGAGAGGGGTAGGCCCTGGCTTCCCAATTCCTGGGCCGCCCTCTCCCACGCTCCTACCAGTCTTCCTTTCGTCTGTAATTGGAAACAATTACTTCTATGTAAATGTTATAAAGTTTTACACATTGAGTCAGCAGAAATGTTTCACTTTCATATTTTAGTATTAGTCCACAAATGTTGGATTGCCAATTTTTTAAAAGACTAATTTATTTTACTGTTTTTTGGTAACATTTTCGGTTTCATTCTGCTGTTACAATCAAGTGTCGAAAGAGAGTCGAAACCCATTTAACCGAAGACATATGATTACTTGCTAAAGCAGTCACACTTTTTCATTTTTGAATGCTTACTCTATCAAAACATACTTTAATAGCATTTCATTACTATGATATCTTTGAAAGTAAAATACAAAGTTTTAATTTTTCTTCTGACTCACCATACAGTGGAAACTTGGTATAAAGAGATCTGATGCAACAATATTCCTGTTATAATAAGGTAATTTTCTGGTCCTAGCTCCTTATATTCTACTGTTTTTTAACCCTGATATAACAAGATTCCTGCTGTAATAAGGTAATTATGGTCCCAAGGACCTCGTTATACTGAGTTTCCACTGTAGTTATTACTTTTTTTCAATGACTTAGGGCTAAGGTCCCATTCATGACTGCGCGAAATTGATTTGTAGACCACCGATGTTCCTAGATCTGAAACTTATCACATAATTATGCTCGGATTATGTTCAAGAGCTTTTACACGTATATGGTGATAGTGACCTGTCACCATGACATTTTGATCTCATGATAACAAAATATCATAAGATTTCCAGCTACCTTTATTGGACCTCAAATTCGAAATACAATGCTGGGGTGTGCATTTAAAATTTTAAAGTGTAGTGATTTAAAATTTCATTCTTGATTTCTTACTATGAAATGACTACTCACTTTAGATGTATTTAAATTTAAGTATATAAATATTGATGTTAAAGATTTAACTCCCATCCTAAGGTATGGCTTTTATATGAATTGGATAAATACTCACATTTGGTTTATCCGCAGTGGGATAAAGTCTGCATAATGTGTCCTGACATAACTTGCCAGCATCTTGATAACTGAAAATTTGTATGATGTTCTTCCTACTTCCTGTCCAAAAAGAACAAAAACAAAACAAAAAAAAAAATAATAATAATTTGAAAATAAAATGTCAACCAATTCTTTGAATAATGTTTAATTCATGACCAGCGGAAGCAGGAGCCTGCTAATAGATAAGAAAAGAAAATGGGATTGACAGCAAAAATTAAGAGCAAGAAGAGGGGGAAAAGAAGGAACATTGACAGATTGTAAGCACATGCTCGCATGTTAGGCCAACTATATGCGCCAGATATATTATTGATTAACAATGTCAAAAGACAACATTGTTTCACATCTTTGGTCGTTATCTCATGTTTAAAGACATTGGTTAACATTGTTCTAATTTTTAAAAATCTCGTTTTTTACTTGAAAGTGGGATAAACATAAGGGTTATAGTGTAAAAATACCAGTCTGAAAGTTTCAAAGTATAATATCCACAGGAAGTACTTTTAAATATCAAAAATGTGAACAAATGTTTGAAAAATATACAAGGGTCGGTTGCATAGAATGAGGAGTGCGCATGCTCATATGACTAATATTACCGTACTGTTTTTATTTACTATTGGCGTATCACGAAGCGGGAGGCACATAACTGCATTTTCAAATTCAAGCAAAGCGGTCCCTCTTAGTGATTGTCTCATGAGACAAAGGATAATAAAATCGCCGTTTGCGTTTAACTTACACTTTTTCATTCCAAATTATGGTTAGTTTCAGGGATTTTGAGTACAAATACAAGTACTCATACACACGTTTCATCTTTGTTTTATAATTTTTTAAATCAGCTACTCACAAAGTTAGCCAATGCCTTTAATTAGGAGATAATGATGCAATCCTTGCATTCTATACCCGTTAAGGGTATCAAAATCGGAGATGTAATACATTATTTCCGTCCTACTTTAATCCCTGTTTAGGGTGCTTTTCAGAAAGTGATACGCGGATGATGTACAGGCCTCAATGAGACATATGCCCCCGGGGCGGCCTACTAGTGTTGCACCAGCTGTGAGCTGAGCATGCATAATTTGTGCTTGCTAGCGTACAGCAGCTAGCTCGTAGCAGCATCACTGATCGGTAGACTATGCATGAGCTGTGCTGCTTTCTATATCAGTTGCAAAACTTACAAAAATTGCACGTGCATAATTATATATGACCTTGGTTGGTCGACCATTCGTCCTCTGGGTTTGGGGGTTGGACATACCTGAGGTCAGACAGCTCGCCCCTACTGAGCTGAGGGCATTTAGTTCCATGTAACTCTATGACTGAGGGTATCTGAAGTACTGGTATCTATTTTGAGGGAGGGAATGACAGTGATCATTCTTTATAAGGAGGTCCTTGGGACCATGAAAATTGCCTCGTTATATCAGGATTGAAAAAAAAATAGGCTTATCCAAGAAATATACAGAGTAGGAACCAGCAAAATTATCTTGTCATAAAAGCGTTCTGTTATATTATGAGGTTCCACTGTAGATGTAATTTGGGAAAGACTTCCCTTTGCGACAACCACCCAAATTTGCTAACAGAATAAAGCACACATTGCATATTGGGTGGCTGTCGCAAGAGGAAGTCTTGCCACACTTTGTTTTCATGTTTAGGAAGATATCCAATGTAGCCTAGATCTAGATCTAATGTGAACTTAACTTGTGACTCAGACTTGATTTTTTTTTGGACTCGGACTCTGAGGTGATGACTTGGACTCAGACTCGGACACAGCACTGATAATTAATCATGTTAATGTTAAAGTTATGCCATGGTCCATGCCTCCAAAATGACATAGAGTCTAACCACCTCTTACACTAGACCGAAGTGTTCTTTCTCTAACAGTCGTCGTTAGCCTCGTAATATTTTGGTAGGGTCGGCACTCTAAAAGGAGGAGTGCCGACCCTACCAAAATACGAGGCTAACGACGACTGTTAGAGACAGAACACTTCCGTCTACTCTAACACTAAAACAGTGAGTAACACTAACAGTTAGATCTAACGTTAGTTACCTCTGGCTCTGCGTTTGGAGTTTCGAATTTGAAAAAAAAAAATAAGATAAAGAAGATTGGAACATTTGTGCTTTGTAATATTGCCTAACATAACAATTTCAGAAATACTCCATGCAAAATTCTTAAAATTGCCGTCATGTACGGATATAAAACCTGTCCGGACAAAAACTGACCCGAGTACAGACACAGAACCACATATGTGGGACTGGACAGGAATATGCGTTATCGGTTGGGGTTGCTGCCTGAAGATCCGCTTCTCGATACATTCTTCAGTACAAAGTTGAAGAACAACGTGCCACAAATATTTACAACATTTTATCTACAGTATTAAACATATTTTGAACGGTTTTACTTACAGTAACTTCCTCCTCCATCGCACCAAGCTCCTTGCTTTCACTCATGATCTTGATCGTCGCGGAGCATAACAATCAAAACAAGCGAAGTTTATTTTTGGTCATTTTCAATCGCCCCTCGGTGAGTGGGCGTGGCCTAATTAGTCAGAGAACCTCGTTCAAGATTATTCAAAAATAAAAGTCTTCTGACAAGTGTCAGAGCTTGTCGGAGAGTTTCATGAAACGCTAATTCTGTCAGCGCTGACTAATTGTCAGCGCTGACAAAATTAGTCAGCGCTGACAATTGTCAGCGGACAAATGTTGATGAAACACCCCCCTGGTGTACTAACTTGTATTACAACATACAATTTACAAAAAGTTCTCTTTCTCTCTCTATACAAGGCATACAAATGATAATCTTCCATTTCAAATCAGCTTGTGGTTAAAGTCAATCTATATGAAGAAACACAGTGAACTCACAGATGATATTCTCCTAAATATAATTTGCTTCTACAGTTCGTCCCAAAAAATCTTTACACTTTTGAAATGGCCGCCAAATGAAAAATACAAGATTCTGGAAGAAAAAGGTTTATATGTATGGATAGCTCATGGACTCAACTTTCACATGAGACCAAAAAGGCCGAAAATAATTCATGCTTGGGTGAGCACTGCTCACTTTTGTAAAGGGTATGAAAATTAGGTTGCGCAGGAATTGCACCTTTCAATTTGTGAGAGATGAGTCCTTTGGAGGTTACAGAATTGAGGGTGATATGATGAATTCATGATCAGTTGCAATAAGTTAAGGTTTGCTGAGTGAGTTTTATGGTTTATTAAATCAAAATTTTATGCATGAGTGAACGGGAATTGCATTCATTATTGTAGCATTGTACCTTTCCCTGGTAGACTCAGTGGTGTGTTCATGGGAGTCAGGATTGGGTGATGGTACATGTTGCAGGCCGGAGGTGAGATAGGGTAAGACTTTGCTGGGTAAATGGAATAAGGGTCAAGAGGACAGTATGCCCCCCCCCCCCTCTCTCTCTCTCTCTCTCTCTCTCTCTCTCTCTCTCTCTCTCTCTCTTGCTTCCTGTGTGCTAGTGCATATCTTGACATTCTTTGGTCTCCACTCCAAAATATCCAAACCACCATCCCTTATCCCTTATGAAGAGAGCAAGATTTTGCATTGAAGGAGGAGGTGGACATGTGGACCACTGAACTAGCAAACTTTGATTTTTCGTTTCCATTATCATTTATTTCCCCCTTTTCTCTCATACAAGACGGATGAAACAGTTGTAAAATTGAAATGAATGAAAATCAACTGAAAACAAAGACTGACATGTTCATTTGACCAATTTGTTTTACACTGTACCGTTTTTCTTGCCCGAAACTCAACTGCTAAAATGACTGGTTGGTTGGATAAATTTTGATAGAGTGACTGACTGAGTTATTGATTAATTATGATTGATTTATTGAATAATTCATTGATTGAATCAGCTGAATGGGGATTGAATGCTGACTGATACATTGATTAGTTGAATGATACCTAAATATTGATTGTGTAACTTACGGTATTGATTGACTGACTGATAGAATGCGATTGACTTCAGGTGTTAATGGGTGACACCAGTCCCAGTCCAATTTTGGAAATGCAGGTAGAATTCGGGATAGGGGAATGTGGTCGGGATGTTTTGGAGAGGAGACCAACGGATGTGAATTGTCAAGATATGCACAAGCACACCCAGGAAGAGAGAGAGAGAGAGAGAGAGAGAGGGAGGGGGGGGGGGGGGAGAGAGAGAGGGGGGGGGGGGAGGGGCATGCATGTCCTCTAACCCTTATCCCATCTACCCAACAAAGTCCTACCTTACATCTCACCTCCCCCGCACCATGTACCATCACCCAATCCTGACTCCCATGAACACACCACTGAGTCTACCAGGGAAAGGTACACTGCTACAATAATGAATGCAATTCCTGTTCACTCATGCATAAAATTTTGATTTAATAAACCATAAGATTCACTCAGCAAACATAAACTGACTGCAACTGATCATAAATTTATCATATCATCCTCAATCTTGTAACCTCCAAAGGACTTACCTCTCACAAATTGGAAGGCGCAATTCCTGCGGAACCTAATTTTCATACCCTTTACAAAAGTGAGCAGTGCTCACCCAAGCATGAATTATTTTCGGCCTTTTTGGTCTAATATGAAAGTTGAGTCCATGAGCTATCCATACATATAAACCTTTTTCTTCCAGGATCATGTATTTTTCATTTGGCGGCCATTTCAAAAGTGTAAAGTTTTTTTGGGGACGCACTGTAGAGCTAACAACCGGTATTACATGTACACATAATTCCATGATAAGTAGTAAAGACCTCATTGATACATACTAAAAGTATTATAATAATCAAAAGAAATGCAACACCTCCAAGTGAAATCGGATTGTGCCAATACTTACTGCCCCCCAATCGTTGTGTTTTGGTATTCATTCTGAAAGAAAAAATTAAATCCATCTAAATCATTATCTCAATAAAAAAGAACTGGAAGCAATTCGATCTTGAAGGAAAGCTTGGAAATGGTGAAAAATTGTGAGCATTCTTTCTAAGATTGGGAGAATAATGTAACATAAATATCCCTAGAAAAGATTTTCTCTATCAATGTCTACATACTGTAAATAGAAGAAACAGCTCCAGTGTTTCACCCAAACACATGGGTTTCTGCCTATATTGTAATATTTCAGTATGATCAAGTGATTTTCCTTTAATTCAAATTATTATTACTATTATTATCATTATCATTATTATTATTACTATTATTATTATTATTATTATCATTATTATTATTATTATTATTATTATTATTATTATTACTATTATTATCATTATCAATTATTATTATTATTATTATTATTATTATTATTATTATTATTATTATTATCATTATCAATTATTATTATTATTATTATTGTTATTATTATTATCATTATTTTATTCAGCAATTCAACAAAAATACAAAGGAAATCAGGAAGAAATACAAAGAAAAATTCAAATATTTTGGGTAGATGTATACACGGTTTTTAAAAATTTATACTAAATCAACTTTTTCTTGCTTTGCAAGACTTTCTTTCACTCTGCAATCGTATGACAAAAACTCCTCAGACTGGAAGAATTGTTCTCTTTTCTCGATTTCAATATAATTTTGATTTAATACTTATTATTATTATTATTATTATTATTATTATTATTATTATTATTATCATTATTATTATCATCATTATTGTCATTATTATTATCATTATTATTAATATTATCATTAGCATTATTATTATCATTATTATTATCATTATTATTATCATTATTCTTATTTTATTCGGCAATTCAACAAAAATACAAAGGAAATCAGGAAGAAATACAAAGAAAAATTCAAATATTTTGGGTAGATGTATACATGGTTTTTAAAATTTATACTAAATCAACTTTTTCTTGCTTTGCAAGACTTTCTTTCACTCTACAATCGCATGACAAAAACACCTCAGACTGGAAGAATTGTGTTCTCTTTTCTTGATTTTGTGCTTTTCCATGTTCAGTATTTGACTGCTTTAATATTTGAGGCTTAGTCATTTCTACAGGTTCGGGGAGGGGGGGGGGGGCTAACCTTCTGCTATTACCCCTCAGCAAGCCTTGGGATCATAGCAGGATGTAAGGCCCCTGTGAGCCGGTAGAAATGACTATGCCGCTCATAACAGTCAATATATCGGTCTATCAGATTACATAAGGCGATAGCCATAATGTGTCTCACCCTATTTGCATGCAACCCCTGTAAAAACTTGCAGGTAAACTTTAACATTTGAACCCATTTGACCATTGACCTTCTTACATGATCTTTGACATACAATACCATTGAGGTCTCTAGGGCATCTACCATACAAATTTGGTTACAAATAGACAAATGGTTGCATAGTTACCGACCCCAGAAGAAACTTGCAGGTAAATTTTAACATTTGATCTCACCTGACCTTTGACCTGCATGCATGAAACTTTGACCCCTTCATAACATTGAGGTTCCTTTAGGGCACCTTATCAAAAGTCAGACCCAATTTGGAATGCAGTCTTTAGCATCTTTCCTGCCCAGCATCTTTTCTTCTCCGTCTCTCCGTAAGCAAAACAACAGGGGATCAGGAAAGCCAATGTAAAAGAACAGTCATGGATAAGTGGCCTAAGGCATCTAGCATCCAAGTCTGGTTACAAACAGGGCATGGGCAAATGGTCGCAAAGTTATTCAAGTTTCATGAGCGTTATGGACGGATGGACAGATACTGCTAAGGATCCCTTAGTCTCACCCCACCTTGGTGGCTCGACAAAAACTGTAAGCATCTCTGTAGCAGGAACCATTGTTTTTCTTCTTGAACTGCTTAAATATTCTATTTAAAAATCATTCAAGGTGATATATTAACTAGTTCTATATGTGTCATGGAATCTGAACATTTTAACAATGCAATAGAATGAGAGAATTAATCTCACCTTGATTTCTCCAGACGTGCATGTACTTATCCTCCATGAAGCTTCTCTCTCCTTAGCAGGGTCTATTACAGGTGCTTTATTGGCTAAAAGGGAAGAAATTGAGATGAATAAATGTCTAAAAACTTTTACAAGATCAGAAATAGAAACATTACACAGGGCAAAACATGCTTACAATGTAAGTATGATAAAAGAACATGTATATCAATTCTTTTGACTTTTTTACATCCTAAATTAACCCATTAAAAGCAGAAACTGATTGGTCCATGCATTAACCCAATAAGATTAAACAATTCAGTGGTAAATAGGTTAATAGAGAAATTGAGTAATCCTCCACTGGATCCAATGCAGGTCAATCAGCAATCAAAATTTAACAATACATAACAAATATATACACCAAACTCATCAATGTACCTTTCAACAATATTGTATGTCCAGCCAATCATTTACTGCAGGGATTGGTCAACCTTTTAATTCATTTGTTAATCCATTTACAAATCTATACACAACTCATCCATCAATTTAACTAGAGCCACCTAACATTCACCCAATATTCAAACTTTTACACCATTCATGAATACACAGTACATCAAACAATGCACCTACATGTACATCCACAAATTATTCAACCAATATTTCCTCTTCAAACCTATTAACCTTTGGACCTTTGCATGCTCAATTAATTTTGAGAAGAAAATAATGGCAATTGTTCTTTTTGATATTTCCTTTAAATTCTACTTCAATAGTGCAGTATTGATACTGGTAATTATTCTAAAGAAATCAATTAAGCACACTACATGTAGATATTTTTAGTTTCACTGGTACAATAGTGAAGGAGAAAGCTAATAAGGCACCTTATCAGAAGTCAGAGCCAATTTAGGACACAGCTTTTAGCCTCTTTCATGCTCAGCGTCTTTTCCTCTCCAATCCTCCCGTTTCTCCATAGACAAAACAACGGGGGATCAGGAAAGCTGAGGTAAAAGAACGGCCAAGGAGAAGACGATGAAAGACGTGGGACGAGACTGTTGATAAGCAGCCTAATTATGATTGTTCAATTATTGTATAAATGTGCACTGGTGTGAACAGAACACTCAAGCAGTGAATCTATTCATGAATCTATCAATAACACATAAATCAATGTAACTACATCCACTAAATATTCACCCAACTGTTCACCATCAAACCTATCCAATATAGCTAGATCCACAACAGTTTGACTTCAAACTCAGTTAACTTTAAAGGGTGTACCCAATGATGAAACAATGTTCCTTCATTTAAAAGAGTATATTTTTATTAGCAGAAAATCATCTGCCTAAAGTTCCTGAATAGTCGTGTTGACAAGCAATAACCAAAAATATGTATGGTAAGATTTCACCCTATTTTTGGCACCTCCTCGACGTCCCAGTTTCAACTGCTGTTGACCCTATGACATCACTGTGGGTACCTTGTCGTGCAAATCTAGCAAAAAGGTGCGCTACATTGTACATAACTGTACAATGTAGCACACCCATCAACTACCCACATTTACATCACTGCTGGTTTATCGTATCTACTCAAATTCTGAGGTCAACCATGACCAAGCCACAAATAATTTGCCAAAATGTATTGATTTCGATTGAAACTTATAAAAGTTTTAATATTACTGTTTTTAGAATTCCATTCTTCATCATATATCAAAATTTTCATCTATCTTCATGTGGCTGACATTTGTGTAAATAATTTTGAATGCGGAAAAGGAAGAAACAGAATTCACATATAACTCGGACCAGAGATGTGTCAAAATTTGGAGGTGGAAGGTAGAAAGGTATGAAAACATTCCGCTTTGTAGACCTCTTGTAGGAGCTTCTTGCAGTCTTGAACATAAGTTACAATTCAATTAATTTTGTTCCTGCAAACAAATCCAATGTGGTTTGTAAGTACATGTAACTGATCAGGTCCTCCTCTCTGATTGACATCCAGATGATCTACATTGTAACAATGCCACCAGTATTATATCACCTTAACCTTCTGGAACTGGAACTGGGTTTTCCCCAGGATTAAACCTATGAGAATTAGAGAATTCAGTAGTCAAAGAGTTAAAAATTTCTTCCAAACTGACTTTTGAATATTGGTGTCCCAACCTAACTCCTAAAAACCTTCTAAAAAGGATTGTTTTTTGAGGGAACAGAGTCCTGGTATTTAACATCCCTTCAAGAAGCCCGACTTGAAATTGTTTTGCAAAAGGTACTTGGCAAAGTGTTTCAATTAAACAAGACACACAGGTGCAGAAATCTCAGCTATTTCCTCTATGGTCACTTTAATGACTCAATGTATGTAAAACTATGCCACAGAAGACAAATAAAAGCTGTTGTCTGAATCATTCACTGCAAACCAGTGAATGAGCTGGCAACAGCCAGCTCTACCTCTGTTCGCCTCCGCGCTTTTCGCAGTAGATCAGCGAATTTGCGACTCTTGATCGTTTGAATACTGCCCGTTGAAATGCGAGGAGTCGCGAATTCGCTGATCTACTGCGAAAAGCACGAAGGCAAACAGAGATAGAGCTGGCTGTTGCAAGATTTTCAACCAAGAGGACCTAATGTTAGGACCCTGGATTCACCTGAAAATGAAGAGAGAGAAGAAATAAATCAAGAAATTGGTAAGCTGTATAGCGTATTATGATATGTTTTATAACCATGAAAAAAGGGGAAAATCAATGATTTGAGGTAGTTTTTCATTGTCTTGCCCATCACAATGAGATTGCATGCGCAACGCACCGGGGCGCTTCTGTCGATCCTACCAAAATACGAGGCTAACGATGACTGTTAGAGACAGATCACTTCGGTCTAGAGCCACCCATGCAGTTCCAGTATTTAGTGCATGCTACAATGTAGTGCTCGAGTTAACAACCTTCCACCAGCTGGCGACAAAGTGTGAAGCAAGAATGCTTCCCCCTTTTTCTAAAAATGTTTTACTGCTGCAAAATGTGAACAAGCTCTCTAATACAATGCAATATGCTGATAAAACTCAAAATAATCATGCACACTTCCACAAAACTGTTCTAAGCAGATTAATTTGACACATGTACCTCAATAGAAAGTGTTCAAATAAGTTTAAGGTATTCACAAAGTAGAAGCAAAAGGAAAGTGTACTACACATGCTGCATTTATCTTTACTTGTGCAGATATCTTTAGAGTTTAGAAACAATTCAAGCTGTGAACATGAATTCAGTATAATACTGGCACAAGCATTTACAAGTACTGTAAATTATAGGAGAAGTGTCTCTAATTGGTGTAACTACCTATTTCCTTATTCAATTTAAGTGTTTTCATGAGTGGCAAGTGATTAGGCACTAGATATATTCATTTGAAGCATTAACCTACTGAAATACATGACATTGTATGATGCACACAGAATGGCATCAACGGGCTTCTTTTTACAGGGGCAGATCCAGGGGGGGGGGGGTGCCGAATTGGCCTTGCCCCCCCCCTTTCAATAAAAATTCAGGGTAAAATACATGTGAAAATGCAGAGGACCCATTTTTCAGGTAAAACAGACACCTGAAAAAGCCGACCGCCCCCCCCCCTTTTGAAAATTATCTGGATCCAGCCCTGTTTTTCGATTTGGAAAAAAAAAAGAAATACAGAGGAATCATAGTTCCTTTAGAGTTACTTGCAATATATTTTTTCCAGAGTTTCCTCATCAGGTCGATCCAGTAATTCCTCTTAACATTTTGCTTTTCATACTTGTGCTTTTAGTGCAGAGCCTACTTCACACACAAAAAAATATTTTTAAGGTCTCACTTCTGCTTTCGTTGCACCTTTTGTTCCCTATCCCACTTCTCATTTCCTATTGTCTTTTTCTTCATCCTTTTCCTTTCTCACCATTTCCATCATTCCAGAGGTACGTACACTGATCTAATTTAACCCATAGCAGTACAGAGCTTTCTTGATCATCTTCAATCCTCAAATTGGCAATAAATTTTTTTTTTCCAAGCTTACATAGCTTGAAAAAAATAAATATGGATATAACATAACCAAAATGAAATATAATTGTAAAATTTAATCAGAAATTGCCAATTTGAACATGGAAATAGTGATTATGTATTATTCACTGCACTGCCAATTTAAAGAGTTTAATGATTAGTAACAGTTAAACTGCTCTAATTCGAGAACACCACACCATACGGCGATGGGAATGGGTTCAAATTTTTCAGTGCATTTTTCTCTTTTTGCTCATGTATGATATGTACTGCCGAACATTCTGGACCAACAAAAGCGTCTCCTAAAGGTGACACTGTACCTCTATGGGTTAAGGAATTACTGGTAATTTAACATATCAACAGAGGAAGGAGGTGATAACAAATCAAACCTATCAGAGATAAAGAGATAATTACAGCTAACAAAGATAAATCACTTTTAGTCAAAAATTAAAAATATGAAACTGGAGCACATGATTCTGGTGTGATATGATTTTTAATATAAAAAAAGAAATGCTGTCTGGGAATGGCAATATCCAATTTAGGTTACCACTGATTAATCAATTAATCAATTAATGTAATGATTATCACCCTGGGCAGGGGAAGGGGCATTTATCTGTTATTGAAATAAATAACTTGATACCACTCAAGTTATGCAGCTTTCTTTAATTACTCAAAAGGGTGTGCATCATGAGTGTTAATCGGTGGGGGACAGGGGGGACACGTCCTCCCCCCCCCACGATTTTTTGGGTGGGGGGCATCATATCAAATTTCCCCCCATGTTTTGTCAGAAAAGAAGGGGGACCACCGGGGACAGTGATTTTGTATACCTTGCCAAGGAGATTGAGAGTTTGAAGTTTGAAGTTTCTTTATTTTCCACATAATGCAAGTAACACAATTAAATAAACATACATATACTTATTCTTGGAATAACAATATGTAAAATAAATTTGCATCCGAAATATAATACATTTTACTGTTTGTTAGTATTAATTTAAGTTAAATTAAGAAGAATAAATAAGTGGAGAAGTCTATTTAAAGAAGCAAAGCTTGTATTGTATAGACCCCTATCTGGCTTACAAAAATGATACAATAATAATGTAATACGAACGTATGTGCTTTTATGTTATTCCACCCTCCCCCCCCCCCCCCCCCCACGGCCCCGACCATAGAAAAGAAGGAGTAATATGACTTACATTAGTTGGTACATGTAAAATACGAAAACAAAAGAATGAAAAAAAAAATAAATGAATTCAGAGAGAGAAAGAGAGAGAAATGGAGGGATGTAGATGAAGGATGAAAATGGTGAAAATGAGGGATGGAGGATGCAGAATTTTACATTACGATTACTTTTGCAAAGCTTTTGATCTTATTATAGTGTTATTTTCATTAACAAGTTTATGTTGAATATATGCATTCCCTATTCGTGCTGACAATTAACAGAGATCTAAAAAGAAATTGTTAAGTTTACGTTTGAATGAAAAAATAGTGGGGGCTGCTTTAATGGTATTATTCAAAGAGTTCCACAACTGTGGTCCTGTGTATATAAATGTCATTTGAGTAGTAAGTGTTCTGGTCAGTGGGAGATGTAACATATTAGATTGTCTTGTAGGATAATTGTGAACTTGATTGTTTCTTGAGAATATCTGTAATAAATGTTCCGGTAATGATTTTTTTTCCAAGTGGTACACAAAGCATCCCAGGTGGTACAAGTATAGTTCATTTATTTTTAAGACTTTATTATTTAAAAATAGAGTGCTAGTGTGGATACCCACACCCTGTGACAAGCTATTGTGTGACAAGCTATTGTGTCCCCCCCCCCCCCATGCTCAAGTTCGGATCGACGCCATGGTGTGCATCCCCCCCCCCCCCAAAAAAAAAAAAAAAAATAGAGAGAAATTCTTGAAATACCATGTATAATCTGCTGAGAGGCAAATTGGGGAACTACTCTATATCATTTAGTTACTGCCCAACAACAACAATGTAGCAGTTCAGTTGCAGGGTTCTAAAATAATCTCATGAAATTTCATTTGGCATGTAATTAATTGCCTTTCATGTCATATGATATCCTCTCCTATTGCACTTCTGTCTATTTGTATCATGCAATGTCACATTTTGCACTGGTTGTGCTAACATCTGGCGCACACTGCACGATCCAACTGCAATCTGATTTTGGAAAATTTGTGATAGAATTTGATATGAACATTCAAACATGTAAAATCTTAATGATCAGAGTTCGAAACAGTCGTGTGAATACTAAAATAGAAAATTCCAGGCTAGACTGTGGGCCTCCCTGTAGGAATAAAAGCAAACTCTGTTCCGAGTCATAGTGTCGTCATGGCAATCTTGTGATTGGCTATGATTTGAAGCCGATTTGGCCTTTACTATGACCAAAAGGCTTGCAGTTAACCAAAATTTCGATTTTGGTATTCCTATCATTATTCCAAACTTCAAATAACTGAGATAATTCTACTTGTTTAAACTTTCACATTTAATGCAAGATGCCATTTGTTCGAAAATTGCAGTTGAATCATATAGTGTGCAGTGGGATTAACACTTCATTTCAAGCGGATTTGGAAACATATGATTTTAAAAGTTAGAAAAAACACTTGCAGTAAGTGCCTTTGGTAGTTACTCAATCCAAAAAGAACAAAAAAATTCTGAAGTCCAGAAGAGTCATTCATTTTCCAATGCTAAGCACATTCCTACAGTTTATAGGCATATTCTTCAAGCCCGCCGCATACTATACGATCTGACTGCGACCAGATTTTCGAATGGCATTTGATTTAGCATTATATATGAAAGTTTAAACAAGTAAAATTATCTGTTTTGAAGTTCAGAATAATGACAGGAATATCAAAATTGAAATTTGGTTAAAGGCATCGGCTAACTTTGTGAGCAGCTGATTTAAAATATTCTCAAACTCAGATGAAACATGTGTATGAGAACTTTTATTTGTACTCAAAAACCCTGAAATCAACCATAATTTGGAATGAAAAACTGTAAATTAGACGCAAACCACGAGACAATGAACTAAGAGGATCGTTTGCACGAAATTAGAAATACTGTTACCTGCCTTCCATCGTGTGATACGCCAATACACAAAGTGCGGTCCGTTGAGTCATGCGCGCATACGCACTCCTTACGTATGGTCTGTGCAACTGACCCTCGTATATATTTTTCAAACATTGGTTCACATTTCTAATATTTCAAATACTTCCTGTGGATATTATACTCAGAAACTTTCAGACTGCTATTTTTACACTACATGTATAACCCTAATGTTTATCCCATTTTCAAGTAACAAAATGAGTTTTTTAAAATCATAACAATGTTAACCAATGTCTTTAAATATAAGCCTTGTGGTTGGAGTAAAGGCCAAATACATGTAGGCTTCAAATCATAGCTGATTGCAAGATTGGTATGACGTCACTATGATTAGGAATTGTGTTCGCCTTTATTCCTACAGGGAGGCTCACAATAGCCCAGAATTGCGATTTATGAATTCATAATATTAGAAAACTTAGGTCATTAAGATTTCACAAGTTCGAATGTTCATATAAAAATGTTTAAACGATTTTTTCAAAATTCGGATCCCAGGTGGATTGTATATAGTGTGGGACGGGCTTTAGACATCACCAGACCACTGTCATTATACCGAGAAACCCAACATGCTTCTGAGTGTATGGAGTGAGTGTATGGAGTTAGTTCAGTGACATTCCAATATCCATGGTTACAAGTAACATCAAGATTAACAATCTTTACCCTGTAAATTTGTCTGTCTCTATGTTGCATTCATTTGCTTACTAATGTGATTCCAAACTTATGTCTGGTGACATAAGATAAGCTGTCATCACTGACATATCAAATGAACTCTTCCCCTCATACACATATAGCTTACCCAGCAGTTCACTGACACACTGCAGGTCTCTTCCACCTACACTGCAACAGGGGTGTAAGCAGTGATCACACCCTACGGGACAGCCTTAATTAATACATAATTAGTACTCTCCAGGGGTTTCCAGGGATTTCTTCTTTCATAAGGCTGTGATTAAATTACACATTTCTGCACAGAAAATTCCTAAATCCACAGCTTAGGTGTACTTTCAATGAAAGAGCTACATGTGCAAATCTTTCCAACCCTGACTGGTCATGAAGTTTTACAGGAAAGGAAATGTTATTAATTTGGAAGATTAATGACTTAATGAAGATGAACTCATATTCTGACGTTCAGATGTACATTCAAGATGACACACGATTACTATGAATGTGCTGATGTTGTTTTTGGTGGTATATTTCATACTAGATTCATGCTGCAATACTATAAATTATTTCATGAAAATTCCAGTAGTTCTTTATCAATAACCAATATATTCTGAGTTCTTTTTTCCCCGAGTATAAAAAATCATTATCATTATTTTACAGTACAGTATGAGTACATATGTCCAAAATTCAACAAAATTCAACCTCTTTTTCCCCAATCTATAGTACCTATCTCTAACTCTACCCCTTTCTCTTTCTCTCCCCTCTCTTTATCCCTTTCTCCCTCTTTCTCTCCCCTCTCTTTATCCCTTTCTCCCTCTTTCTCTTCAAATATAAATCTCCTCATTTCGCTTAACACCAACTCTTTCACAAAATCTTGGTGTATATCCTCTCAATTCTGCTCCAAGACGGGTTTACAGTTCGTTATTCCAAAGGTTTGTTTATTCCAAAGGTTTGTTATTCCGAAGGTTCGTTATTCCTAAGGTTCGTTGGTCCGAAGGTCCATTAGTCCGAAAATGAAAAAAGGTTCATTATTCAGAAGGTTCGATAGTCCGAAAATGAAATAAGGTTTACGACTTCGTTAGTTAGTTTCAGACTAACGAACCTTATTCTATTTTCAGATTAACGAACCTTATTTCATTTTCGGACTAACGAAACTCCGGAATAATGAACCTTCGGAATAGCCACAAATGTTTGGACTAATGAACCCTTTTTCATTTTCGGACGAACGAACATCTAGGTATACGCAATCTGCATGTTTCGGAATAACGAACATCACCCGTCTACCTCCAAGACTCCCAGTTCTTTCTTTCCATTATCAATTAAGCTCTTCTGCTATTTCCCATTTCTTTTCTTCCAAAGTTTCATATCCCTTGGTTTGATAAAAAAGAACTGAAAAGGAAAAAATAAAATCCTTCCTCATTTTGTCTTATAAAGCTCATGTAAACAGATTTAGTAGCAAGAAAAAAAAATGGTATGAAACTGAATAAATGTACTTTCACATTATTCACCTTGTAAAGACACATGGGTAAGATTATGATTCCATTCATGATTTCAGCTGAATTTCAGTGTAAATTTTGGACTTTGGACGAACGGTGGCGTTCCAGTCAATGTGACGCGACACTACCCACCCTTTCGGTATAAGCCGTATACAATGGCTACACTTTGCTCTACACTAAGACCTCTGCACACTGACCGCTTTCCGTACAGTGATCACAGTGCTGCATCACAATGGAGGGCACTATGTGATGTCCCTGATCCAAGATCAAAAATACTTTTCACCTTTCATTTGTTTAAACTTTAATTTGAGGAGTAAATACAGTGTACCTTCACAGCATCTTAGATTTGCTTAGTATCTCTCTTTTTATCTGAATACATTATATTATCTTTCTACTGACTGAACTAATAGCAAAGAAATCAGACAAAAAGTTTACAAGGAAATACTAAAACTGTACATACATGTAACCTTTAAGTCGACCGGTTGTGCTTTCTGTATTATGCTTGAAAAAGAAATGTTTCTTAGAGATAATGTTCTATTGTTCTTATACAATAGATTGATGATTAGTCATTACGTAGCAGGGAGGACACTCAGGACAAATTGTAACATATGCTTCTATGTGTGTCCTCTCTCATGACTAGCTGCATGTACCAAGGCTGTCACAATACATGTCACTTTTCATTATGATCATGCACTTTGTAATAAGGAAAAGCCAGATCCAAGTAGTTGAGTTGAATGTTTGGTACTGCTTGTAATATGTTTGCATCTAGATATATGAACACACATTATGTACAGTACTACATGTAGTCCAGGAAAATGTATAACAGTACTACATTAGGAGTACTTTAAAGAGTACCCAACTTTAGCTTACAGTAATAAGATTCTACAAATAAGATTCTACAAATAAACTCAGAAATATTACCTTGCTTGTTTTCAACTTCTCCTTCAGAATCAGTGAAGTCATCCGTATCCTCATCTTCAGCATTCCCATTCTCCTTTTGATTTTTATTCTCTCCTTGATATTCCAGACCATTCCTTTCAGCCTCAGCCTCTTCTTCATCCTCCTCAGGTACTTCATCTCTGACAATAACCTTCTGACCCTTCTTAGATCTTTTCTTTCCACTGAATACTCTTTGAAATTCTTTCACAACAACATCTTGTCCAAATGTGACTGTCTTTCTCTTCTCAATCTCTTCCTCTTCTGCCAGAGCTCCACCATTCACCTGTTTATCTGATTTAATACTGCTCCCTCCAACCATGCTATTTTTGTCCACTTTGTTGTTGTTGCTGTTCATAAAGACACCCTTGATGCTCTTTGCCAGGCTACCACTTCCTCTACGGATACTACCCTTACTAATTCCAATAGAGCCACCACCACCTCCTCCTCCACCATCTCCCTCTCCTTCACCCTTATCATCCACTCCTTCTAACATCCTATTCTCCACATCCTGCTCACCATGTTCACAAAAGCCATCCTTGTCTTCAAGGACCATCTTCAGTTTCTCATCGATGGCGTTCACCTTCTTTCTCAGTTCTATCATCTCAATCCTGGTGTTGTCCAATTTGTTGTTGATGTGCCATTTCATCTGCTCCAAGAAGTCTTTGAGATCTTCATTGCTCACTGCCGACGTCGCTCCGATAGAAGTCATCGATGCCGAAGACAGCTTTCCAGAAAGGCTGGCTTTGGCAGAACCATCATCATTACCACTATCTGCATTATTGTTCTCTGAAGGACCTGCTTGGAACTCTAACTCAGCATAGTCCTTTGCAGGTTTGGACAGACATAATAGGCCTTCCATTTTGGTTTGATGCACAGGTCTTAATCAATTCCAAAGATAGACTCCTACGAACTATACAAGAAAGTGTGTTTGTTTAGTCAAAATGAAGAACAAGTAACTGCTCTTGTACCGCCATATTCTTAATCCACAATCGTCACGTTACTCACAAACAAATTCTTTTATGTGGACCAGCCAATCAAAGCTGGTTTGGCCTATCGTCCTCCTGTTTCCACTTAACTGAAGAACCAAAGGCTGAAAGTGCACAGAAACATAGTTCACCCAAAATCAACTTCTAAACCCAAACTTCTCAACATGCTAAAATTCTGATTCAACTGTTTCACTATGGAAGGTCTAATCAGCACCACGTTTCCACAAATCTTCTCAGATCTCCGAATGAGTCTGCATGCCTCAAACAAAATGAGAAGCTGTTTGATTTTTCTTATTTCTTTTCCAGTGTGTCACAAGCATACTCATAGGCCACACCATAAGCTAAGACTTTCCAAATCTCCTTAATTAGTCCATGTTACCTTGTAAGCAGATCAGCAGTTTCTTGGAGAAAATACCCTCCAAACATCCTTGATGGCTAATTCCAGAATCAGTCAAGTCGAAACTTCGTAGATCCCTCACACTGATGTCTGCTGGGTTCCAGTAATAGAGCTAGTCAGTAAACTCACACTGATGTCTGCTGGGTTCCAGTAATAGAGCTAGTCAGTAAACTCACATTGATGTCTGCTGGGTTCCAGTAATAGAGCTAGTCAGTAAACTCACACTGATGTCTGCTGGGTTCCAGTAATAGAGCTAGTCAGTAAAATAGTGATGAAATGCTTGAACGATGCTCATCTAAATTATAAGGAATGAATTCTTAACACATTCTTGTAAGTCACTCATGTGAGCCTCACTCAGTCTCAGTGATTAATCTTAAGGCCACTGCTGAGGCATAACAAGGAGCGAACAACAAATGATGCCAACAAAACATGCCTACAAAAAAAAAAAAAAAAAAAAAAATCACCTTTTTTCTAAATGTATGAGTTCAAACGACTGTGCAGCCTCAGCCAAGATGTCAAATGAAAACTTCTAAGATGCCATCTGGACACAACTTTAAACATGTAGAAAGTGAATAACATATGTATGCACTGAAGTTCAAAACCATGTTGGACAAAGAAAGGAGCATCACATATTTCTAAGATAAATCACAGGTGCATCTTTCCAAAGGAATTCTTGAAATATCCACTAAGACAAATCAACTGAAACCAATGATGATAACTCTAAGAAAGAACATATCCTGATGCTCGAAACAAACATGATCTTTAAAATGCTAAAATTTGTCACAACTGTAATAGATGGGGCAAGAAATTGACTGAACTTGAAAATTTTTTAGGTCAGACCTTCAGCTCTATGACAACACCAATGGAGACACTAATTAGATGATATCATTGTCCAATTAACATATGGCCTCTTTATCTAGGGAGTCATTTATCATTTTAATCAATTACTGACTACTGTTAATTGAAGAACAAAGGCAACAAACTGTATTAAGAAATATTGAACAAACATCCTTAGCTCTTAATTTTAAAAATAGTGCCCCATGAGTGAAAAAAAAAGATGAACCAATGAATGATTCAAAACTATTACATTCATCTTAAAATACAATTCCAGATAAGAAATAGGTATAACACAGAGTATTCTTTTCATAGGCAGGAAAAGGTATTGTTTATGTACTGTATATCATTCCAAATTTCATGTATTTCCATATATGAAAAGAAGTACACCTGCAAACAGATTTTTTGAGACAATCACTTATTAATATTGATCAAGTAATAATTTTTGGAAAACATTAGAAATTGAATTTCTATGGATTGTGAGGAATATTTTATTTCTCTGAAGACTGAAAGCATTAACCTGATCAGCATGATTTGATTTTTAGCATAATACACATTCTCTACAGACCCTAGCCTGTAAGTGAGAAATGGGTTAAACTGTTATGAAGCATGTTCAGAGATGATCCCAACGTTGCTCTTTAAAACATGACTTCATGTCTCACACACTGCTCACTAAAGCTTCTTTTCATCCATGATGGGATAAGTAGGGGATTGAGAAAGGATTACCAGCCCCCTCTAATCCCTCCTCAATGTGTTCAGATGAAAAGGATTCATGAAGTTCTTTAGCAAGGCCAAAGAATGAGGTTTTGATCTCTATGCTCTGATGTCTAGTATAAAGAATAAGCTTTTGATCTCTACGCTCTGACGTCTTAGGAAGGATGGTTTTAATCCTTCTAAACCTTGTAGAGAAGATGGAGAGAAATGGAGTGAGCAAGAAAGATAGACATAACAAACCCCAGACAAAAAATAGAAAAAGAGATCAAACAGGAGAGGAAGATGATGAACAAAAGGAAGAAGAGAGAATACAAAAAATGAAAATTCTTATGGAACAGGCATCACAAAAAAGTCCCTACACATAGTAAACAAAATCATCAGAGAGAAAAATGTTTGAAAATTAATTTCTTGACTTAAAAAAAGTAACAAACATACATGTATATCAATAATAGTAAATAAAGAAGCTTGATGGGAAGAATTTAAAATTTGTAAACAAATTTTCGGCATGACTCCCAGTGTTAAAGATTGTATGTTCAATCTGTAATGAAAATCACAAGTCAGAAAACATCTTGGGTATTTGATTCCAGTTCATCATGACTTGGCCATGAACTAGAATAGCCTGGTGGTTAAGTCCTTGCCTGGCAAACAGTAGATGACAGGTTCAAACCCTGCTGGTTCAAATTTTTTCTGACTTGTGATTTTCATTTCAGAACGAACATACGATCTTTAACACTGGGAGTAATACCAAAAAATTTGTTTACAAAACAAAATACACTAACCATACTACAGCATGTCTAGTCCAGGTTTAGCAACATACATGGCATTTTGTTGAATGCACTAAGGACAAGATATCAGCTACCAAATAACATGTAATTTTTCTAATGTTTTATGTTACTTTGCAGAACATAGCTCAACTCTAACCTTGCTTCAACGAGGGTTTCACTTCAATTCTCATGAGATTTAGGGATTGTTTCACTTTTCTCCTATTTCTCAAGGTTGATTCAAAGTTTGATGCACCTAACAGCAGGACATACCCTTGCAAGGATTTTATCTTTGTATGCTTGAATATGTACAAATCATCAACTGTCACAAAGTTGATAACTCTTATTCATTGAAATTCATATTCAAAGTACAAGCCTTCTGCTTACTTCTACCTAACCCAATTTTCTGAAACCAGACTGAAAAATTCAAGAAAACTATTGTGAGGACTAATGACAAGAGACATAAAATAAAGGTGAGGAGTTTCATTAAAATATTTAAGACTCTTATTTTTAAAGAATTCTTATTGGATTTCCTCTCAAAAGACTACCGTTTTTCCTTTGAGCTCTTCAATACCTTTCTCTTTTTTCCCAATGATCACTATGGAAACACATGAGTTAACTGTCTTGATCTGACCTCATGTGGTCTCTACACTCTCCTAAAATAAATTCTTTATCACACCAGTCAAAGGTCAACAAAATCCCAACTTTCAGGAAGATTTACGGCAGAGTTTCTGGTAAGCAACTGCATACATATTATACATGTACTGTACATGTAGTTCGAAAACAAATTGTATAGGGTCATGTGTCATGAACTCGCCTCCCCAAAAGGGTGGTGCTGTTACATTTTGTGCTTTCAAACTGAAGTATTTCTTGATTTTAATCAGAACCATTGATGCTACCATAATAAGTTTGGTATCATCTTAAAGCTGGATCAATATTCTATTAGTCTGCCAGGTTTCACAGCTATAGCTAATATTTAACTTGAATTACAGCCTTTTCTATTTGGATGGCCAGGGATGGTGCCGAAAGTGGCGTAGCATGTACAAAATTAATGGGAAAATTCATGTTTCAGTGCATTTTCAAAAAAACAAGTTGATATTTTCATCAAAACTTGTTATATGACTACAAATGTTGTACCAAATGAAAGCTAATATACTCCTCTTAACTGTTTTATGATTGAAAAGTAAGTTAAGCTGAGCAATGGTAGTGTTAAAAACTGAAATACTTGGAATTTTAGTTGAAAGTTGGCACTGCCTGTACAAAGTCTATACAGAACTTACATTTTTCAATAGTTTCTGGAAGAAGTCAATATTTTCGTCATAACATGCAATATGGCTTCACTTCTGGTTCCAAATTAAAGCTATTATATTCAGCTGTACTATCTTATGATTGAAAAATGTGCGTGGCTGTCATGAATATGTTATAGAACACATAATATACAGTGGTTCATAAAAACTGTTTGATATTTTTGGCAAAAATTTTAGTGATTTTTTTTTTTTAGTTAATACATGATCATAAACCCAACACAATTATACCTTGTTGAAGGTCTGAATGTCTCTTGTGAGAATGTAACATTAGAACTGCCTTAGGAGTGTCACGGAAAAATGTCATATTGAAAACAATGAGATAATAAGAATTATTACAATTTCCATATTCATGTTTACATAATTCTTTTGTTTTACACCTTGTGCCATTTTTATGTGCACATGTAGATTCGTCTGGTTATTTCCTTTCAGAAAATATTTACTTTTGTTATCACAGAGTTACTTTATGCTAGGCTTACACTATGTTCCCGGTGGCTACGGCAGCCCAGTTTGTAGTCCAGTTCTGGACGTAGTTATTTATTTCTCTCTGAATGCTTTGTTTTTGTTCCCGGTGGCCACAGCTGTCACATTTCTGACAACCATGGCAACCGCGGACAAAAAGGGATGGACATGACACAATGCAGGGGGACGGGATGGGCAACCTGACAGTCCGTGATTGCCGGGGATGCTGGGCCAGATGCCCCGATCAATTAAAAAATATTGCCACGGTGGGTCATGGTGCGGATGAGAAACCTAGGGGAACGGAACAAAACGTGAAAAGGCGTAACAGGCCATAACAAAACTTGGAGAAGGTTCGTAGTGGGGCAGGGAGCAAAAATGTCCAAAATCCAATGGTGCACTATGGAACGTCTTGCTATGGCCTATTATGTCCTGTCACGTTTTGTTGCCGTCCCACTAGGTTTATCATCCGCACCGTGACTACCGTGGCAAATTTTCTGATAGTTTAAAAATTTGGCCTGGCATCCTCGGCAATCACGGACTGACATTTTTGCTCATCCCGTCCCCTTACGTTGTGTCACATCCATCCCACTGTGTCCACGGTTGCCTGAAAGTTGACTGCTGTTGCCAGGAACATAATGCAAACGTAGCATCAATGTAACAAAGAGGTGTAGAGTGATAAATAACTACGTCCAGAACTAGACTACAAAAGGGGCTACCGTGACCGCCGGGAACATAGCGTAAACGTAGCATAAAGAGATATCAGTTTTCAAAGTTAGAGGTACACTACTGAAGGTAGAATCACCATGTAATGCATAAGTAGGCAACCTCATGATGCATGACCATAGGCTAGAGCCTAAAACTTTGTTGTCATTACAGGCAACTGAAATTCTGAAATAGCCAGCTAAGGTGGATCAGGGCCCAGGGGTATTAGCCCAAAGTCAGCTGAAGCATGCAATCGCATCCAAGTCGAGTTTCTGCATCCGCATCATGCATTGTACTGCACAGCTTTTGCTTACAAACAACATCAAAAAACCAGAAATCATTCTTGGTGAGTTGGAACACACGTGATGGAATCAATATTAAGCTCGAGCTGATGAAGACGCATCAACAACAGCCGCTTATTTTGCAGTTTAGCGGGCTATTTTGCATATGTCCAAGATGATGTAGGCTGAATTTTTTAGCGGAATAGGGGGCTAATTGAGAGCTTTAGCTGGCTATTCTCTGATCGGGCTAATTCATGGAATCAGGAATAATGGGCTATTTCAGAATTTCGTTCTGATGAAGACACACCTATTTCAAATGATTAGTAGAAAACCTTCATATAAGCTGGTACAATTTTCCCCTCAAGAGCTACCGTACAGGTTTCTTCAGTCAAGGCACTAGCGCTATTCCATATCTATAAGCAATGGAATTCACAAACAGGCTGCTTAAAATCAGTCTCAACAATCACCTAAAAGAAAATCCCAATGGAATGCCTCTAAATGTGACTCTTGGCAACCTCATAAGCACCTTGCATTCGTCAGAAGAAAAGTAACGGCCTGTTCATACACGTTCTTGGTACAGTACTAGCTGGAACATGCTCTCTGTACACATGCGTTCTGTTTTTGGCAGCCTTTCTTTCAGATTACACTTGGAACGGATCAAGGGCGGCACAGTTTGACTTTAACTCGATTATACTGCGCATTTTAATTTGTAGGGACCACCTAGGCTAGTAACGACTGATGAGCGAGAGCGAGCCGAGGACTTCCTGCAGCCTTTGATTCGGAATAAGATAGCTCACCAAATGTTCCGTCTCTCAGTTTTTATCGGCTTCTCCGCGCCCGGGTATTCACAGCCACGTTTCTACTCTCCCGGTTCATTTGTCTACGCAAAAATGGAAGGATTAGAAGGGAAAAGACACTAAGTGGGAATCCCGCTCTAAGCTGTGGACAAATTGAGCCCAAGTTTGCGATTCAATTTTTTTTAAAATTCCCTTAAGCAATACACTTGAATCAATACGAATAAATTTTCACTTGCATTCCCAGAATTTATAAGCATTTTTCTTGATGTTGATCATTTGTATACTTCCTTCTGTTCTTTTACTTTAAATTAGTTACAAATATACCATACCTTAGAAGCAGTTTTTAGAGAAATGCCATAGTATTGGTGCGATACTGCCCGAAATGCAGCTACGTGTGCATGTCACATCGCACCTGAAGAAAGGTCATATGATGCGAGCTCTTGTGCTGCTTGCTAAGCCCCGACCAGTAAGAATATGTTCTCGGTTTTGCAGCATTCAGATTATGTTTTGGAGGCATACTAAGGGGCAATTTGTTCTGAGAATATGTTTCAACTGTGTTCTCGCTAGAACCGTTCTAGCGGGAACACTTCCATTCGGATTTTGAAAAATGAAGGGTTCCCAGAACTTGTTTCGAGAGCAGAACCGTTCCAAGAACATGTGTGAACACGCGGTATTTCATCTCGTTCTTCACATCCTTTCCCAAGCCTCAACATATTGTTCTAAGGAAACATGATACTGCGTAAGTTCCTTGACATGATGAGACCAGGGCATTACTCACCCTTCCTCCCTATGACTTAATGCTTGCATTCCAATAACTGTTTCTGTGATTATAGTTGAGATCCTTGTATAATGATGTCATCAGAAGATGATGGATATGAAACACTATGAGGAGGATGCTCAGGGTGATGAAAGGCATCCACATGTTTACATTAAAATGTACTACTCTGTAAAGTACTTACATGTACATATGAAAGAGCTTAATCAAAACATAAGGCACCTTATCTTTATGTTGTTGTGTGAGAGAACGCTTCAGGAATGCAAAATGGAAAATCCATGACAAGCCAATAGCAAGATTGTGTCTCGCCCACCCATGACTAAATAACACAAAAGTTTCCCCCAAGTACATCCCTAACCAAGTTAGATGTCACAAGAAAGTCTTGCAGGTAAACTAACATTTGACTTCAAATGACCTTTGACCTCACCATGTGACCTCCAACAGCACCACAACATGATGTTACCCCTAGTGCATCTATCACCCAAGTTTGGTTGCAATTGGACCAACAGTTGCCAAGTTATGAGTCATAGGAGAGTCTTGCAGGTAAACTTTAACGTATGTAAAAAGAGTCTTGCAGGTACTCTATAACAATGTGACCTCAAATTACCTTTGACCTCACCATGTGACCTCCGACAGCACTGCAACATGATGGTACCCCTAGTGCATCTACCACCCAAGTTTGGTTGCAATTGGACCAACAGTTGCCAAGTTATGTGTCATAAGAGAGTCTTGCAGGTAAACTTTAACATTTGTGACGGACGGACGACGGACGGACACCATTGGGATCCCTTAGTCTCGCCTTCACCTCTGGTGGGCGAGACAAAAATCAAATTTTGAAAACAATGACTGATAATTTCATGGGTAGCATATAGACCTTATCAACTGATATACAATCTGCTTGTGGCATGATTTTTGCTAAAATTCTATTCCAATATGTCAAAATAGACATTTTGATTTTGCATTTTTGTATTTTCCATTCCGGACACGTACTTTCGCACAATGACATAAAGATAAAATGCCTAATGTAAAGCCAGATTATATCCAGGGATTACAATAAACAGTTGTCTGTGTTTCATTAACTACCATAATCGTTCTGGGTAACCAGATATTGTTAAGGGCAGCTACATGTTCCTATTGTAAATTTGGCCCAAGAGACCCAGTTGCAGGGCTGACAATTAAAATGAAAAAAGTAACTGACACTCTTGATATGAGTGATAAAAACCTGATGAAACTTCATTTAAATATCCTCTTGGTTATGGGAATATTTATAATAATCATTAATCAAAATATTCAACATATTCAAATAATTACTCTGCAAAGTGCAATCTAAATGTAATACTTCACATCCATATTTCTACGAGAAGGCATTCTTAACCTGTTGACTACTGAATTCTTTAATTTCATAGGATTAATACAGGGACAGCCCAATTCCAGTAGGTAACAGGTTAAGTGGCCTCTGATTTCCTTTGTATTCATGCCAAAATACAATGAAGGCCTAACTATTAGACCTTTTTCAAGAGAGCAGTTCCTCTTTGTCAGCCCACGATTTACAAATCAGACTAACACTGATCAACACTGATTCCACAACGTGCAAAAGGCAATACATAAAAGAAATTGGCTTTTAAAGTTTTGGAAAATTGCACAGAATATACTCTACAGGAAACAAAATCATCTTTGAGGTAAAAAAAAAGTTGCTTTTACCATAGCTTTATGCTGACTTTTAAAGAAAAATCGATTGAGAAAGCTCCTCCACAAAAGATGTAGCATTGCTACTTGGTGTAGGTATGCTAATTAGCCCGTTACACAATCCATGCTTTCAAACTTTAGTTTAGTCCCTCCTGAGCAATCATCTAGATCATGCCAAACATAAACACATTCCTCAGTTAAAAAACACTTTTTGTGAATATGCCACCTTTTTTCCCTTTCCTTCAGGATTCACATGAATGAAGACAATTAATACCACATCCTCATTACTTTCATGTGGTACAATGGAAAATATTTATGACACATTTCTTGATATTAACCAATGAGCTTCAAGGAATAATTTGAGCCCCATTTGATGCACATTTGAAGCAAGTTCCTCTTATCAATTTCATTTTTTTTCTGATTATTAAACTTATTATCATTATCATCATTATTACATGTATTATTATCATTATCATTATTATCATTATTATTGTCATTATTATTATTATTATTATTATTAGTAGTAGTAGTAGTAGTAGTAGTAGTAGTAGTAGTAGTAGTAGTACCAGTAGTAGAAGTAGCAGCAGTAGGAGCAGCAGTAGTAGTGGCAGCAGTGGTAGTACTAGTAGTAGCAGCAGTCGTAGTAGTGGTAGCAATAGTAGTAGAAGTAGTAGTAGTAGTAGTAGTAGTAGTAGTAGTAGTAGTAGTAGTAGTAGTAGTAGTAGTAGTAGTAGTAGTAGTAGTAGTAGTAGTAGTAGAAGTAGTAGCTAGTATCCTTATTATTATCATCATCACCATCATCATCTTCATGATCATCATTATTATTCAACGCATATCTTTTACTAAAGGTTGTTTTCATTTGTCAAAGCCAGAATGGGTTTATGTTTTTATATGATTCATCAATAGTTATTGGAATCATTAATCATAAAGTAGCCTCAAACTGGCTCGAACAGTAAGTCTATGATGAGACAGGAATTATATATTTCAAGCTAAACTAGTATAACATCTGTTACTCATTTCCTAACATTATAAAGTGCTTATTGTGTGATAAATTGGAACCTTTCCATGACGAGTCAAGAAAAATAACATTGCCAAAATCACAGTATGTTAAGGCCTTCAAGGTGAAATTTTTTACTATGATGAATTAAAGGGCAATGTCTAAAGCAAATAGCACCTATTTAACTTCCTTCAATTCAATCTGATATTGAACAATTCTGTGAAAAAAAAATAAAAAATCTTATTTGGAAAATTTATTTATCCCTCAATGGCTCAATATTCTGTAGATCACTTTACAGGATGCATGCCGGTAAGATGGATGATTTAGTTTAAAAAAAAAAAGGCAGAACTGACTGACTTTCTGGATGATTATTTCATTCATTAATCCTTAGATACATGATCAATTTTCACAAATCTCAATCAATATCTTAAAAGCTCCTACAGTGTATATGTACAACAGGCATGTCAAGAGATACAATTTACTCAGCCTTCATCCTAATAACAAATGAAAGGAGCAGCTCCACATTGTGGAAACTTCCAAGGTGAAGCATACATTTACTATGACATTGCTTCATCAGAAAACCTGAGACGAACTAGTCCAACATTGCAGTAATA
Source organism: Echinometra lucunter (assembly GCA_029962745.1). NCBI lineage: Eukaryota > Metazoa > Echinodermata > Echinoidea > Camarodonta > Echinometridae > Echinometra > Echinometra lucunter. The sequence goes on along the minus strand of CM057166.1, from coordinate 26,749,247 downwards.
CATGTAGAAGGCATCTCATATCCTATTAACCAAAAACCTTGTGTTGTAGTAAAATATGAAGTTAATCCTTGGAATAAGATATAGACAAAAACTCACTTTCACAATATACACAAAGAAAGAAACTGACTTCCTTACTGAGAGAAGGTATAAGATACCACTACCACCTGATGATGAAAGGACACCTGATGATGAAAGGACACCCAACACATGACATCTCCATTAAAAATCAAAGTAAACAACATTCACATAACAAGTGGTAGTTGTAGTAGCACAATCTTTCAAAATTCATCAACATTCCTCTGAGTGTGTCCACAATGATATGCATACATGTAGGAAGTATCCTTTGCTGTTCTTACTTAAGATCTTATCCAAAAAGATCTGTAAACTGAAAGATTGAGATTAGCATGTCAGCTATACACCACCAACCAAAAACCACAATAAAATGAGAGGGGGCACTGCTAGACTCTCCAGAATATCCTTCTTGGAATAAGCGGTGAGAGAACTTTCCTTTATACCTCTCAGCACACACAGAAGTTAGCTCAGGAATAGTGTCTCTCTGCGGGCATGACTCATGTCAGGTATTTAGTGAAACCACAAGATTGAACTGTGTTTGGAAAAAGGAACCTTCTGTTCTAAACCACTGGGTTGGTGCATGCATGGCCTATATTATCAGCCCCCCCCCCCCCCCCCCCCCCCCCGTCCTTTTGCATGCTCTCTTACTCTCTCTTTCTCACCTCTGATAAGTTAAAAAGGAAGGTTCATCCTAACATTAAGTCAATTGGAAAAATAAGAGCAGAAAATACAAAACTAATCAGAGAAATGTAGAGGAAAAATCTGATGATGTAAGTTATATTGGGACATGATGTAAGCTATATCTTAGATGTTCTTTAATTGTTTTTTTTACAAAAATGCTGCACATGTTCGTTTCCACTCATACTTCTCAATGTTACCATAGAAACTACCTGCTATATTGAATACTGTCATACATGTACATAGTGAGATCTAAAGGTTTAAATGTGATGTGGAGGAACATTGAAGGAGATGACATGCATTTGAAGAGAGGATGTGAAATGCAGGAGGTAAGGGATTAAAGGAGTCTAAGGAAAGGAAAAGGAGTGTATGAAGGAAGGAGACAGGTATGTGAGAGACTGATTGATCTCTCTCTCTCTCTCTCTCTCTCTCTCTCTCTCTCTCTGGTGGAAATACCAAAGAAAAAATATGAACAGGTTTAATAACATGTACATTATTTAACCCTCTGAATACAATATGATTTTGATATAACACAGTTTTTCCATAGAACCCAGCCCTTGCTTAATTCAAATTGTGACTCTAGAGAAACAGAACTGTATGGTTGGTCTGCACAACACATTTGGGAAATTATTCAAGCAATTGTTTAAGAAACAGTGTATCCAAAAAACAATATCCAAGAAAGGAGTTTGATTAAAATAGCTTATGCATATACCTGATTCATGTGAAAACAAATCAAGCAATCCAGTAAAAACATCTATACCATGTACATGTAATTTATGAAATACAAGACATGATGTAAAGAAAAAAAGCACATCGTCTTTATTCGGCATGAAAAACATATACACACACAAAAACAAAACAAAACGGAAAAAAAAAAAACCTGCCATGAATTAAGACTCCATGGTGTCCATTTGGAAATAGAATAATATCAGAATCAATAGCAAATAAATTCGGACAGTTGAAGTGAATCCATGCATATCTGTTCCGAAAGAGGGGTCATATCAACTTTATTTGAACTCAAAATACCTCACTGGCTCAACTTGGCTTGTATTTAGCCTTTAAAAAAAGACTTGTCAGTGGACACTGTCATGGTAGGACTGGATAGTCTATGTTTTACTTGCTGTTTTCTGTCCCTATTCATTCTATGCTTATTATAACTTAAATTTCTCTCTTGTCCACTGACCACAAATCCTCACAAAAAAGTAAGTTTCTGAATAAAAATTATGTTAATACTTTAAGAAGTAAGAAGCATTCAAAGGCTCCTGCAACCCTCAACAGAGGGGGTGAGGGGTGCGACACCTCACCACAGAAGGGTGAGGGGTGGGACACCTCATCACAGGGGTGAGGGGTGTGACACCTTACCACAAAATGATGCTAAATTTCAGGGGGTATGTCACAAAGAGTTTGACTTAGAGTCAAAAAATTGAAAGTTTAGAATCTACCCTACCCTCTTCATGCTACAATGAACAGATTCTTTTGTATAGTTTTGTATAATCTCTCTTCATTGAAAATCCTCAAAGGCTATTGACAGAAAGCTGAGAAGCAAGTTACCCTATTGTTGGATGAATCAACATTAGAAAAAAAAATGTGTTTTGTTTGCCAGTCAGCTTTGCAGAATCAGGATGACAAGAAGGGAAAAATTAGCCTCAATCAGATATGTAGGTATGTATATTTATTTAGCATACAGAGATAATAATCACCACTTACATGTATGGCTATGTATGTATTTCATCATTTGTGCTACTTTTTGGCTTTCTTACCCCCCCCCCCCCCCCTCCATCCCACTTCTGTCTGCTTGCCCAATCTCTCTCTCTCTCTCTCTCTCTCTCTCTCTCTCTCTCTCTCTCTCTCTCTCTACCATACTGAAAAAAATACACATACACTGTAGTATGGCAGTCAGTGTAACAATATGATATGCTGCCCTCTACAGTGAATATACTATATAGGCAGGACTTTGTCTGCTCTGGACTTTGTCTCCTATTTTCCAAACATCAATTCGATTCTTATTTGTGAACCATCACCGTGATTGCCAACATCATCCCTATCATCATCATCATAAATATTACCATCATCATCATCATCATCATCATCATTATCATCTTTATCATCATCATAAATATTACCATCGTCATCGTCATCATCATCATCATCATCATCATCAGCATCTTCGTCATCACCACCAAACCTACCATCATCATCATCATGTTCATCATCATCATCATCATCATCATCATCATCATCATCATCATGATCCTCCTCATCCTCCTCATCATGTACTTACCAGTACTGGATGTTGGTACAGGTGGTAGGGGTGCTGAAGGAGCCTCAGAATGCTTCAATACATATTCACTGATATTCGTTTGGTAGACCTCTAACTTTTTTCTGAGTGCAGTAGTGAGGTTAATGAGAGCGAGATCAGAGAGGAAATCTTGGATGCCTGGTAAGAGGTCCTCCAATACTAAATATAAAGAAAAATGAAACAAAGATGTTGGTTTTCATCACAACTGCACCTTGCTTTTCCACTGAGGGTCTGAAATGAAATTTGAATATGTATCTCTAGATGCATAACTCCAATTGACATAGTGAGTGTATAGAATTGGGGTACGTAATGACATGTACCCTGAATTGCTACATGTACAATGTATGAGTGCACAATCCTGGCTATATCATGATGGAATAACCCTTTGACTACTGATTCTTTATTCCCATAACCTTGATACAAAGGCTACCTGGATCCAGTAGCCTACAGGTTAATGAGCTTTGCATGTTAAAGTGCGGTTTTCACGGGCACCCAAACGTTTTGTGAAGGATGCGAGAATTGAAAAAATTGTATGCTTTGAAAATTCGCCAAACTTGGGCGAAGGTTCGGAAGCGTTATCAGTTATTGTTTGAACTAAAAACCAACAATTGGCGATGCTTCCGAACCCCGGCCCCGCGCATGTTTGGCGAACTTTTGGAGCATAAAATGCGAATGTTGGACTTTGCCATTTTTTCGACATTTACATCCTTCGCAAGTCGTTTGCGTGTTCCGTGAAAACCGCACTTAACCTGTTGAGCACAATTTGATAGCCGTATGCCTTTTAGACCCCAGCTAAAGTTCTTAAATATGGGCTTTAAATAGTCTTCAACCAGTATCCTTTCAGTACCATACATGTACATTATAGGAGATAGGCAGCTGCACTACAAAAGATTTAGAATGAATTCTGACTTCATTCAGTAAAAAAAAAAATCTACAATAAGACTGAGTTATTTAGTCTGAATAGCGCCATCTCTGGTACATTCATGAAATTCATGCATATATACAAGAGTATTTACACAGCACCGAGTAAGCAGTACATTGAGAATTAATGACTTGCATGCCCGTACATGTATTACATACTTAAAGCACAAGTTAAAGTTAATCTCACAGACATACATGTAAACTGCATGAAATGTTCACAATTTAATGTATACATCAAGGAAGATAATGAATACATGTATATATCTTATTAAAACTCACCAGGAAGTTATCACGAATATCAACTTGGGAGAAACAAACACAACTCCATATTTGGAATCACTATCCATATATAGTGTAGAAATAGGAGCAAACTAAAATTTTTACTTGGAAAAACAGTTTCATTTTATCATGAAATACTTCATGATAAAGTAAATGTTTTCACAAGTGGAATCCCCTCTTTTAAATAAAAAACAGGAAAAGTAGTCTGAAAGCAAAACTGGACCGCACCTTATTAGTAGGAGTGACCTAGGTTTTAAAACTGAAAGTCTGCCAATCCTAACTCAAAAGACTGGTGATAGGCATGTTGAAAAAAAGGAGGTGAGTATGAAGTACACTCATGAAGCTAGGCAGAGATGATATCAGAGTGTGTAACAGCAAAGCATATGCGCAGGTACATGTACAACTTAACTAAGCCATCTCGCCCCAAATCTATTTCCTTTATAATTTTTTTTTTTAAAGAAAGAAAAAACTTTTTAAAAAGGAGAAAAATGAGGGGGGACCCCTTGAAATAGTCATCAAATTATATGACTATTAAATCATAGCATGTATATGTAAAAATATGTACAGAAGCAAAAATAGTCATTTATGATTGCAAAATAAATTCAACTAGGGAGGAGTCCTGAGATCAAGGACTGAGAATGTTTCATTTTCGTTAAATTTTTCATTTGAAAAGGTCAATTACTTCAATTCAGGTGCTGATTGCTGCATGCATGCAAGTGACTGGCCCTATGAGCACAAGTTGATTTACATTGTACATGTAGCACACATTTTCCATAGAAACCAGCATTAGTTATCTCATTGAATTTTCATGGATTATCCTAAGAGCAAAGGAATTCAAAGAATTATGGAATAATAAGAACTTAGAGGGCATTATGAACCAGTGGAAGAACATTGATCTCAATACCAGTACATGTACATGTAAGTTCAGGAATTAAAACCAAGAGGATGCTTAATTCTGTACTCTTTAAGGCATCATACATTGATACCAATCTCTCTGATAAAACTATCTGATAGGACAATACACATGCAAGAGAAAAAAGTGAGATCCAAAAATTGATTTTCTAATTGTAATCAGAATTTCCATTGTGTGTGTGTGTGTGTGTGTGTGTGTGTGTGTACAGAAAAATTTCACTAATAATCACGAATCTAACTGCAATCCAACTCGCAGTTAAGTAGTGCGATTTTTCAGAATAATAACAGTTATTTGCCATGCATGGTGTGTATGTGTGAACAGAATTGAGATTTTATTTTTTTTTAATCCCATCATTCTTAGCACATGAATGTCAACTATGATGTCCTTTCCCGTCAGTCTTGTTCACTTTGCATTCATGATGTCATAGATCTTAATGGCTTCTTTCTCTCAATCAGCATCTCCCTCCCTCTCTCTCTCTCTCTCTCTCTCTTTCTATTTTATGTACATGTAAACCAGCCAATACTATTTGGATTAATCTACCTGTCGATCAGTATCACAAGTTTTCTCTAGATCTTTCACCATAATTCTGTCTGTATATGATGATCAACAGAGCTTAAGAAAATTATTCCACCCCGCGAATCAAGCAGAACGAAAAACATCTTTGCATCATAATGCAAAACAAGACAATCACTTTGAAAATTACATATAATTGCTTTCCTTCTTCACAAGTAGTAACAACTGCAAATATGCAGTCATTTCATGGATATGCAATTTTCCCTCAGTGAACAGTCGCCAAAAACAAAACAATCATCAAAATTTGGATTGTGATCCAAATTTCAATTTTTCATTTCATTTCATTTATTTTTCCATTTTCAACTTTGAATAACATAAATATGTGACAAATTATTAAATCATGGCTTCAAAGAAATCTAAATTCTGATCCTATCCAAATGAGAGTCTTTCTAAGAAGACACATAGCTTTTACATGTACTGCTACAAGCCAAATTTGATTGCAGATGAAATGCAATGAACGGTAGGCATCCAATGCAACGACAGGTACAGAGAAATCATGCTTGGGTTTGTTTTTTTTGGGGGGGGGGATGAGTAATTGGGAACCTAGTCATCTGTCAACTGACTGATAAAAATTGGCATGAATATGAAACTAAAGTGTCCAGTCACTTGTACTTCCTAGCCATGAGCTGTATGAAGCACACTAAAATGAGGATCCAAAATCCACATTATTACATGTAATTCAATGACAACAAAATTTTTCTACTATTCCTTATAACGGATTTTATTTTCATGAATCAAACTGTCCTTTATAATTGTAAAACATCTTTTGATTTACACCTTCTTGGAAGAACTTTCTGCCAAGGGTAACAACTTACATGTACACTAATACCCTTTCACGCATGTCCAACGGTGAACCACCACTGAATTCACCGATGAATTTACCAGGGGTTCACCGGTGAAAATTTCTTTCAAGCTAGAGAGAATTTCAACGGCTGTACCTGAGGACACCCGATGAAAGCTCTAGCATGAAAGGCCTCTCGGATGAAACACCGGTGAAAACACCAATGAACTTTTCTGAGATTTTACCCTCCGATCGTCGAGAGTAAACACCAATGAACTAGCGGTGATTCACCGGTGAAGGCATGTAGCATGAAAGGTCGTCGCGGTGAAACACCGAGTAAAATGCCGACTAAATGTCAAAGAAAAAAGAAAGGAAAACGTAATGGAAGACAGAAAGGCAAGAAATAAAGAAATACATATTGAATACTAGTAGCAGAAATGATGAAAGAAGGGAAAACATAAGGAAAGAACAAGCCAATAGCAAGATTGTGTCTCGCCCACCCGTGACTAAATAACACGAAAGTTTCCCTAAGTACATCCCTAACTAAATTTGATGTCACAAGAAAGTCTTGCAGGTAAACTTTAATGTTTGACCTAAAATGACCTTTAACCTTACCATGTGATCTGATGGCATAATAGCATGAATGTACCCCTAGTGCATCTATCACCCAAATTTGGTTGTGATTGGACCAACAGTTGTCAAGTTATGTGTCATAAGAGAGTCTTGCAGGTAAACTTTAACGTTTGAAATAAAATGACCTTTGACCTTACCATGTGACATCCGATGCCACTATAACATGGAGGTCCCCCAAGTGCATCTATGACCCAAGTTTAGTTGAAAACGGAGCAACGGTTGCAAAGTTATTTGTCATAAGAGAGTCTTGCAGGTAAACTCTAACATTTGACCTCAAATGACCTTTGACCTCACCATGTGACCTCCGACAGCACCACAACATGTTACCCCTAGTGCATCTATCACCCAGGTTTGGTTGCGATTGGACCATCAGTTGTCAAGTTATGTGTCATAGGAGAGTAAACTTTAACGTTTGAAATAAAATGACCTTTGACCTTACCATGTGACATCCGATGCCACTATAACATGAAGGTCCCCCATGTGCAACAGACGGACGCCATTTGGATCCCTTAGTCTCGCCTTCACCTCCGGTGGGCGAGACAAAAAACAAAGTACAGCATAAAGAAAGACAAAGAGAGAAGAGAAAAATTGTGAAGTACACAGGGAATAATAGAAGAAATGACAGATGGGAAAATAAAGAAAACCTTAAGAAAGAAACAGAGTATAACATAAGGAAAGACAGAGAGAGAAGACAGAAAAATAAAGAAATACATAGGGAATGATTCCCATGACGAGAAAAATGATGAAAGAAGGGAAAACAAATGAAAAACATAAGGAAAGAAAAAATATAGTACAACATAAGGAAAGACAAAGAGAGAAGACAGAAAAATAAAATAAATACATAGGGAAGCATAGAAAAAATGATGAAAGAATGGAAATAAAGGAAAACATAAGAGAATAATAAAGTATAACATAAGGAAAGACACAATAGAGAAGATAGAAAAATAAAGAAATACATAGGGAATTACAGAAGAAACGATGAAAGAAGGAAAAATAAAGGAAAACATAAGTAAAGAAAAAAAAAGGACAACATAAGGAAAGACACAGAAAAAGAAAAAATAAAAGATATACATAGGATATATGGGGAAAATGAAACTAAAGGAAAATAAAGAAAACATAAGGAAAGAAACAACAACAAAAAACCCAAAGAATAGCATAAAGACAAAAAGTGAAAATAGAAAGTAAAGAAATACATAGGGAAGGATAGAAGAAATGATGAACAAATGGAAATTAATGGAAAACATAAAGAAAGGAAAGGACCTAAAGAAAATATAACATTGATAAGGAAAGACAAAAAGAGAAATATAGGCCTACATTTGCTTCTTGTGCGAGAAATTTATTGGATCCTTCTCTCTAGTGTGAAAGAAATTTTCACCGGTGAATTCACCGCTGGTTCACGGTTGAACATAGCGTGAAAAGATAAGTCCAAAGCTAAGTCCAGTGCTAGAGCTTTCACCGGGTGTCCCCGGTTACACCCTTGAAATTCTCCCTAGCATGAAAGGAGTATAAGATATTACAAAATACACAGAGAAAAGCCTGCTTACTATTGGAACCAGGTGGCCCTTCAATTAATAAAAATGGTGATTTTAATAAGAATTCAGAAATCAATTACAATGTACTACATAGCTGGAATTCAGTATCATCATTACAGTGTGGCTTACCTTACCATCTCTTGACAAACCAAATATTTACACAGATTTTATTTCATCATCCTTATTTAAGAAATGTCAAGTTGAAGTACCCAAGTGTATCACACAAGTGGGTGTGATAAAATATAATATGGGATACAATGTAGTTTATAATATGGGTTTATCTTCGCACATTTCATTTAGGGAAAACCCCTTAAAAATAGCATTGATTAATTCCCTTATCGGAATAACACACCTTCGCTCTTTATTACAACGAAGGCTACATGTAGTGGAGAACTCTTTCACAACCAAATCTGTGGAAATGGAATGACAAAAAATAACTTGTTTTTGATACTGTACCACTAGCATTTCTATGATTTAAAAATAGCATTTCTATGACTTAAAAACAGGAATTCAAATCACTTCTTCTTTACATGTGAAAGGGTCTCATCAAGTTGAATATGCAGTGTATTTTGAAGATCTTATGCACTGCTAAATAGAAGAGAGCATCACTTTGTTTTAATAAAATGACATTTCAAAGAGGGTCACATCTTTAATAGTAGATACTTGTGTTTGTTTGATGGACTTCACCTTGATGTGGTTGAGTGTGTGGCTTGAGATAGTCAGAGACACAGGTAGGCAGAATGGAAAATAAAGTATCATAAGGAAGATGAGATCAGATCTTCCTCTTGTTATCACCTTGGAATGTGAGACATTCTTTGAATAAAACTCAGAAAATACTCAACAGATGTCCACACACAGTAAAGACATCAAGCTCTTGTAAGAATGGGAGAATGGATGCACTCCTAATGCATGCACAGCAGAAAAACTCCAACAAAACTTAGCTGATTTATCTTTAAAGTGGTGTACTTAAAATAAAAACACAAGGAAACTAACATGATTGTTAACATGTATCTTTATGAGTTTTCCAATGCAAATGAAACTCTTCTGAGTTTGAAAGTGTGAATCATGAGGTGAAATATCGCAATGTATACGAATGAGAATGGTTTAATGTATCTAGCCTGTTCCAACTACATGCACACTGTACATGTATAGGGAAGTTATAGGATTCATGTAAGGAAAGAATCGTGATTAGGCTTCTTATCATAAGTCAGAGCCCAATTTGACTGCAGCCTAGAACGGGATTCCTGCTCAACTTCTTTTGGTCCACTATTAACCCTCCCATTCCTTCGTAGACAAAACAACCGGAAATCGGGAAAGCCGATGTAAATACCCAAGTCGATGAAAACCTAGATGGATGTGTTTCTTTGATAAGCTACCTTAGCGAAAGGACTCAGAGGAGTGTACAGACATACCGCAAGTCTGCAACAGCTTATAAAGAAACAGCTATATGTGCACCATTATACTGAGAATCATGTTAAGTTGTCCTCATTCTTTGATAGATCTAGCATATTAGTGAGCATCATGGTATAGTGGTGAAAGCTCTAGAGGTCCTGGATCTGATCCTTGCTCAGTGCTTATATCCTTCAACAAGGTATTTTACTCACATGTGTCCCTCTTGACCCAGGTGTAATACATGGGTACCAGGCAATCCTGGGGTAATATAGGGCTCACGGTCTTGACCCAGGTGTATTACATGGGTACCTGGCAATCCTGGGGTAATATAGGGCCCACGGTCTTGACCCAGGCGTATTACATGGGTACCTGGCAATCCTGGGGTAATATAGGGCTCACGGTCTTGACCCAGGCGTATTACATGGGTACCTGGCAATCCTGGGGTAATATAGGGCTCACGGTCTTGACCCAGGTGTATTACATGGGTACCTGGCAATCCTGGGGTAATATAGGGCTCACGGTCTTGACCCAGGTGTATTACATGGGTACCTGGCAATCCTGGGGTAATATAGGGCTCACGGTCTTGACCCAGGCGTATTACATGGGTACCTGGCAATCCTGGGGTAATACAGGGCCCACGGTCTTGACCCAGGCGTATTACATGGGTACCTGGCAATCCTGGGGTAATATAGGGCCCACGGTCTTGACCCAGGTGTATTACATGGGTACCTGGCAATCCTGGGGTAATATAGGGCCCACGGTCTTGACCCAGGTGTATTACATGAGTACCTGGCAATCCTGGGGTAATACAGGGCCCACGGTTTTGACCCAGGTGTATTACATGGGTACCTGGCAATCCTGGGGTAATATAGGGCCCACGGTCTTGACCCAGGTGTATTACATGGGTACCTGGCAATCCTGGGGTAATATAGGGCCCACGGTCTTGACCCAGGTGTATTACATGAGTACCTGGCAATCCTGGGGTAATACAGGGCCCACGGTTTTGACCCAGGTGTATTACATGGGTACCTGGCAATCCTGGGGTAATATAGGGCCCTCGGTCTTGACCCAGGTGTATTACATGGGTACCTGGCAATCCTGGGGTAATATAGGGCCCATGGGTTCATCGTTTTGAACTAGAACTCCATAAAGAATCCCGGCCAGTGTGTGTCTGAACGTATGGTGACCATAGAACAGTATAACTGGGCAGGAGAGGTCTGGATGTGTGTCTGTAGGCTATAAGATGACAATTTTATACGATGTTTCTTTATTGAGTCTTGATGAAAACATTTTGTATCTGAACAGTGGGTAAATCTTATGGACTTGACTCAGGGCAAATCCAAACTTCAAATAAAAGTCCAAATCTAATAGATTTAGAAACCAATCCTATTAATTAAAAATTCTTAATCTAATTTCGGATTTGTCCCTAATTACAAATTGGATTAACTCTTTGTTGTCCTGTGCATTATGAACCCCTCATTTCTGAGATGGTGTGAGCAACCAGTACTCAGCAGCATGTTTGTTTTACTCTGTGATAACTTTTTACTAAATAGAGGAAAAGTTTGGACAACAAATTTGTAGAGGATATTCTTGGCTTTTCAATGATGTATAATTTGCTATATAATTTTGCAAGTTTAGATAAATAATTTTTGCATGAACATTGTGATGACAAAATTTAGCAGAATTCTAATAGATCCTGAAGACAATTCATTGTAAACAGGTGCACTTATACATGAGGGCTTTTACTAAACACTCGGCTCGCCGTGCTGGAAAACACTCGGCTCGCTGAGCCAATTTTTTTGTTATGGTGTCTTCAAATCAGCCTACACGATGGGAAAAATTTTATTGAAAATTATTGATTTTTTAACAACCCTTTTTCAATGTTGTCTTCAAGGCGGGTGCGAGAGGAACTATATAAAAAAAAGTTGAAAGTTGCTCCTCATTAACTGATAGAAAAATAAGAAGACAAGAATGTAGGATTGACAATACGAAAGAAAGAATACAAGGTAGATAAACTGAACTTTAAAGAAACTGTAAGCCTGCAAGGAAGGAAATAGTGGAAACGAGGAAGAATGGAATGAGTGAGAAGATGAACTGTGGGAAATTATAAGAGAGGAATACAAAACAATAAAAGAAAGGAATAGTATTGAATGATAGGAGTAAAAGTGTAAAATTGAAAGACTATTGGCCAGGTTAACAGTGATAAAGATTTTTTTTTTTCTAAATCACATGATAGAAAAAGACAAGGTAAATAAAGGGATAGAATAAAATGTAGAATTTGGTTGTTAAAGACTGATATATGAAAATAAAGTTAATGAAACTGAATAGGATAAAAATTATAAGGATGGATGGAAATTAGAAAAAAAAAGAAGAATTGTGAGAAACAAAGAACACATTATGTAAGGGTAAAAGGCTTTTACTAAACACTCAGATTGCGTCGCGGCTCGCTGGGTATGGTGCGCCAAGAGTTATCTAAGTTATTTGGTCCAAAACTAAACAATCTAGTGTCAAAGGTTTACTCAAAACTCTATTTCGTTATAGAATTCACGAACAGTGAACCATTTCGTTACAAAGTGAAATGCAATAGACGATTTTGCAAAAAAAACCTCCTACCAATAATTAAACAGAAAGGATTTATAATTACGATATCTCATTAAGCCGGCATTAAGCCTGCTATATTCAATTCGTCCGGGCCATTGACTTTGTTTCCTTAGAAACATTTTGTGCATAGCAGAGGGCGGGAGGATCAATTTGCCAGAGTATGCATGGGCGTGGCTATGGATATGTTAGTGGTTTACTGTACACTGACTAGTTTGGGACCGAATAACCTAGTTAATATTTGGCGCACCATACCCAGCGAGCCGCGACCCAAGTGTTTTCCAGCGCGACGCTGGGTAAAAAAGGAAAAGAAATGCAGAAGCAGAGAATACCACTGGTCTTATGGAAATTGTGGTAAAATGCACCAGAAAAACAAGGATAGATGGGGAAGAATATAGAATTACAGTAAAGAGAAATGAAGGCGGAAATGAAGGGAGAGAAAATATCGAAGATGTAGTCATGCACATGTTGAAGAGCTATATTCTATCAGTTAAAGGTGACATTCAAAGAAAATCACAGAATAGGGTTAATTATATATGAATGGAAATGGGGAAGTATGTAGAAGACAGTGGTGTTCATTATTGCTCCTGTAAATTCCAAGAAATTATCTAAAAACACATTTTCCAAAAACGCCCCTCTGATTCTCAGAACCCGGAAGTGGCTGCGAGCGAAACGGGTCCTTAATGATGACGTAGGCCTATGGACGATCTGCGGCGAGCTAGGCGCTTGCACGTAATGAAACATTGTGCATTGAGATGATCGCATGCAATTTTGATGGATTTTAGCTGTTATAAGAGAGCAGGCAAAACTGCAGTGGCTTATTATTTAAATTACCTCATTGATGAGTCGATTTTCTTTTCTTTTTTTGGTCAAAGCAGAATATAAAGTAGGAAATTGACATGAAAATGACAAAGAAAACCAAGCCAGGCCGGGATGCAAATGTCAAACTACGTCCCAAAACGACGTTGCATCAAATTCTCAGAGACAGAACTGATTAAGAGGCCCGCTCGTCAAATCATGATTGTATGTAAAAGTTACCTAGACAATATTGTTGTCTAAGGAAAATTGATGCTTCTTGTAGAAACTATCTTGATCTACAACATTCCTCTTCACTAAAATCTCGTATTTATTATGATAGGAATGGCTAGCTAGCGTACAGAGACTGGACGTCACCACTGATCTCAGATAGTGTAGAGCTGGGGTGTAGAGATGAACATCATACATGTATTGCATTATAGCATAGCTTCAAGTCTTTATCAAGGGATTTTTTTCCCTGTAATACTCTGATTAAACCTGATTTCGATAACAAATTTCATTCGAATTTTTTTCCAAGGAATTTATTTTTGATTGCAGGTTATGATGATTTTCAAGCAAATAAACAGTGAAAATAACCCAGATACGAAATTATAACTGAGCAAAGACTATCACCAAAGGCCTAATTGAATTACAAGCCAAATTACTCTCACCTTCACCTCACCTTCTTCACCTCATCACCTACCTACTACATACAATTGACTACTGAAATGCCGAGTATGGAAAAGTTAACTTGAGCTCCCTTATACGCACAATAAGTTAGCTACTTAATAGAAAAGAAAAAAAAACAACAAATTAGCAGTAAGGTGATTACCATTTCTATATTTTCTTTACACAAGTTCAAACTATTCGCCAAGAAAACAATTTTAAATTCAAGAAAACAAAGTATTCCGTCTATCCCTCCGTCTTGCGTGAATTATAACACCCCTAAAATTAAAATGGTATGCCCCACAACGGTGATATAGCATGTACAAGGGAGACTGTTCTATTATATTATGGGATTTTGTCCCCCTTTCTAATTGCAAAAAGTCATCATTAAATTGTAGAATTTCTCCGACATTATTATATGAATAATGTTAAATAGAATGGTTGAAACATACTTTGAAAACATTCACAGAATGATGAATTCATACAAACAATGCAGAAACATCGTTTTAATCACTCCCTCGGACACGACACATCACATTCACCACATTCACAACACACCACCTCACAGGCTATTGCACATACGATGACGTCACGGATCTCGCATCGAGTTGAGCAACGTATGCACAGGCAACATTTGGGGTCCGTTTTATCGATTTGTGACAGGCAATATTTGTTTCCCACTTACTTTTCATAAGTTTCAATCGGTTTCATAGTGATTTGTGCACCATAAACTTTATTTTGATATGAAATTCGAGCATATTCAAAACCTATGAATAGCAGCTTTAATGAAGATCAACTTCCAACTTTTTTATTTTTTATAGTAGATTTCCCCTCGCACCCGCCTTGAAGACAACATTGAAAAAGGGTTGTAAAGAAATCGATGATTTTCAATAAGATTTTCCCATCGTGTGGGCCGATTTGAAGACACCATAAAAAAAAAAAAACGCGACCCGAGTGTTTTCCAGCGCGCTGCATCCCGAGTGTTTAGTAAAAGCCTACATGAGTGACCCTGTACTTGATAATGTATAATGTACTGTAATCAGTGATCTTGATAGGGGAAAGCATGGATAGATGAAAGAACAGGAAATACATTGTTCTCATACAACTGAGAGTGTGTATTGAAAGCAATGGCATGTACTAATCCCCTAATCTAACCATTGTGACCTACTACATGTATGTGCATGGTAATAATTTTAAAAAATCATTATTTTAGCTTTTACATCTACATGTACCTGTGCATCAGTACAAGTATAAAGAAGTCTTGTATGACTTGAATCTTGTATGACAAGTTTCTGCATCCAAATAAAATTACCACAATGCTTCTCAAGAAATAAATACTTTATTTTAGAAATGAATATGGATTTTTCTTTATAGGTGTATGTGGTTCTTTTTTATATGTCATCTGTACAGTGCTGATGTTGATCACCATGACTGTACAATACACTGAATATAATTGAAATAAAGAAAAAAAATCATATGTCAGGGAATAAGATTTTTTGTTTGTTTATTTTGTACAGCAGTCCTATTTCTGTTCATTCATTCAAAATTTCATTTTGTTTTGAACCCAACAGCAAGGGGGGGGGGGGCTCTAGTTCAACTTACGATGGCTATCTTTCGACATTTCTGGTGCAAATTGCCTTTTGCCCTCATGTTTTCATTTTTCACTGATGTATGAGAATTTGAGGTTGAATTACCACTTGGTCTAATACACCTCTTTGTTTAATGTTTATATGGTCCCATCCCACATGGTCTAATACGCCTCTCTGTCTAATGTTTATATGGTCCCATCTCACATGGTCTAATACGCCTCTTTGTCTAATGTTTATATGGTCCCATCCCACATGGTCTAATATGCCTCTTTGTCTAATGTTTATATGGTCCCATCCCACATGGTCTAATACGCCTCTTTGTCTAATGTTTATATGGTCCCATCCCACATGGTCTAATACGCCTCTTTGTCTAATGTTTATATGGTCCCATCCCACATGGTCTAATACGCCTCTTTGTCTAATGTTTATATGGTCCCATCCCACATGGTCTAATACGCCTCTTTGTCTAATGTTTATATGGTCCCATCCCACATGGTCTAATCCGCCTTTGTCTAATGTTTATATGGTCCCATCCCACATGGTCTAATACGCCTCTTTGTCTAATGTTTATATGGTCCCATCCCACATGGTCTAATACGCCTCTTTGTCTAATGTTTATATGGTCCCATCCCACATGGTCTAATACGCCTCTTTATCTAATGTTTATATGGTCCCATCCCACATGGTCTAATCCACCTCTTTGTCTAATGTTTATACGGTCCCATCCCACTTGGTCTAATACGCCTCATTGTCTAATGTTTATATGGTCCCATCCCACATGGTCTAATATGCCTCTTTGTCTAATGTTTATATGGTCCCATTCCACATGGTCTAATACGCCTCTTTGTCTAATGTTTATATGGTCCCATCCCACATGGTCTAATCCGCCTTTGTCTAATGTTTATATGGTCCCATCCCATATGGTCTAATACGCCTCTTTGTCTAATGTTTATATGGTCCCATCCCACATGGTCTAATACGCCTCTTTGTCTAATGTTTATATGGTCCCATCCCACTTGGTCTAATCCACCTCTTTGTCTAATGTTTATATGGTCCTATCCCACATGGTCTAATACGCCTCTTTGTCTAATGTTTATATGGTCCCATCCCACATGGTCTAATATGCCTCTTTGTCTAATGTTTATATGGTCCCATCCCACATGGTCTAATACGCCTCTTTGTCTAATGTTTATATGGTCCCATCCCACATGGTCTAATATGCCTCTTTGTCTAATGTTTATATGGTCCCATCCCACTTGGTCTAATCCACCTCTTTGTCTAATGTTTATATGGTCCTATCCCACATGGTCTAATACGCCTCTTTGTCTAATGTTTATACGGTCCCATCCCACTTGGTCTAATACGCCTCTTTGTCTAATGTTTATATGGTCCCATCCCACATGGTCTATTCCCATTTTGAGCTCTTGAGCTTCTTGAGCTTAGTCCACCAAAATATACCAGGGTCTTCTCTACACAGGAGCCATCACTACCCCAGTATGTCACGAAAATAAGAATGAAGGTAACGAACGCCGTGAGTGTATAGAACACGCCATATGAAAATAAGAATGAAGGTAACGAACGCTGTGAGTGTATAGAACACGCCATATGAAAATAAGAATGAAGGTAACGAACGCTGTGAGTGTATAGAACACACCATGTGAAAATAAGAATGAAGGTAACGAACGCTGTGAGTGTATAGAACACGCCATATGAAAATAAGAATGAAGGTAACGAACGCTGTGAGTGTATAGAACACGCCATATGAAAATAAGAATGAAGGTAACGAACGCTGTGAGTGTATAGAACACGCCATATGAAAATAAGAATGAAGGTAACGAACGCTGTGAGTGTACAGAACACGCCATATGAAAATAAGAATGAAGGTAACGAACGCTGTGAGTGTATAGAACACGCCATATGAAAATAAGAATGAAGGTAACGAACGCTGTGAGTGTATAGAACACGCCATATGAAAATAAGAATGAAGGTAACGAATGCTGTGAGTGTATAGAACACGCCATATGAAAATAAGAATAAAGGTAACGAACGCTGTGAGTGTATAGAACACGCCATATGAAAATAAGAATGAAGGTAACGAACGCTGTGAGTGTATAGAACACGCTATATGAAAATAAGAATGAAGGTAACGAATGCTGTGAGTGTATAGAACACGCCATATGAAAATAAGAATGAAGGTAACGAACGCTGTGAGTGTACAGAACACGCCATATGAAAATAAGAATGAAGGTAACGAACGCTGTGAGTGTACAGAACACGCCATATGAAAATAAGAATGAAGGTAACGAACGCTGTGAGTGTATAGAACACGCCATATGAAAATAAGAATGAAGGTAACGAACGCTGTGAGTGTATAGAACACACCATATGAAAATAAGAATGAAGGTAACGAACGCTGTGAGTGTATAGAACACACCATGTGAAAATAAGAATGAAGGTAACGAACGCTGTGAGTGTATAGAACACGCCATATGAAAATAAGAATGAAGGTAACGAACGCTGTGAGTGTATAGAACACGCCATATGAAAATAAGAATGAAGGTAACGAACGCTGTGAGTGTATAGAACACACCATATGAAAATAAGAATGAAGGTAACGAACGCTGTGAGTGTATAGAACACGCCATATGAAAATAAGAATGAAGGTAACGAACGCTGTGAGTGTATAGAACACGCCATATGAAAATAAGAATGAAGGTAACGAACGCTGTGAGTGTATAGAACACGCCATACGTAGGATCAGCTATATATGCATGTGCGATGAATGCAATTGAATAGGCTCATTTGTTTTGTTCATGCGGAGTGTCGATGACAGTATGAGTGAGTGCCGGTGATGTTGGTCAACCGTAGCGGGGAAACAGTTAATCCAATCTAAGAAAGAGAATATATCATTCTCATACAGCCATAAAATAAATTTATGTAATTAGTCTAAATGGGAGGATAGAGTACATATGTAGATGGAATTCACATGTAATGACCAATAGAAACTCCATAAATATGATGTGAAAGTGTAGTGATGTGACTTTTTCTTCATATATTTGATCATGAATAAAAACCATTAATGCAAGCACAGGAAGTTAATAGTGATTGTCCTTATCACAAAAAAACAAATTGTTCCAGACAGGAATGAAACTCCTTTTATATAAGAATTTATCAACCCTTCCTTCAGCACTATACCTAAGCGATACAATGTACATGTATTCATGCTGGATACAGCATACAACCTACAGCAACTGTAAATCTATTGAATCCCGGATCAATGTAAAACTACAATTGGATTTGGAGAGGATAGTAAGAGTTGAGTTGCAAGTACAAGGTACAGTAATGATTGGTGAAAGAGAAGATTTATATGTTGGCTTACATGTATAATCCCGATGCAGACCCATCAGAAAATTTACTGACAAGCAAAAAACATATGGAAAAAATAAAACAAGCAAGGGGATCATCTGCTTAAGAGGAGGGGGGCAAATTTGGAATTGTGTACTCCAGTATCCTATTTGGGGTATGAAGGTAAAGGTGGCCAGCAGGATGATTTTACCCCCTCCCCACCCCCTTCTTCTTTCCTCTCTTAAATCTAATTATACCAAGGAGTTATAAACACATGCAGGCATGGGACTATATACATGTACATGTAGGGCTTTCTACACTGGCAACTTTTGCTTTAATAGTCCTGGACTGGTCTTGCCCCGCAGTCCCTCGGAGAGGACATTAAATTGAGGTCCCGTGTAAAGGAGTCATTGCACATTCATTGCACATTCCCCCACTTTCCTTCCGATTTCATCTTTCCGTTTTTTCGTGAATTTCTCGTCTGTTATACTCCTTTTCTTTTACACCTCTTAAACTTTCTCTATTCGATTTCGCCTTTTTTTTTTGTTTTATTGGATTCCGCTTTTTTTTGGTAGTTTTTTGCTGTATTTTTAGTTATTCATATTTTTGGGCCTAAAAAAAATTGTGGTTTTCCATAAAATTCTGTGAATTCCACATTCCCGAATCTTTAAGTTTTCGGTATCACGAAAAACTGGGGACTTTATAGTATGGGGTTAGGAAAGGGCAAGTATAAACAGGCATTTTCTCTTAGCCCAGGATAAGCACTTAGTAAAGACTTGTTAATAGCTACATGTAGTGTAAACAGCAAAGAAAGATCGTAAAGGACTAATGAAAGTCCCATACTATGCCGGGGTCAAGAAATTCCAGTGTAAAAAGCCCTTAATGAGCTCTGTAAGTAGATGAAGATCTTAGTAGAAGATAAATAATACCAAATTTGTAAAACTGTACTATTTGAAGTACGCTCGTCTGTTTGATGTGGGGGGGGGGGGGGGGGGGGAGTCGATCACCATGTGCATTACGAGCACATTGTAGCCTACAAGGTTTATGGAAGATCCACTTGTACATGTTTGAAAAAAAAATGCTGTCATTTTTTATGGATTGTTCAATACTTCCACTCAACTGTATATGTACAGTATCAATAACTTTTCATTTGGGTATATCCTTTGTTTGTTGTTGCTTTTTGGTGGTTTTTTTTTTTTTTTTTTTTTTTTTGCTTTTGTCCTTTTCTGTCATATGCCTGGTTTAATCATAACAACATTTAACTTGTAAGTAAAAGGTTTTTAAAAATCTGACTATAAATGATTTATGTATAGTTCAAAATCAAAAGCTCCTCTTAGTATTCCATAAGCAAAACTTGAAACATAAACATTTTGAATATGGCTCATTACTTTGCATAAAAAGTTTGCAATGAAGTTTTCACATGAAGAGTCAAATTCCATTCATGTACATGTACTATGCCTGACAATATTACTGTACCCACAATTACATTTCAATAAAGTCTCCTTGTTCCACACAAATGAAGAATAAGATAGTGGATCAAAGTTGAGAATTCTTTTTATTGTCTGCAAACTGTGCACCCCTACTTGAGTAAATATGAATGCATGCAACCAAGCCATAGGGTAAGCATACCCACTACAACCTCACTCATTTTTAAACCTACTTCCTTGTTAGGTCTACACAGGTAGACTATGTAAGGTCCCACATGTACTTCCAAGAACACAGAACTCTCAAATAAACATTAACAATTCTACCAACTGCCATTTGTCAAAATGTCATTTTTTTTAGAATTAATCACTGAAAATCCAGTTTAGTAGTTTATCTTTGTTGTTTGCCTGCCCTTTTTCTGTTTCTGTTCATGAGTGTCTTATCAACAGGTCCAAATCCTTTGAATACCCTACCTAAAAATACAAGAAATATAATCACCCTATAATCCTACAAAACATCTAAATTTGCACATTTTGACACATTTCTTCTCTCTTTCTGTGAGATGCAAAGCATTAGATTAGCAAGCTACAGGTAGTCTTCTCTCACTTATTTTTGTCTATTACTTTCACATTAAAACATATAGTCCAATGCAGTGCATCCAATAAAGTTTACAGTTGGAAAAATTCTTGCCATGAGCATTTCAAAATATTTTCAAGAAAATTTCATACACGTGGATAACCCAGGGTGTCTTCTATGAAATCCCATCAAAAAGTCTCAAAATATCTTACACTTGAGTGAGCAAAAGTTACTCTTTTCAAGTTTTTTTTTTTTGGTGGGACTGAATAGAAGAGGCTTTGGGCTATCCACCAGAATGAAAATTTCCTGAAACTATTTTGAAATGCTCAGAAGGTGAACATTTTTTCAACTATAAACTTTTTTTTGGGGGGTGCACTGTATAGACCCATTGAACACGTACTAAGCCATGGAATGATAACTCAGGCAAGGATCTGTAAAAATGTGTGTCATAATGAAATCAAAATGACATACATTTATAGATAAAAAGTGTAGTATCTACATATCTACAAACTTCTTCTTGAATCAGATCTAAGTCCTTAGGGGCACATGTACTGCCTTGTCAATTCAAGCAACTTGGCTTGGGTCACAACTCAGAGTGGTGGCTGACTGATTAATTTTGGCATGGCATGAACGTCAACCTACATGTACCGGTACTACAATAAAACCAGTACAATGAATGTCAGACAATGAACAAAATAAAAGCCCTTGTCTGTGGGCATTTTTTTGAATTACATATGAAGAGCTGAATTTAATATAAAACTCAATTATCCTTTATGTAATTGTAAATTTGGGATATTTGGGATATAAAATTATAAAAAAAAAATATAGATTAAGAAAATATATGATACTTTAGATTTTGATTCTAAACTTTTTCTTGATATATAATGAGTAAGGTATCAAAATGAAGGCATCTTTGGTTAAATGTACCCTTGAAGAAATTTAGGTGGGCTGCAAGCTAGTGACTAGTGTACATGTAGCTAATGACTAGCTAAGGGCTAAATTGTAGCTTAATATTAATTGCAAGTTTGTGAACAGTACATGCTTGCTGTTTGCTAAATGACTTGTTTAAAACTTCTGCTCACTTAAAAACCTCAGCATGCTCCTGTTATATGCTTGCTAGGACCAATGCTTCATGCTTCCAGGATTAGTGACATGTTCCTTGGCCGTGAAAGTGAATTAAATTTGAAATTAATACTGTATAAATGGAGCGATCACAATAAAACTGCTCTCTGTAAAAGTGTGTATGTTCAGTCATTCGACTGGGCTTCCTGTCTTACTCATTTGATGTGAAAGTGATAATGTTGCCCCATTCATAATCACCTAATGAGACCAATCTTGTTTTGGCCGGGAGAACATCCTGGTATGTGCGCATTGCCCAACAGTGTTTTGATCTTCCGAGCACTTGTTAAGCTGACGCCAAACGAATGCCCAGTTCCCTCTCTGTGTTTAAGATTTGGCCGCTTGACATGCATTGCAGTGTGAAACATATTTGTGACAATTTCAACAAGCGATCTAAGTAAAACGCGCGTTTTGGGTAAGAAATGTAGCATGGAATGATGTTCATTATTTTCTTTGTGAGATTAATTAAGTTACTAGATTATATCTAAATGATTTAAGATCTTAAGTGGAATGACAGAATGGTAGATGAACTTAAGAAGGGATATCGACATTTGATGTTTTGCATATGCTAACACAATTATCTAATTGAATAATTCTTTTTAAAAGTTGTAAATTCCGCAGCGTATCGGATGAAATAATACAAAAGGTCAAGAAATAGATCAAATCAACGATTCAATTTTGCTTACTTCCTATTCTTCCTTACATATGAGGACAATAATATTGAAGCATTCATTCCACGCTTGTTTGGAGTAGGGCGGGGGAGGAGGGAGGGAGCTTATGAAGAGGAATGTGCATATTAAAATTGCGCACTCGTGTGGAACGTATGTGGTCTGCTACTCAGATCATGTTACCAACCCAGGTTTTTCGCACCATCGTTTTACAATGCCCGTCCCCGCGGTGAAGGGCAATGCGCGCATACAAGAATGTTCACCCCGCCAACACCATAACCGTTATTTCCAAATGGCTAAGACAAGGGCATTCAAGTAGACGCAGTATGTTTACAGAAAATATTTGAATATATCCCACTCCCCATAATTTCTATAATTCAATATTCGTACCTGAAACATGTCACTTAAACATTTCCAAATCTGGCAAGACTGGCATACCTCTGACATTAATTTTTTTACCTATGACATTTTTACCCTCTGACATTTTACTTCTGAAATTTTTACCTCTGATATTTTTTCCTCTGACATCTTTACCTCTGGTATTTTTACCTCTAACATTTTTACCTCTGACATTTTTACCTCTGACATTTTTACCTCTGACATTTTTACCTCTGACATTTTAACCTCTGACATTTTTTACCTCTGACATTTTTACCTCTGACATTTTAACCTCTGACATTTTTACCTGGCACCATCTAATGCGCTATTAAAGTATAAGTTATTGTATTACATGTATTTAACCTATTGCATACCTGCAAACTTGTAGTTGCAGGCACACGAGGAGTCAATTTTTTTTATTTTTGAATGGATAAAACCTTCACTAATTTACATATTTCGCGAACTGCATGCTAGCTGCTACTTGTGTAGCTTGCGAGCTCGCTAGTGGCAAACTACATGTAGTACATATGTAACCTGTTTACTAATTACTCTGTTATAAATACTTTTAAAAAATGTCTGCAAAAATGAGTCCCTTTATTAATTTTTGCAATCAAACACTTCATACACTGCAGGGCTCTACAAAAAAATTTCTTCCTGCTTGCCCATTGGGCAAGTTTCTTTGAAAACTGCTTGCCCAAAACATAATCTTGCTTGCCTGAAAACATATCTCACTTGCTCAATTTCCACAAATTATGAAAATTCATGAGAGTTTGAATTACATTTTCCAACATTGATATTACTTAGCCATTGCTATAGATTTACTTGCACTATGAGCATTATATTTACTGTTTGTTTTTTAATTTGTTCTCATGATACAGTAGCTTTGAGTGAATTTACTTGCCTGAAAGGGAAAGTGACTTCAAAATTCACTTGTCCTTTCATGATTTTGACTTGCCCTGGGCAAGCAGGCAAGTGGGTTTGTAGAGTCTTGCACTGTACTGCTTCTATACACCTACACCTACACCTACAAGTCCTGTATCATTTACATACGAGTATCAATAACAAAGCCCTGGATCCTAGATTACCATGACACAATACTCTAACCATTGTCCATAACATCAGTAAGATAGCCTGTTGTTAGGGTCAAATACTATCTTAATACAAATGTGGTATATTTGTTCTGACCGTCATTAAATCGAGTGACCAGTGTCATCATTATCTGACTAAGCAAGACTTAAAGGGGCACAATCTTTAAGAAATATTTTAAAAACACTGCAAGCCTACTAGGCTACTACTTGAAGGATGTATTCAAATTATCAATAACAAAGTTATTGCTTACAGCAGTAGAGTTTTCTCAAGTGCAAAATTAATCAGCTCTCCCTCAGTCCCTCTTCAGATTAGCAACAATTATTCTTTTTACCTACTCCTGTATAGCTTGAAAACATAAAATTGTATATAATAATCATAATAGTAATGATAATAACAATAACAACAACAACAATAATAATAGTAATAATAATAATTCATTGGATTTACACTATGGTAGGTTATAAAGTTGTAATAATAATGATAATTATAATAATGACAATAATAACAATAATGATAATAATAATAATGGCAATAATAACAATAATGATAATAATAATAATGACAATAATAACAATAATGATAATAATAATAATGGCAATAATAACAATAATGATAATAATAATATATTTTACGCTGCAAGTACCATGTTTTGTAATCATGTTCTTCCATTTACACAGTCCTGAATATTGTTCCCACAGAAAATGTAACCTGGGGGGTGTAACATAAAAAATACAATCGATCTTACAATTGATATCAATCGTAAATCTATGGCAAACCATGTACTAAAGAGATACAATTGATTGTAAGATTGATTGTATCTGTTTATGTTACACCCCCCTGAACTTGTTTGTTTCCCTTGTTTTTATATGAATAAAGGTGATATTGAAAAAAAAAACTATAAGGTTTATATGGCGGCCCTTCCTCTAGTCTTGATAATCAAATGCTCGAGGTGTAACTTGAGCAAAAGATGAAATCACATGAAACCACATATAACCTGAACTAATTGAGAGTGCAGCTGAAATCACTCATTTCTAATTATACAGGGATCAATAAGTAGCTACAGTGTAATGGTTATATGGGTTAATGAAAGTTGCAAAATATACTGCCCATTTTTACTGTACATTAAAATAATTGTAGTACTCTAATAATTAGTTACAATTATATTGCTCTTCACAGCACAGCATACAGCACTGAAAATGGATTTTGAATTTCACCCTTGACATTATCCATACTGCATTTATTCATTCATTCAAAATGGTTTATTAGAAATACTTCCTTCCCAGCACAGTCAAATTACAAAAGTTTACAATAATGATCTCAATAACATAAAAGATGACATATATAATAAAACATTGGTATAAATAAACACATGAAATGCATAAATACTGAAATAAAATTTGTGATTAATTTGAGCAGGTGAGAAGAAAAGTGTAGAAGTGAAAACAAAACAAACATGAACAACAGCATTTAGGTAAAGATATGGAAGTAGACTGAGCAAGTGAGAAAGAAGCAAGGACAAACAATTAACATAAAGACATGCACTTTTAAAGGAGAAGGGTTCACACAATACATGTAGTCACTGTCCTTCCATCAACTCTTAGTTTGCAGTTTGTATGTATGTGCTCTGTCTAATCAGCAAATAATCCTATTCATACAGTTGAAAGTTCAGATTTCCTTGAAAAAACCTCAAACAAATTCATTCACAAGCTTTGATTTCATAGCAATGCAAATAATTCTTCTTTGTACATATGTACCATGTCTATTAAACTGTTTTTCTGCGGCATGTGTACATGTATGCAGGAATTAAACATTTGCAAATGTACAATTACCCTGCATTATCAGTCTTGGTACATGAACAAAATCAACAAAATGATATTAAAAAATGAGGTCATTTCCTCATACATATATGTACTCCAAACAAGCTGGCTATATGGTCCATTGGTGCATACGATGTTATTCAAAGAAAATGAACCTTGAGAGATTAATTACAAGCATGAACACATACGTGTACTACATTGTAGGAAGCTCATGTAGAGTAATAGAAGCAAAAAGAAATTGACATGAAACTTATTAATCACTACAATTTAAAAATCACAACTTATCAGTCGCATGCTTCAGGAGGATTAATTACATGTAACAAGGTATTCAAAACTGATCCATACTTTTAATAGCCTACTTGATGAATGGTGATTTGATAGTACATGTACATGCATGTAATGTGCTATGGTATTCTGGCAATTAGTACCTAGCTGATTAACCCTTTCAGCAGTTTTAGTTGGTAAATGCCACAAGAACTGGGCTACCACTGTTGACTCTTGGTACACATAGAGTGTATAATATGCCTAACACTTCAAACATTCCAGCAGTCCTGGGTTTTTATTGAAAGGGGATACCCAATGCTGAAAAAATGTTAGTTCATTTAAAAGAGCATGATTTTATTAGCAGATAATCATCTGCCTAAAAATTTTTTTTAGTCGTGTTGCCAAGGAAACCCTCAAATATGGTACTATTTCAGGATATTTCTGACCCCTCAGCTGTGACCCAGTTGCAACTGGGTACCCACTTTGACGTCAAAATGACGTCAAAGTGGGTACCATGCGCAAAATGCGCACAAGATATAATATATGTACATATTGTACAGTCTAGCGCGCAGCACAACTGCAATGCCTGAAGCTGGGTACCCACTCTGACGTCATACCTCATACTCAAATTTTTTGGTCAACTCTTGACTTCTTGTGAGAAAATTGGCCAAAATGCATTGATTTCGACTGAAAATCATCAAATCTTTTATTCCTAGAATTCTATTCTCGATCATATATAAAAAAAAAAATCTTACCATTGTGTAATCACTTTAAAGGGAAAGTCCACCCCAGAAGTTTCACTGCTTCAATAAAAAGAGTTAAATTTGAACAGCATTTTAAAAAAGAAATGAGCAAATTCGGTCAAAGAACAAGAAAATTACACTCATTTACATTTTCTAGTTAATTACGCTCAGCTCTGCAAATTGGCAACACTGATGACATCATATGCGAGCAGCTCTCCATTCACTTTGTACATGAAATTTCACATTTTCTCAATTTTCTTGGATGTTACACATTTTCCCACCCCATAATCAAATTATGTCATGTAAAAAGCAATTCTTCTGAACATACATCAACTATGGGGGTTAGAAAATGTGTGACTTCCAAGAAAATTGAGAAAATGTGAAATTTCATATACAAAGTGAATGGAGAGCTGCTCGCATATGATGTCATCAGTGATGCCAATTTGCAGAGCCGAGAGTAATAAACTGGAAAATGTAAAAGATTAATTTTCTTATTCTTTGACCGATTTTGCTCATTTCTTTTTTAAAATTCTGTTCAAATTTAACTCCTTTTATTGAAACAGTGAAACTTTGGGGGTAGACTTTCCCTTTAAAGCCAATAAAGATATAAATGTTAT
This sequence comes from Echinometra lucunter, assembly GCA_029962745.1. NCBI lineage: Eukaryota > Metazoa > Echinodermata > Echinoidea > Camarodonta > Echinometridae > Echinometra > Echinometra lucunter. Next base: position 26,721,485 of record CM057166.1, on the reverse strand, counting down.
GCAGTTGTAGCATATTGCCCATGTTAACCCACTATCTACCGAAACCAGATACTGCACATACATGTAAAAAATTAATATCCAGTACTCTGGAAGTTCTGCAAAAAGCTTCATTAAAGGAGAAGTCCAGACAATTTCATTAAAATTACACTATAAAGCTTAAAATTCACGCTAAGAGATAATGCTACGCTACTTTCATTTATCAAAGTGATTTCTGTGATTTTTAAATACCTATTAAGTGTTGGCTTTTTTACTCCGAATAATTGAATTTCCTACCGAAACCCAAATATGGTCATTGGTCATGTGACGTAGGCGATGCACTTGCAGTGCGCATGCGCACTTATTCTCTGCACATTCTCTATACATGTAGATGCAAAATGCCGATATGTCTAGCTTTTGGGGTTATAAGGGTTATAGTGTAAATATACCAGTCTGAAAGTTCCAGAGCATAATATCCACAGGAAGTATTTTTAATTATTAGAAATGTGAACCAATGTTTGAAAAATACACATATAAGGGTCGGTTGCACACACTAGATGTAAGGAGTGCGCATGCGTGCATGGCTCACCAGACTGTACTGTGTGTATTGGCGTATCACTTAGAAGGAGGCAGATAACAGATTTAAACTCAAGCAAAACGGTCCTCCTATTTAGTGTCTCTGAGACCAAAAAGAATAAAATCATGGTTTGCATCTTACTAACAGTTTTTTTATTAAAATTAATTTCAGGGTTTTTGAGTACAAATACAAGCACTCATATCATACACATGTTTCATCTTCGTTTGAGAATTTTTTGAATCAGCTGCTCACAAAGTTAGCCAATGCCTTTAAACTTTCTACAACATAAAAGAACAACACTCACCTACTATTCATTTCTATATTTTGCCTGTTTTAGGCATTTTTCAATGTACATTGTATGGTCCTCAAATGATTATTTGATACAGTTCACAGAATCAAAAGAGTTTGCTGTCATATTGGTCATGAAACTAATAATTGACAATGAAAACTTCTTTGAAACTATCCAATCCTATTATAATGAACAAACCTTTGGAACAACAAACCTTTTTTTCATTTTCAGACTAATGAACCTTCGGATTAACGAATCTTTGGACTAACGAACCTTCGAAATAAACAAACTTTCGGAACAATGAACCCTTTTCATTTTCGGACTAACAAACCTTCGGAATAATGAACCTACTTTGTTTTCGAACTAACAAATCTTCGGAAAAATGAACCTCAGGACTAGCGAACCTTTGGAATAACGAACCTTTGAAATAATGATTTCGGAATAACAAACAGTAACCGAAATTAAATCTTGCTCAAAGGGTTAAAATTTTTTTCTTCCTTCATCTCATTGCTTCCCCTAGGTTCCTTTCTTAATTCATTCTCTTCAACATTCCTTCATTAGTGACTTTATTCCTCCAATTGATTTCTGTCTATTCTTCTCCATGGTTTCAAAACCATAATGCTACACTCAAAACCAAACATAATACTAAGTCTTTTCCTTAGAATTTCTCAATAATCTAATAATAGTCAAGATACCATATCAGTTTCAACTAAAAATGGTGTGATATTCAACCAAAGTAAAGCAAGATCTGCTGTCATATCACACTCACAGACAGTCAATTTAGAATAATAAACCCTAATGCTGAAACTGAAAGAATTCCTTGCATTCGGTCCTTACATTTTGATCCTCACAAACATTTCTTTTGCTGGATGCAAATTTGGGGATCACACGATTAGTGTCGCTATCTGTATGGGATGTGGTGTGTAGGATGGGGAACAAAGAGAGAACTAAAATAAAATGACTAAACAACAGAAAGAAACTAGACTTGATCTTACCCTATTTTGAAGACTGAATTCATTATCCATTTTCCCTTAACAGTGGTGGATCCAGGGGACAAATAACCTCTCCCAAAACCAAGAACCTTTTTTTCCCCCTCTTATCAGTGAATAGGGGGGGGGGGGGGGTATAAAAATGCTAAAGGACCTTTCTTTTTTTCTTCTTCTTCTTCTTTTTGCTAGTCAGCAAATTTTTTAGGTAAAACAGACACCTGAAAAAGCCGATTGCCTCATTCTGGAAAATTCTGAATTCTGCATCTGCCGCTGCTTAAAGGCATTGGCTAACATTGTCATGATTTTTAAAAAATCTCATTTTGTTACTTCAAAATGGGACAAACATTAGGGTTATAGTGTAAAAATACCATTGTGAAAGTTTCAGAGCATAATATCCACGGGAAGTATTTTTAAATATTAGAAATGTGAACCGATGTTTGAAAAATATACGAGGGTCGGTTGCATAGACCCAACGTAAGGAGTGCGCATGTGCACATGACTCAACGGACCGCACTGTGTGTATTGACGTATCACGCAGCGGAAGGCAAGTAACAGTATTTTTGAATTCGCGCAAACGGTCCTCTTAGTTCAGTGTCTCTCGAGACGAAAGCTAATAAAATCGCGGTTTGCGTCTAACTTACAGCTTTTCCTTCCAAATTATGGTTGGTTTCAGGGTTTTTGAGTATAAATACAAGTACTCATACACATGTTTCATCTTAGTTTGAGAATTTTTTAAATCAGCTGCTCACAAAGTTAGCCAATGCCTTTAAGTAAGAATGCCATTTCTTGTCTGAAGGCTCATTGAATTCTAACTGAGCAGAGCAGATAAAGTCAGTCATGCGGCTGACATTAAGCATGAATTAGTTTGATGCAGATATCAGCCAACAATTTACACTCCACTACACTCTAAATGAAAAGGATGACAAAATTACTTTAATCACCATCATGATTCTCAAAGTGATATCAACCTCAATGACAACACACAAGATGAAACTAGTAGAGACAAGATCCTATCACTTTCATGGGACCTTGTCTAAATGCACATAGGGCATGAAAGTCATGGGACAATTATTTCAGACAAGAAGACGTCAAGGATGATACTTCATTGACATCTCTTTCCTTATAACAACATTTTTTCTATACATTACGACCTGAATTCATTTGATTTCCTTGTTCTTTTATAGTTTTGTGTGTATATACCTGGGGGGGGGGGTGTTTCATAAAGCTGTTAGTAAAGTTAAAAATGACTTTACAAACAACTTGAATATGGCAAGCCAAATAGGGTTCTCAATCATTATAAATCGCATCAGCTAAATGTGACATATGCAGACATAGATTAACATATTGTTTACAATCATATTTATTGCAAAGTTCATTTTTGGCCACAATTTAATTGACGTTATGCGAAATGCAGTCGCACTAATTTTAAACGTCAGAAAACTCTTTGGGCATCCCCTTTGGCACTTCACATTCCAGTCGTTCGTAAAGTCATGCATACCTTTAAGAACAGCTTTATGAAACACCCCCCTGGAGTATCTTCCCCTAAGTTTTTTCTCATCATCACTGATCATTTTTAAACATTGAAACTCTTTAAATTGTACTTGTACAGTAACTATTGAATCTCACTACTTTACTATTTTATGTCATTATATGCATAAATACCTGCAATTTGGGGAAACTTATATCCACAAAGCCTTAACAGATCTTTCTTAATCGCCCTCTTTTTCGTTTCTTTCTTACATAAAAGGTGTATAATCTGTATATTTTCATAATTATGCACTTGTTTTTTTTTATAGAAATGAAAATGAATGAAACAAAACAAAACAAAATAATGGGAGATGCAATGTTTGACAAAATAATACTCAAATTTTCTTCTAATCTTGGCACCATCATAAAAACTGCTACCATGTAAGAGTACAATGAAAGGTACAATGTACTAAGCTCTCCTGCAAATTACATAACAAGCTATTATTAGATGACCGTATAGTGTGTGACGGTTCACAGGAAATGGCTTTAATTTTTCTATTGTCCAGAAAAATAATCTGTAGATCTATCCCTTGGCACAAGGTTGTATGAAAGCATGGACCAACATTAGATGATGCAATACTCAATCAATAGCAAGGTATACAGATGGCTCCCACTGGGAAATAGCGGCCACCTTTTTGTACATGTAAATAATGGATCCTTATGTAAAACTAAACGCTGAAAATTATGGAACATACTAATATTTTTAATGTAAAATGCGCCCTATGTGCCAAAATTTCATGCTTCAGGGAGCCTTCCAGGATTTTAATGTATGTATTTCAATACAAACTTTGCAGAGCTATATAGGGTGTAGATCATTCATCATATTGCAGACCCATACAAATCTACGAAGGCCTGGTATTCATTCCCAAAGGATCATCTACAAGAAATTGGTTTTTCTCAAAAAGCATTTTAACGCATTGTCTTCTGGAACCAGGTGAACCCTGTATCAGTATGTATTCAACGGCTTAAAAAGCCAATGTCAGACCATGCAAGAAATAAATCCATTGATTTCATTTGTACAGATAATAATAATAATAATAATATTAATAATAATGATAATAATAATAATAATAATAATAATAATAATAATAATAATATACAGTTCTCGTATAGTGCATATAACGTCTCTATGCGCTTCCAAAGGACTTGGATATTATTACCCCAGCTTTAGCCCAACAGCCTTTTACAGCAAGCAAGCATATTCAAGGAATGAATTCCTGCCAGGTACCCATTCACCTCACCTGGGTTGAGTGCAGCACAATGTGGATAAATTTCTTGATGAAGGAAATTATGCCATGGCTGGGATTCGAACACACGACCCTCTGATTTAAAGATGAGAGTCAGAACCAGTATATATAGGCCTCGGTCTTCGGCCGTGTGTATTTTCTGCGCACCACACTAGGCCTGTTTCGAGTCTAGTACACGATTAAACGTCCGAAAATGTCACTACACGAATAACAGAATTTCTATCGACTACTCAGAAACATAGCTTGAACTTCAGAATGATCCATCAAAAATGCAAAATCATTAATGAAATCAAGAATGCTTCTCTCCATTTCAAAGTTTTAAGGTGTGATGACGTCATTTAGACGCCTTAAATTCACATGAGAATATCTTTTTTGATCACCAAACTCTTATGTCTCGCGCAGCGAAAACAAGTGTTTCAATAATATTCAGAAGCCGTAAGCCCTATGTGTGTGTGTGTGTGTGTGTGTGTGTGAGAGAGAGAGCGTCTTAATCGCGCATTGCACCATGGTTCACCACAGCGATATGCACCGTAAGCAAGTAAGCTCACTAACGTAATCAAAGATATGCTATCATAGTCAGTGTGACAAAATATTTTTGGAACATAGCAATGAACGAAGACGAAAGGATATTACCAAGAAAAAAAACATTCATATATGTACTTGCAAGTAAGCGCTTGTTCGTTAGTTATATGCCCTTGCTAGCGATTTGTGATGGGGATTTCAATCATTGGAGTTCGATTTCAAATGACTGCTAAGCGCTTTCATCGTAATGTATACATAGTTTCAACACGGCCAAATGGGATTTTGTGCACTGACTGTTACGCTCCACTTCCGGGTTGGCGCCATCTCTTGTCAGCTGACGAATAATTGAAACATGATTTCACCAATTATCGATGAAATATCAAGCAAATGCCGATCTTTTTGGCTTTATCTGACCAGGATCTTTTATTCAGTTCTCCCAAAAATAGGTAGGAGGCTATGATTGAATTTTTATGAACTGGACAAACAATACAGTTCTTTTCAAAGCTGCTTTATTGCCAAGTTTCTTTATGAAAATCGGACATTACCGTTAGGGATATTGCACACGCTGTTACATGGTATGGGACTGGCCTCACTCCGGTGCAGCAGGGCAGGTGCAGCTCCGGCGCGGGGGCTGAATGGTGGCAGGCTATGAACAGCTGGAGTGGTCGGCCGATTGGCCAAATGAAAGTACCTAGTAGTCGATTAATCGTCAAAAAAAATGTTTTAACGAATACCAAAAATGGGCTTTCAAAACAGCCCTACACTGAAGGGTCATTGAAAGGAAGAATCATAAAATAATCTGTAACTTATCATTGAATATGATCCTTTCAGGCATAGGAGGGTAAAACAATGGGTTTTAATCATTCTAACAACGTTTTATTATAATTATTAAATTTCTTATGTTTTTCTTTGTTTTTTCGGGCCACCAAATTTCATTCTCGGGCCACAAAAAAAAAAATGATAATTTCGGTGGCCCAAAAGGGCCACCAAGAAAAAAAGTTAGTGTGGAGCCTTGGTACATGTATATTTAACATTGTTCAAACAGGAATATAAATGAGAAACAGAACAAGGGACTTTCATGTATAATTAGGGATCATAATGAATGGTGAGGGTTTTAACAGCCATAATGAAGTAATTAGCTTTTCAATTTTCATAATGCTCATATGACGTGAGACATACATAAAGTGTTTATTGAAGGATTGACTTATCTAGGGATAAGTGAAATAAACAGTCTGACATCTCTCCCTCCCCCCCCCCTCCCCCCCCCCCCCCCCCCCCCCCCCATTAAAAACAATCATCCTTTAACCCGTTGAAAAGGTAGCCATAGAACTTGGGCTAAGGTCTATGACAAATAAACTGTAATTACTACAATCAAATCATGCTCAAAGGGTCAAAATCCTCTATTACTGCTCAAAAACCAAGCACCTGGATGAAATTCCTATCAATGGATTTGCTTAGTATATGATTATGACACTATTAAAAGAAAATGGTGATAGACTTATTAAATTGGGGAGGTAGCCCTGGAGCGGACTACTGAATTACCAACTTCCTTCCTCTCCAGCTTCTATTACTTCCCTATTGAATGTTACTTGTTATGAGGCCTGGGGGGGGGGGGGGGGGTACAGACAGATAGATATCACAGGACCCTAGACAGGACACTCTTCAACAGCAGAATATTGTTTTCTGGCCTTGGCCAGGCCCATTTTTTAGAGGATTGGAAGGGGGGGGGGGGGGGTTGACACCTTTTCTATTGTATAATGATTGGTATGGATGGGGAGAAGTGCAGACACACAGATTTGGTCTGAGCTAAAATTCCTATCAATGCAATGGGATGGAATTCAGTGGGATTTTTCCTCATTATGAAAAATAAGAAATTTGTATAATAATCTGTGTAATTATCACAGAACAATACCATCACAAACTTGAGACTGGCAGAGTTTTTGTTGCTATGGTAATAAGATTTTCTGTAAGCACGACGGGACTGATTGATACAATCTAGGGCAATTTCGACAAACAGACTGAAAGTTAAATACCGTACACGTAGTTGATCAGCAAACTTAAAAGTGAAATAAATGTTGATTTTCATTTCTTCATTTTACCCCCATTTGTAGAATACTTCTTGACTGCTACAAGAAAATGCCACCAACATGGAAATCCCTTTTTCTTCTTCTAAACGTTCACTCTCTTGTTGATTCAAAAGGACCAATTCCAACCATTCCTATTGATGGCATTCCTAGGGAAGCAGTGGATATACTTATAATTTAGCAATATCAAATTTTTTCATACATCTAAATGAAACTTATGGACTCCAACATCAACAAATAATAGAGCTACTAAAACTTCCTTTTCGTATTACTATAGCTACAGGGATATGAGCTTTGCAATTCACATTCCTTAATGATTTGATCCCTAGCAAAAAGTTTGGCTCTACTGTAATCACAAAGTAACAGATACAAACTGTTCATTCTGCAAATTTTGGCACACCTTTTCTTTTCCTGTAAAGTTGTCAAAAAATTCTTGAATGATCTTACCACCTTTTTTGCAGAACTTGATCTCCCAATTTATCTTCTAGAAAGTTATGTTCTTTGTGGTATTTATGAGCCCCAAAAGCCTAGAATTATCTGCTTTTCATCATACTTTAAATCATAATGTGTTGAATAACTGAACGGTGCGGCCCAGAATAGTCCGCACTAGTTTAGAGCTGCTTTACAAGCACCAGGAGCAGACCAGGTGCGGAACAAAGAATTACTGAAAGGTCTTTGGGCAAACATCACAGGAAAAATCATTATCTCTTCAGCTCAGACCAGAAGATGATGTCATGTATATGCCGGAGTGTTCAGTTACCATGACAGTTACTACTTATTGGACTGATTTACTGAAAGGGTCCTCATAAAATAGTCCTCACCGAGCTGTGAATTACTGTTTAAAGCAAATTTCACTGCTCGGTGAGGACTATTTTAGTGCGGACTAAAAGTGAGAGAATTACTGAAAACGGTGTATGCAGTCAATTTCTATTTTGGTGATCCACATCTTTACATAGAGTAGCCTGTGCAGCTGTTCTATTTAACATAAAGTCATGAACAGTATTAACTCACATGCACACTGTAAGACACAAAAATATTTTTTAAACAATTCTACATGTATGACGTAGGTAACCTACAGAGTAACCTTATATAACTTGGATAAATGAAAATTGGTCTTTTATAGGGCTCTGTCTACTTTGTCAAAAAAGGTTAAGTCCTTCTGTATACAATGTAAGTTTATGAATATCACTTCATAAATCAATGAAGATCTCCTGTTTAACAAAATACATGTAGTACCTCCTTGGTTATGCCAACCTTAACTACATGAATAAGTGGCTGTGTCAAAAATAGGTTTTCAATGTCAAGAGTTATCACATGACTATCATATGAATCTTTTTATGATTATTCTACTAGTCACTGCCATTGCACTATGAATTTAATGAGGTCTTGACATGCTAGCTACAGTCTCCAAGGCATGATGGAATTTGACTGTAAAAACTGAAAGGAATGTATCGTGTTTACACTGTGACTCGGCTGGGGGGGGGGGGGGGGTTTCAACACGCGACCCGTGCTCAAAATGGCTATTTTATGTTGCGTAAACGTGATCAGTGTGATCCGCGAGCCATGTCGAACACCGCTTTTTGGATCCGCCAGAATCGTAGGTTTCAGCCCGCGAGCCGAGTCAGACTCGTCTATTTTTTCGTGTGTAAACAGTAAGCCGTGTCGAACCCTCGTGACCCGTAGGTCAAACACGGAATAGCCGCATCTGGTATCGCGCGAGATAGCTCTCTTGTCCTTGCTATGCCCCTGCCTTCGCTCGATTTCCATAGGTAGAAAATACTCTTTTTAGGGATCTCGAAATTCTACTGTTGCTCGTAAAATTGTTTGTATGGTATATCACTGTTTGGTATGATCCTTGCATTACTTATTCTTCTATATATTTAATATACTGCTGCCACCACGGCAGTTTTATAACTAACGTAACTCAGCCTCACTCTCGTTGTTCAGTGTTTAACATATTTTGTTGTGAACGTTGTGGACAAATGTAGTCGGAGGCAAATTTCCCGCATTTGTGACGTTAATTCTACTTCCGTTCGTGATCTTAACTATTAATGTGTCAAGGAAAGAAATGGTGCTGTCTTGCTCCTTTTCATACGTGAATTTGATGCTTCCCGTTTCATCTACTTTGTTGAGATGTTGAGTTAGATTATCAATCTGATCTTCCTTGACAATCTTGAGAATATCATCTACATATCGCTTCAAGAGTTTTGGTTTGGCTTCTAATGGGGCTGTGGCAACAGCCTGTTGTTCTAGATCTTCCATGAAGAAATTCGCTATGATAGGCGATACTGGGCTGCTCATGGCTGCGCCAAACTTCTGACGGTAGATCATCCCATTGAATTGAAAGTATGTTGTATTGAGAACAAAATCCAACAGGCAACAGAGCTCTGATGTCCTCAACAGATAGCTTGGTTCTTGTGTGTAATTCGCTGTCAGACGAAGTTTATTCTCAACAATCTCCAGTGACTGTGTGATTGGGGTATTTGTGAATAAGCTGACCACGTCATGGGACACATAAACATCTCCATCTTCAACAAGGACTTGGGTAATCTCTTGTGCAAATTGTCCAGAATTTTCAACATGATGTTCAGATTTCCCAATGAGAGGAGAAAGTATGTCCGCTAATAGCTTGGATGTGTTGTAACCCAAAGATCCCGTATAATCCTCAATGGGTCGGTATGGACAATTCTCTTTGCAGATTTTGGGTGTACAATAAAGACGGGGGGACATGCTGAAGTACGATACAAATGATCATATAGCTGCGGAGAAATCTTTTCATCTTTCTTTAGCGGCTTTAGAAGATTGACCAATTTCCTTTCGTAAGACTGAGTAGGGCCTTTAGATAATTTCTCATACATCTCATCATCATTCAGCATTTCACAAACCGTGTCATTGTAGTCGGTTTTGTCCACCACCACTGCCGCTTTCCCCTTATCCGCAGGAAGGATGAGAACATCATGGTTGATAGATAGATCCTTCAGCGCCGATTTTTCATCTGAAGTTAGGTTAGGTTTGGGGGCTTTGCTCTGACGTATGATACCATGTCAGAGTTCTTCTGCCTTTGCCTGCAGTACATGCTTAGTTGCCTGCTCAGTCGCAACAACTATTTCTTCATAGGGAATATTTTCCGGAGTAACTGCAAAGTTTAATCCCTTGGCGAGTACCCAGGTTTCTGATTTTGTAAGATTGTGACTTGATTTATTCATGACCCATTTTTTCAACTGGGAGCCCGTAAATCAATTGAGACAGGATTCCTTCTTATTTTCCGACTCAATAACTGGCTCTTACTAAACACCCCGATCCCGGCACGGCCCTGGAAAACACTCGGGTCGCAGCTCGCTGAGCCAATTTTTTTTTTATGGTGTCTTCAAATCGGCCCACACGATGGGAAAATTTTATTGAAAATTCTCGATTTCTTTACAACAGATTTGAAATTATCACCGATTTTGAAACATTGCTAATCATGCCTTCATCTGTATGTACATCTTAGATATTTCTCTCCCTTCATTTCCGCCTTCATTTCTCTTCACTGTAAAGAAATCGAGAATTTTCAATAAAATTTTCCCATCGTGTAGGCCGATTTGAAGACACCATTAAAAAAAAATTGGCTCAGCAAGCCGTGACCTGAGTGTTTTCCAGCGCGCTGCGCCGCGACGCGACCCGAGTGTTTAGTAAAAGCCCAATAACTTATCCAACTTTTTGATGTGTCTCTCTTTTGTGCTGGTGAATTCCCGTTCATGCGATCTTTCAACAAAATCTGCAATGCGATCAAAATCCTCACTATCCACCACTGGTTTTAACTTACTTTGAGCTAACTCACATATCTGTTTTGTTCCTTGTATGTGATTATGTGTAATCCTAATCCTTTCGCGAATCAATCTCGCTGTGCTTTTGCGATAATGTCCTCAGCACGTTTTGTTTTGATCAGACATTTCAGTTGTAAGCTGACCGGATACACCTCCTCACTCTTGCATCGTAGGTTGAAAGCAAGATGGTTTCGCTGGCGGGCCAATTTTCTCTCTGTATTTTCCCATTCTCTCACTAAACGGACCGTGGGCTATCCAAAACGATTCCTTAGATCGTGAATAAGATTCATCTGATTGGTGATTTCATAAGAAATTGTTCTTTTTTTCACAATCAAGAAAAAATTTTGTACCTCTTAGTGAATACTTTCGCCTCCAACTGGGGGCTTCTTCAGACTGTGTCGTAGATGGCGGTATGACACTGATCGTGAGAAAATGGTATCATATACATGTGAGAGAATATATTCTTATATATTCTCTCACATGTACTGTATATAAGAAAACAAAAATGTAACATAGGCCAGTGAGTAAAGGCAGCACGCAGCAAACTACACGCTGTTAATTTGGCTAGTCTCACCATCACAAACGTACATGTATAGCCTGTGCTATTTACATGTAAGAGCAAAGAAAAGAACAGCACGTCGCTGCGATTAAAGGCTATGCAAACTTCCACGCAACCAAATGAAAGTAATATGCTTGCACTGCATATGAAAAAGGAGGAAGCAACTGAGAGTTATGAAATCTATTAACAATATCTTGTTTATCAAATGTTGTCAAATTAAAAGGGCCTGAAATTTACAAAAACAGAGAAAAAATACACTTACAATGTACAGTGTATAGTTGTACAGTGTACATGATTATCTCTGTAAAACAGTACGCAGGTATCAACATGACTTGTACACAAATGTAGGCCTATTCATATTTTCTACATTAATATCCAGCGAAGTTTCTTCTACAGTTGATTTTAATCGTTATGATAAAACTGATTCTTAATCTTACACGCAGCTACATTTTTTTTGTAAAGTCCCCAGTTTTCGGCGATAGGGAAAACGGAAAATTTTCATGGAATTCAGGGAAAACACAGAATTTCACAGAAAACAAGATTTTTCAGGTTAAAAAATTTTTAATTATGAAATATACAGCAAAAATCTTAAAAAGCAAAACAATATCCAATAAAGCCAACAGTGTATCAGCGGAAAATCTGGATCAAACCTGTTCACAGTGTTTAGCGTGAGTTCGCCAAGCTTTATCTGCATCCTGAAGTGCGTGTATATCAGGGTATTAACTTATGTTTTTCTAAGAAATCCTACTACACTGTATTTACAAATGCTTTATCATATGTTTTGTACATGTCACCATGGCATAAAACACGGAATTTGAAGTTTAGAACACCAAAGAACACGAAATTTGCATTTTAGAAAACAGAAAACTGGGGGCTTTAATCTTACATGTACATGTAGCTGACAAGGAGTGCATAAACTTACACATTCATAAATATGCATTCACTGCAGAGTAAATCAATGATTTCAATCACAACCTCCAAGTTTGAATCACCGTAAGGTGTACCTTAGACAAGACAATTTACCTTTATCTACCTCTTTCTACCATAATTGTACAGGAACTTCATAGGGATGAATTTCTTAATGTCTTGGGTGCAAGTATGCACGTAACTGTATCCTAGACAGCAAATCAAACATGTACTACCAGAGAAGACAAGATGGGGGGGGGGGAGATTTTGACAGTCAAGTTGGCAATGTTTCAGGAAGGATAGGAGATGTTTGACAATCAAATTGGCCATCTCTTGAGCAAGATGGGAGCGATACTTCACAGTCAATTTGACAATGTCTCTAGCAGGGTAAGCAAGGTGAAATAACGACATCCTGCGTTAATTACACTATGACAGCTGTGAACATATACATGTCTTGCACTTCATTTTAAATCAGTGGTTATACATGTATGTCATTACATGTAGTTCTGTTTAGATTATCTCACAGTTTCATGTACACTTACCGGATTCACTGTTTAGAATGTACATGTATAATGTACATGTACATCTCTTGTTTACAATGGGCCCAATTTCTTTAAACACTACTAAACAACTAACATATCATGCATTTCATCTTCCAGGATATGGTTTATACTTCATACAAGATTTGTGTAGTATTAAGGTACCAGCGTATCACACAAAAGGTAGATCATATACAGATATTGAGATCAGGGTCACATAATACTCACTTCATACAATCACTTAAACCTTGGTACCCTAAGAGGGAACAGTGAACAAAAATAAATGTATTGTGCAAAGATTTATTTCTTATTTATTTGGCTCTGAACTCTTGGAGAGGACATCTCAAATGACACAAAAAATAGCATTTACCATATTTATTTCAAAATATTATGTAATGCATACATCTTATCATTTCATGCCATGGTTATTTACATGAAGCTTGTTATTACTTCATGACTTTGCTGCTAGTGTACAGTATATATATACTGCAAATTGGCACATATTTCCTGTAAATACACAACATTTAAGAAGCAACTTTCTCAACAAATTTAGCTGGACAGAGATACACATAACTGAAGTGTACATTTCCAATGCGCAAGTGTGTGCCATCCGTTAGCAATGGGGAAAAAACATCAAAATTATGCTCCTTTGTTTATATTATCATCTGTAAAATTAAAATGGTGAAAGCAAAATACTAATTTGTATAGATAGAAGTATGAGAACATATTCTTCAAGAAAAAAAATGCCTTCATGCAACCACAGAAAAGTGAAAAACAGAGAGATTTGGATGTTTTTTTGGTGTAAAATTTATGTGCAGACAAGTAACCAGCCACTTTCCTTTTCTTTATTTAATGCCTCCATGTATAGCATTAACGTACAACCTACAAATGTAATGTGGTGTTGTACAGTGTACTCTTTGTGAACTCAATACATGTACATGTACATGTACCGGTATGTTGTGTCATATTTTCCATGATATATCTGGAGCTAAGGAGACAAGCTGCATCTTCAGAGATAATGGAAAAAATTATGAAATTTTGTGTACAAGTGTATAAAACATATTGAGAGTTGTCCTGCTAAACCTGTCATTTTGAAGCAACATTGCCAATTTGAGGATCACCATGGAAAGTACACTGAAACTTTTTCAAACTTTCATAACTTTCTCATTTTGTAGCCATTTTTGATGAAACTTTGTTTTTTTTAAATTGCTTTTCTATCTATCCTTCTCTCTTTCCTCTCTTTTCTCTCTCCTTTCATGTTTAGTGATTTGGCAAACCTGTTGATTTCTGAGACAAAAGGAATGAGTTGTCAACCCCACACGCCCTTCGATGCCCTTCTGTGAGTGCTGAAATGCTGCATTCTTAGTCACATTTGTACCATCAGTGGTTGGGCAGTGAGCCAGTTTGTTGGGACACCCTATTGCTTGCTAAGATACTGTAACGAGCAGCATATCTGTTGTAATGGCACAGAGTAACACAGGCACTATGTATAACGTGCAAGCCTATAGGGATCGGAACGTATGCGGGCAACGTATCTGATAGGTACTTGGCAATGAAGGAAAATTTGCATAATTTGCATGTTTAATTTATATGGGGGGACTATCATGATTCTGTTAGGTTAATTATTTGTTAGAAAAGTTGTTTGGACAAGGACCAGTGGTTATATTTAGTAAATTGGATCATCTTGGACAAAAGTGCTATCTATTAACAAGTAAATCAATGATTTCTTAAATGTCTAAGTATAGGGATTTAGTTTGAAATATCAGGATTGATCGCAAAGGCTTCGCCACTGTGGGATATCCGCCCCTCATATTCCCTGAACGTTCTCACCGAGAATCGATTCTGGACTGCACTCTGTTCACTGTGTGAGATTGCTGATTGTCGATTAAAGGTAATGTTCAAACGTTAACATTCTGCTATGACTGCCTTTAATTAAGTGGCTAATTAGCTAAGCAATTAATGAGTTGGAGAGAGTGAACTCAGTTTGGGTGAATGATTGTTGGACGGATGACCAATTGTCTGCTGCTGTGACGAGGAGAGCAGGGTGACCGATTGCTTCGAAGGATGGGTGATTGCTGGTAGGAGCAAGAGACGGTTGACGGTTGGTGATGGTCGAGCATCGGCAGCTCTAGCCATCAGCAGCGGTCATATACTTTGACCAGACGGACGGGGAGCTCGGCCAGGCACGGGGCATCCTGACAAGATAGCCGTGTCAGCTGGCAAGGCGAACCGTGCCCATCACAATACTCTAAAGTTACAATGTAGTCTGAACTCATTCATAATCAAAGACAAACTGAATCATTTAAAAAATGTCCAAGATGGCATGGACTAAAATCTCTTCTCATTTTCTTTATCAAGTTTTAGCTATGCTGTATGCTGTGCTAATTTGCACAAAACTATAATTACAAATTTCAAGAAATGACTTAGAATTTTTGAGAGAACATTTTTAAAATATTCTCTATATTCTTCAATGTACATGTATCTTACCAATATGCAGTCAGCTACATGTACATGTACATGTATGTGTACAAGTCAATGCAAACACTGTCAAACTTTTAAACTCGTGTGTCAAGCATTAGACCCATGTTGTTAAGACATTCAGTAGTGGGCTTTCAAGGGGAGAGGATCATAATTTGCTGACACAAGACTTCGAGAAAAGCACTGAAAATACCTGTAATAGAGCTACATTTCTGGAGCACAGCAAAACAAGCTGTCCCGCCATAAACATTCTTTGGCCTGCTTCGGGCATTCTCGGGCCTGGGAAAGTGAGATAATGACTTTGCCATATGGGGCAAAGGGTGGAATATACAGAGCATTACATAAGGTCTGTTGGTCATAAACTAATAATGATGGACAACACCTGTTACTGGGTAAGTACCCATGGTGTCAAAATCCCCATGAAAGCCCACGGCTGAGCGTCTTTAAAGATGCTAGGTCGTGGGCTTTCATGGGGAATTTGACACCATGGGTGCTTACCCAGTAACAGGTGTTGTCCATCATTATTAGTTTATGACCAACAGACCTTATGTAATGCTATGTATATTCCACCCTTTGTCCCATATGGCAAAGTCATTATCTCACTTTTCCTGGCCCGAGAATGCCCCAAGCAGGCCAAAGAATGTTTATGGCGGGACAGCTTGTTTTGCTGTGCTCCAGAAATGTAGCTCTATTACAAATATTTCCAGTGCTTTTCTGGTGTCAGCAAATTTTGATTCACTCCCCATGAAAGCCCACGAGTGAATGTCTTTAAGAATCTTATACAATTAGTCAAAAGTTAAGTAAATTTATTACATGACAACATGTACATGTAGGGATCTCTTTGTTTTAGACTCTTTAGAGTGGAAATCCACATTCCAAACTATTGGAACCAACTTTATTTTTAAAAAAGAGAGAGAGAGAGAGAGAAATTCATAGATTCCACTTTGATATGGAGTAGATTCAGCATCCAAAATGAACTGATCCCTAATAAACAAGTGCAAATCTAATCCTGTGTATGAAGAGAATGAGAGATGGTGAAATAATCCATGTTTAGATTTGTCAGACAGGAATGTTTGTATTTATCATATCTAGATTCAACATATGTACAACAAAGTCTGTCACCTTGTAGTAGAGTTCAGAACAGTGCAGTGCATAGAGAAACAGGCCTTATCGTCACAACTTTGCCCTAATATTCCTAATTACTGGTTTGTGGGTTTTTTAACTATAAAAAAAAATATTTCTGATACTGCTTTCATACCTAGGTACAGTCGCTGCGAGCGGTTGCTGCGACCGATGAAATCATAGTGTGAAAGCATTTCATCGGTCGCTGCGACCGATCGTTTTGGTCAAAAACGATCGGTCGCTGAGTACGGTCGGTGAGGTACTTCAGCGATCGATCGCGACCGATGCAAGCTAGATGTGAAAGCACATCGTACTCAGCGACCGATCGAAATGCAATGACCCCCCATACATGCCTACGCACTATCTCTACTTCCGCTTCCGGCTAGGTCAGCTATACAGCGACCGATCGCTCTGGGCCTGACCAAATTTTGACGGAGGTGTGAAAGCACGTCCGATCGGTCGCAGCGACCGCTCGCAGCGACCGCTCGCAGCGACCGTACCTTGGTGTGAAAGCAGTATGAGTTACTGTGTTGTTTGTTTGCTATGCCCCCTATGCCATGGTTGTCATTGGTGAAGTTGTTATTGCTATTGTTATTGCTGTCACTGCTGTTGTTGCTGTTGCTTTCTTGTTGCTGTTGTTCCTATGGTTATTGCTACATGTATTTTGACACTGCTGCTGTTGTTACTGTTGTTGTTGCTGTTTTAATTGTTGTTAGTACCATCACTGTGTTTGTATCGGGTGAGGTTGTTAAATTCTCTTTGTCTTTTCCTTAAAAAGACTGTACACATACTCGCACACATCACATGCAGGTACTTGCTTTTAAATTTTGGGGACCATGTCAATAAACAACATTAATAGATCAATTACAAAAATATGTGTTAACATATGAATGTGAGATTCAGGTATTATTGTAGGAAAACAATTCTTATCCTGCGACACTGTCTTGCTTGGTTAAGGTTACAAGGAAATCTTTTAGAGTGATGACAAAGGTTAAAGGTCATTTTCTTGAAACATGTAAGTTCTAAGAATTTCACAATGCCTTTTCCTCAATCAATTGTAAATACTTAGTATTCCCTCATCAATGCTTTCTTGCATAAATTGCAAAGATATCCAGGGATTGTTACATACATGTAAAGCTGTGCAAAACTTTGTGATGCATGACTTTAAAAACAACTTAATTATATGAACAGCCAAATAGAATTCCATAAGTTTACCTTTGGGCAGTCCATTTTGTTTCAATAAATTGTGACTGTATTTCCCACAATCTCGATTAAATTGTTGGCAAAACTATACTTCACATTCAAATTGTTTCGTACTTTTGTGAATATAATAATTTTAATCTACATGTACAATCATATGATATTTCAACTTTATCTTATGTGATCATTAAATATGATTGAGAATCCCATTGGGTTTTCCATATTCAAGTCATTCTTAAATTCACATGTATCTTTGCGCACAGCTTTGTGAAACACCCCACTGGAAGTCTGGTTTCATATCATCGACATGTGTACATGTATGTAATGTAGTCAATAAAACAGGAGTTTAGTTGTGACACTTGAACTTAGCATAAAAGAGATCACAAGCCCCCTGGGGCTGGGGTTAAAGTTGGAGGTAACAGATGAAAAGAACAAAATGAACCCCATTGTGTATTTGTAGATTGATCTTTCTCTCCACACATGTTCTCAAATCATGATAATTCCTCATGACTACTACTATACCAATGATGGAACCAAAACCATACTAAAAATATGCGTGTTACATTATCAAAAAAATAAACAAACAAAACAAAAACAGAAGAAAGACAGAAACTAAAAATTTAAGTCTTACTCAAGTCATTACAAATAGACAAGAAAGAAGGAAGGGAAATAAGAAAGGGAGAAAGACAGAAAAGAAAATTCATACATGTAGATTGCTTCTGTTCTGATGTCAATAAAACAGTTAAAAACAAGCCTTTTTAAGTTAGATTCTTAGAAGTCATTACTTGCCAAACATTGATAAAATGCAAATCATAACAATAATTTTCAATCTGCTGCAATAACAGTATTTCTGTCACATTAAAAAGTTATTTGCAGTACGTAAACAAAGGTGTTATTCCGTAGAAACTAGTAAATAAAAGGCGCCAGCATGACCACCAATGCATGGTTTAGCAAGGGTGCACCCGTACCCGGAACACTCCCGTCCCAACATCATCATCGTACCAAAGATCCACCCGTACCCTCCCACTCAAACACACCTATCCGGTCCATTGAATTCGCTCCACTGAAATCGGTCTTATTTACAGACAATTCTTCACTTACCCTCAATCTTATCCATCCTTTAGGCTTTCTCACGTCCCTGATTCCTAACATGTAAAAGTTTCCAAAGGCTCAGAAAACTACGAAATTTGAGGTCCAAAACAGCAATGAGTGAAATCTCATTCAGCGTTTATTTATCTACCGGATCGGAGATAGCCCAAAGTAGGGCTAGGCTACGTCTGGATGCTAGCTAGCTACATGTGTACCAGTACAAAGAATCAAAGAAAACGTTGCCAATAAAAAGTAAACACGCTTCCCTAGTGCTAGTACTAGTACTGCCAAAGAATATTTATTACGAAGAATGCTCAGTACCGAAATAAAGCACGCGTACGTATTGTAGTACATGTCAATCGGAGAAAGCCTATAGACCAATTTCACTCCCGGTTTATGTATTTGGCCCTCTATCGGCGACGCCATTGCTGCGGTGGGCAAGCGCGCTGACCGCGATTGGCTCTGTGTACAAAATGAATGTAAGATATGAGATATGCCCCGATATTGTTCCATTTGCTTTATTCTAGATCAATAAAATAAAGCATGGATACATGGGTAGATGAGGTAAGACAATGGTCATATCTGGTGGATGAAGGTATGATGTATTTTTGTACTTTCGATGGTTTTCAACTTAGTTTTGTCAGTAAAAGTTCGATTGCAGCATAGAAGCCGTAGTAAACGGGAGCCCCTAAATCTTACCCTGATTACAAAGTCATGTTTTCACTCATTAAATTTTACGCCAAAGAACATAATGATAATATTTCTTGACTTCAAAGTCCTTTCTGTTGATGTTTTTACCCACTGGCGACGAATTCCTTCACATTGCTTACGAAAACCTGTGTAGGGAGTACGGCTTCTCACACAAACAGGCTTCATGAATCAAAAGCGAGTGAATTTCGCACTCAGTTAGTTTCCAATTTTTAAACTTTCTCCAATTCTCGTGGCATTCGAGCACCGCACAGCTGCGACCCGAACTTCCCTGATAATTTCTCATTGCAAATATTGAAATAAATCTGCATATACTGGTCAAAATAGAATGTACATAACGCGCTATTGACTTGTGTACTATAAAAGTTGGAGCGCCCACTGCAGTATGTCGAACTGTGTCGAACAGTCTGCTGCCCTCTTGCGTTGTGAAATTGGTCTATGGCCTTTATCAAGAGAGCCGAGAGAAAAAGATTATAGCCTTTATCTAGACGTTTGTATTCCTTATCTTCTTTATTTTTGTTATTTTTCTGTGCATAGCTTTTGGTAAAGAGACTAAGAGCTGAAGGGCATGACATATTCAATATTGATATTGTCCCGTAATCATTACGGTTATGACAACCATGATAACATAAAACATAATGTCCACCAACAGATATGATCAACTCTAACTGCATCAGACAAGGAAGTAATTGTGAGAATCAGAAGGGCCAGAGTTAATAAGTTACTCAGGAGAGATTGCTTCGAAATTCTATATAATGGAGGGGGGAGCTAAACGTGTTTCCTGATTAAGCTCTATATGAGCAAACGTTTGGATATATCTGACAGTGATGTCGTGAAATTCTGAAATAAAATTAACGAACAGGAGATCTTCAAGTTTTTCTCTTAATCAGAATATTTCATATAATAATGTATCACGATTTATGCAAATTACAAACCTATAAAATATAGCCTTATTATGTTTAAAGTCCAAAGAAACAGGTGAAAGGGCTTTGAAAAAAAAAATGAGATTGCTTGCAAGCAATATAAATAATATAATATAAATTTCTCTTAACTGGGTGGACTAGCACGTCTGACAAAAAAATAATAATAATAATAATAAATGAATAAAAACAAATTTCTAAAAAAAGATCATCAGGTACCATACTCTGAGTTTTTGGACAAGCAAGGAAAAAAGGTTTGTCATGTTCCTTCTGAGCTGGGGGTGCACATTTCCTTTCACTCGATGTGTGAAATCACATCAGTTTTGCTGCTGGCATGTAGGCCTAGTGGCACGGGGATTCTCGGATACGCCTCCAATGGAAATAACTGAAAGTGAGGTTTTGTAAGACTGTATTCTGCTTTAGCAATCTAAGGGGTCAGGCGATCGAACCCCCCCCCCCCCAAAAAAAAAAGCAAAAACAAAAACCACACAAAAAAGGGTAGGCCTAGTATTATGTGCAACAGGGCCCACATTTATGAAAGAAGGGAAAAAAAGAGAACGCCCCAGTTTCTACATCATTTTTAATCAAATACTGTTTAACCTTCTATACCATCTGAGGATATATTTACTACTGAATCCTTAATTCTGTTTTAAAAAGTAGGCTTATTCCCTCCCTCTCAAAGAGTTTCATTTTCCTTTTATATTTTCATACTCTCTACTCTCACAACTGATCTGAAAAACTGTCTTCATTAATACAACTGAGCCACAATTTGCCATAAACAATAGGGGAACAATAATCATTCTTAAAATCCTTGTGGCAGATGACTCCGTCAAAAAGCAAGCATGATCCTGGGGATTTATGGTGCAATTTATTGAAAACAAAGAATTAAGAAATGTTTTTATAACTATCCATCCTTCCGCTCATGCAAAAATCAGGCTTTAAAAAAACGAAGTTTTAGATATGAAATATCAAGAAAAAATGAGACATCTTTTCACACGTTATACCAATGGCGGTCCCATTTTTCCGAGTCCGTTTTTAACACAGCATAAACCCTTGCCAAAACGTATTACGGAAGTAGGTGAGAGTAATTTGTCTTGTAATCCAATGTCTTTGGTACTGCTCAGAATGGATTTATAGAGAAACCAACTTTGGTATTATATTTGCAGGCAGGAGGCTCAGGTGTCGTCTGAGTGCAGTACAGTGTGGACGAGGGTTGAGAGAGGGCGCCAAACTGAAACGAGTAGCAACGTCATTCACCAATTTGGTGCAACTTTTTTCTTTTTCAAAATTGAAAACACTCTTCTCTTCTTTTTTTTTTCAAAGCCTCGTGCGAAGTTTGAAATAACATTTGTTTGCTCATATATTTTGTGGATTTCCGTGTCTCTATTATGCTTGGGTTTTATTTTCTACAGGCTATCTAATGTATGTAATTTTTAATCGTTTCTCTGTCAATTAGGGAAATTCCTCCCAAGCACGCAGCTTTTTCTTTGTTCCTTTCCTTTTCATATATTGTATACTGTCTGCTTTGTATATTCTGTTCTTTTTATTTACCGGTAGGCCTATATGATTATGGTTGAAATAAATAAATCTTGAAAATCTTGAAAATCTTGATTAAAATTCTGCAGTAATCTTTCCTTAAGATGGACCTCATTTCTTTTTTCTTTCTTTCTCTCCGTTTCGTTTCGTTTCTTTCTATCTTTCTTCTTTCTTTCTTTCTTTTTTTCTTTCTTTCTTTCTTTCTTTCTTTCTTTCTTTCTTTCTTTCTTTCTTTCCTTCTTTCTTAATTTCTTTTATTCTTTCGTTTTCTACTTTCCTCTCGTTTATTATTGTTTCTTTTCAATCTATGATTACTTTTTATTTTGTAATAAACTTTCCTTGTGATGAGTTTTCGCGGCCCCTAAATATTCCATTAAAAGATATTCAAGATCTACAACTGCGATACTGTTTGAAAATAATTTGTGTGTGTTGTGCGAGAGGTGGGTAGATTAAACATATAATGCAGCATAACTGACGGGAAATTTAAGTCTTACACCCCCCTCCCCCCCCCCCCCCTCCCTTCATGTTCTTCGAATACTGAAATGCTGCTTACAGTGCGGTAACCTAAAAGGTGGCGAGGGCTCAGCCGTGGAAAAAAAAAATCGTTCCCAGGGCACGTGAATAATAATAAGTCCATACCTGCCGACTGTTCTGTTTTTGTAAATGGATTACTCCCCTTTTTCCTTTTATCATGGGACCTTAAATCGGAACTTTCTTATTCCTATTCCCAACCATCACATGGTAAGATACTGCATTTTTTAAATATAAATTTTAAGAGAATAATGCAAACGTACAAAGTTGGTTGTAAAAAAAACACAGCATACTAAAGACTAGGGTATTAAAATGTGGACCATTTATCTCCCAAACAGTGTCAAAGGTCCGTTTTCTTGACTTACGAGCCCCCCCCCCCCCCCCCCACCCTGAAAAATCCTGGCTACGGGAAGCCAAGAGCAACCACCATACGCCATAGTATGCTAACGGACCACTGCGCTAGTCCATGTAGTTACCTTGAACCTCGAAGACAAAGCTCTTTCCACGCTTAACTCGCATGGGATGTGCTGTGACAGTGATGGTGCAGACAACTATGTTGAATTTCTATTTACAATAAAAGCACTGAAGTGCGAGTAAAAACCATGCTCCTAATGTTTACAGCATCCTGGAGCCTACAGGAGGTTCTAACCCTCTGATAACAGGAAGGGAAGCCTCCTGGAAAGCAGTGACTGTTGGGGCAGTAACTGCTATATTGCTGTTAGATGGTTCCAGATGCGAGTTATCCGAGGATAAAATGAGAATTTGTGCATATTCCAGTCTTTGGATATGGTAACTCCGAGATACTTGTATTTGTCTACCTTCTGTATTGACTCTTCTCTTCCTAGTTATGGTGAGGGAAGCGCACTTTTGACATCAGATGCCATAAGCCACTTCGCTGAACTAACCGGACAAGGTGTGAAGGTTTGGCAGCTACATGTTTCGAGATATGGCTGCATGAGCACTATATGTTCCATCAGCTTACTGCAGATACAGAATAATACATTCACCTGTTATACTAGTTGTATATTACTGGTCAGAATGCAGGCTGTATAATTACATCAAATGTTGATAGGTCAGATAAGCCAAATTGCCTCGACCATGCAACGCTTAAGAACGTAATGGTCATCCCTTCATTGAAATACAATGACTTGTAAAAATGTGAATGGCAAACGTGTAGGCCCTAATCATCATGGGTGTCGATCCGGGGGGAGGGGGGGGGATGGGGATATATCTCTCCCAATATTTTGGTCAGGGGGAATGACCTGTACAATCATCCCCCCCCCCCCCCCAATAATTCACCATGAAAAACATGAAAGTTTCATAGCCTCCTACAATCCTAAAAAAAAAAAAAAAAAAGTAAAGAAATGACAAAAGGAATAAAGAGAAAAAAACCAAACATTTTCTAAAGGAAAAGAAAAGGAAAAGGCTTTCAGCGCTAGCCCGCTTCGCTCTCTCGTATTTTAAGTATCCCAACCAATGATCTTGAGGTTATAATACTGTCTTTATGAAAGCAAATCGGTTTGCATCTTGTCTTTCTCTCAAATAATATGCTATTATTGTTCTACTCGCATTTAATTTCTTTTGTTATCTTAACCAATGCCAGTTAATGTTTTTATCAGGGTTTATCATGAAATGTAAACTGGTTCATCTTGTCTTTCTATCCAGTGTTATACATGTACTATTATAATATAACTGCAAGGAGTCGAGCGGGAAGATCCATAACAGAAGAATTTTCAAGAGATGATGACCTTTGACCGGTAGCCTATTCCTATCTTACCAAATATAAGAAAGGGGGATGCTGATAAAATGTACGTTATTTATTAAAATCATAAAATTGTAATAACAGTACACTATAACTAGCTGTTCTCAGTATCAAAAATAGTCCTTTCTGGCTCGCTCGCTCTGCTCGCTCATAGAAACAAGATGAGGAGGCAAGCGCCCTTATTCCCTCAAGCAACATGTCTAAATATTGTAATATTTTTACAGCGAGGTGTAAAGCTTTTCTCGAAGACAGGAAAATGGTGCATCATTGGATTCATCTAATTCATTTGGTGAAAATTCTATGTTTTACTAGAAAGAGTTTTTGCCGGTAGCTCGCTTCGCTCGCTCATAGAAACAAAATGGTTTTAGATGGCAAGCGATGCACCAAAATGCATCATATCTGGCAATTAGGTGATTAAGAACTATTTAGATATCTTTGAGGCTATCAAAGAATGTTATTTTTTCCTCGCTTGCTGCGTTCACTCGAATATGTAGATATTTTATAGACCTGTAGTGGATTTTGAGGACAAAAAAGTCTTCATCACTAAAAGAGTGAGTTTCTCCTATCTCGCCTCCCTCGCTTGTAATATTTGAAATAGGGTGGTTCAGGAAAGTAAACAATTGGACCAGCGAGGTGCTGAATTAGTCAAACATCTAATATCGCCTAAGTGTACTTTGAGGACAATTAACATTTCTTTTATAGCTAGAAAATGGAATTTTCCGGCTCGCTCGCTTCGCTCGCTCGCAAAGTAAAAAAACGAGATGGTTCATACTCTAAGTAAAGGTCCAAGCCCCCTAAATTTCTCATTCAAGACAGTAATGAAGATGTACCTCTGCTATATTGTTTGAAAACATGTTTTGTGCGGTTATATAACTGGAGGAACGGCAGATTAGACTAATAATGCAGAGATATGGGCAGCGAAAACAGGTCCCACCGCCCCCCCCCCCCCCCCCCGCTTATTTTAGTCTTTCCTTCACATTTGAACATCCACACCCTTTCCCCGCTCGATCGCTTTGCTCCGTGGTCGAGGATATTCGGCATCAGTCATCCCCCCCCCCCCCCCCACCGCTAACACAAATCGACACCCATGCTAATCATCATCTTTTTTTACCCAGGGTAGCCTCATCAGCTCCAGAGATGTTCATCCTGAGGGCACTGCATATGATTATTACCTCATCAATTGCCAGGTCCACATTAAACCTGGTTTGAGAGGGACAAATATGAGTAATAACGTGTCCAATGATGTAAGCAGCAGCAGCACCTAGTGACTTCTAATACATGTATATAAGAATCAAGAGCCCTCACAAATATACTATGGTGATCCTTATCATAAGTGTATTTTTAATGTGAATATATTTTGAAAAATGACCTATTGCCCTCAGACTGAATATATAGGGTGGAGAAATACACCCCCCCCCCATATGTTACATACCTTAAGACACCTCTATAGAGCTCTAATGTGCTCATTTTGAATCTGAACACGAAGGCCCGCTTATATTGGCATTCAAAAATAATTTCAGTTCGAATTTGAACAGCTGCCTTGATCATGCAGAGTAGACTATTTTGCAGTGTGAGCATGATTGTGTACTCTGCAAATATAAAGAAACAAACATGAAAACCATACAAATGTGTGTATTTAATAATAATGGAAGGGGGGTGGTGGTGCTCTATGCACGTCGGCCTTGCACTGCAGTATTGAATATGGCTAGACTGCATGTATCAGCGATTCTATTCATAATCAAATTTCAGGAATAGGTCATAAATCATAATATCATTGTGTGATCACTCACGAAGGGTGAACTGAAGTGTGGACATTGGGATAGATTAAGGATGATGCAAAAACCGATAAAAGCCATTTTTGAAAATTGTAAAGTAAGGTAACCGTCATATTGTATTAGTAAAAAAAAAAAAAATAATACTTTTCAAGTCATACATTGCTCATTATATATAAATGTATAATGTTGAAGTTATGGTCAAAAGTAATATAATGATTTCTTATTATTTTCTGTATCCTACTGATCTCTAAATTGCAAATATCTCACTTTGCCTTTAAAAGGGATATTTCGGTTTTTGCATTCAAACTCTTCATAACTTCCCTCTGTGTGTGTGTTGGGCCCCCCCCCCCCGGGGGGGGGGGGTGTGCAGGGGATGGAGGTAACGGGCATGAACAATCACGCCACTGACTAGACAGAGTGGAAGAGAATAAAATACATGTAGCAGCAAACTGTATTCTCTAATACGGCATTATTCTTCCCTGTTTTACCGCTCAAATACACGATCATAATTATTGTACCAGTTTGTGCATTGATGCATCATACCATAAGGGCATGTATTTTATTTACCTTGAAGTGTACACATCCATTTGTACTGACACGCCAGCTCACATACTAGGCCTGTTTGGTAGAAACATGCTTGTTATAATATTCATGTGTGATATGCTGTGAACTGCAGAGATCTAACCTTCTTCATATCTGATAGAGTGCTATTTTAATGAGCTCCTTTGATAGCGAGTATCAACGGAGGAGAACCATCAGTTTCCTGATGGGGATTATGTTTTTGGAAACTGGAATGTTTCACAGTCAGTATTATATTGTTCTCATTTTTCGGAAAGATGTTGCGATCATTTTCATGTAAGATCTGGACGAGGTCTCGCCGTTACCGCCTTCGCATTGTCGTGGTCATTGTCCTCGTCATCTTCGTGTTCACTTCATTGCAGTCGATGTGCAATCTGACGTTGAGTGACGCAGAACCTAAACCATGCGCTCGACAACGGATTCGAAGAATGGATAGAGACTTTAATATTCGTTATTTTGAGCGCATTCCTGGTCACGATTTTGGTTATATCCACAATCCTCGTAACATCTGCATGAGCGATGATGGAGAGCAAGAACCGATTTTTCTTCTTATTTTGGTCATGGCGACCCCTGAACAAAAAAAGAGACGTGAAGTTATACGAGCGACATACGCGAATGAGAGTCATTGGTTAGCCATGGATGAGGGTGAAATACGAACAGTGTTCCTCGTCGGCGAGATCGAAGACTACCTCACCCAAGACGACATTGACGGTGAGATGTACTATTACGGCGACATCGTGCAATCTATAGAATTCGTGGATGATTACGTAAATCGAACTAGGAAGATCAAGATGGGTTTTCGCTGGGTGAGAGATCACTGTCATCACGCACGCTACGTCATGAAAATAGAAGAACACGCCATGTTGAACCAACGAACTCTTCTTCAACGTCTAAGGAAAAACATAGAAATGACAAAGTTCGTCTTCGGCGATGTTGTGACGAACCTTCAAGTATCGCGCGATAAAAGAAGCTGGGATTATATACCTCCAGAACTCTTCTCCGATCCGATATTACCTCCTCATCTCAATGGCGCAGGATACATACTATCCACAGACATTGTTGAAGCTATCTACCAAGAATCTCTTCACATTCCTATCATCCCTCATGCCGATGCGTATGTCGGTCTATGTATTCAAAAACTCGGTATAAAATTACTGGAGACCGTAGATATATCTTTCTCGAGGAAGGTAGACTATGACTACCTTGGCAGGGATGCTATCGATATATTTGATAAATCTTTAGCTCTGTCACTTCTATCTATAAGGCAAATGCATTTCATGTGGAGACTAGGAGAATTATCATGTGTATACCTAAACCCAAACATGCCAAGCACATCAAAATAATTGTAGTCTATGGATTTCATTTAGGGGGAGGGGCGGCACTGGGGATAGGCCCCCTTATTTATAAGGGCGGTGCACCTAATAGGGTATGTCCGCACACTTAAGCTTAGGACCATTTTCGTGAGTATGCTACCCCCCCCCCCCCGAAAAAAGAAGCAAACTAAGCTGCGCTGAGGACTATTTATTGTGTGTATAAGGGTGCGTATCCCCTCTCAAATTTTAAATCCCCCGTCCCAAAAAAGGTGTTGAGAGCCTATAACGCCCCCCCCCCCCAATATAAAACGGATTGACGTCCCTGATTCTACACTACTGGTTTGTGCACTAAGGCTTGGGGGGGGGGGGGGGTTAACATCGTGCTTGATATACTTGTATTGTTTGGTATAAAAATCGTATTGAAATAACCATTTTTTTTTCTTATTTGCAGATGAAATAGATGTAACCTTTTGAAATTTGCTCATACAAAATGATAAGAAAGGAACAGTTCCTCAAAACCAATAGTTACCTTGTTTTGCATGATTTTAATATACTCCTTTGTCAAGTGCGTAGAAATCCACAGTGAATTACGTCGACCACAATAAAAAAAAAATCAATTTCATTTAAACGGAGATGGCATGCTTTGTATGTGTTTTGTAGAGTATGTTTTGAGTGTCTGGTATTCATACAGTCATTTTGTGGAAATAAATTCATAATAATTGTGGTTGAAGTAGATGATGTTTACAGAGATTTATACGACTGATGGACTTTATTCTTACATTGAGTCAGTGGTATAGTGGATGATAAAAGGATCGTATAAAAAGGGTAATTTTTTCATAATATCATAAAAATAATTGGGGCTCAACTTCTTTTTTTTATAAACCGAATTAATCACAGTTTGCGTTTATGTTCTTGTATTGATTTTCTAGATACTGAAGAAAGATAACTGTGCCAGATGAAATTATGCCATAATGTAACTTTGGGACGCGGTGTGCTAGTTATTTGTTTTCTTATCGAGAAAGAAACGTTATGGGCATGCAACTAAAACCCAATCTTTTTCACTGTACTTATCAATTGAATATGACAGCATTCCAGAGAATACATTTTTCTTTTGTTTTACCCAGTAGCAACAACAAACTTTTATGTGTTTATCATTGGGAGAAAACATCCGACCCGAATTTTGTTTAAGGACAAATTTTGATAGATTATTGTCGTCTAATGAAACATGGTGAGGCATATTATAAATGCAGCTACCAGAGATAAGTGAGATTAATTGTACTACAGACCACTTTACAAATTGACGTAAACAAACGACACAAAATTCATGTGTCTCTGTTAAACAACCTCTGTATTAAAACTGTATAATGCATGAATGGAGTTCTTATAAAATGTCAGCAGGGATGGAATACAACATTTTAGAAAAAAGGGTAAACTATCTTTTGTATAACTACTTATTTCAATCTGGGGAACAATATGAGAGTACATTGGTAACATACAATGTGCACTGATATTAGAAACTTTCTAAATACATGCATGATGTACACAATAATGATTTTGAAAGTTGCTGATCATATTTGTTCACGTCGATTATCCTTAGCATATTTGGCAAATCTCTCTCTCTCTCTCTCTCTCTCTCTCTCTCTCTCTTGTTCTCTCTCTCTCTTCCTCAACCGCCGTATCTCTCTCTCTCTCCCTCTTCCACCTTTTTTTTCTCTCACTCTCTGCATCTCTCCTCTTTACCATGCTCTTCCCATCTATATATCCTTCTCTTTCTCTCTCATCCTCTCATTTCTCTTTATAAATTTCAGCTGAAAAAATGTTGGGAAATGACCTTTTCAAAGATAATTTATACCCCCGCGTTCCACTGGCAAAGGAGTTGTCTCAATTTCTATTCAAAGTTGCACCATTGTCTTCGCATCATCGGCGTAATTCCACTTTCAGGAAGGGAGGGGGGGGGGGAATGATCGACTATTTTGCCGATTTTTTCTGTCGAACTCACACTTAAGTATAAAAGTATAAATACACACCCTCACTCACCCGCACAGACCCCTTACACATATTTTTAATATCTATTTTGCGAGCGAGTCAAAAATATCCACTTTTCTGTTTTTTAATCGCATTTTCAAACAGAAATTCTAATATATGATGGTCGTTAACGACAGATTATCAACTGACTAACTAAACTATCATTTCATCCTTGAATAAGTGGGGGGGGGGGGGGGATATTTGTACCCGCTACCCCCCTTTCTCGAAAAAGTGAGGGGGCGTAAAGCCCCCCCCCCCCCCTCTCCGGGATTTACGCTGCTTCAACTGGTGATTCAAATAAGATCTTACGAACAAAACTTCTTGCCGTTTTAATAATATGCTATACTTTTTCATCTGTTCTTTTTATTAATCTGATAAAAACTGACAGAGTTTGTACTTTCTTCGTCCTACATGGTCTTCCAAAATTACTACAATTCCACATTTTTTTCATTACCCGTATCACATTTAAGAGCCCCCAAATCATGATGCTCCTGAAATGTAAAATGAATGTATTTACTCAGTGACCTTTTTACGAATGTGATGCATGATTACTTCTGGGCGAGTTAATGATTATTTGACTGCTGATATGATAGATTTTATAGCAGCTGACGGTGTTGTATTTTGAACTGAATAAACCCTTCCATTCAATTCAAATTTAAAGAAGAAAAACCATTGTGAACTTAACATCATTCTAAATTCAATAATGACTTCAGTCTATCTTACATTATCAAAAAGTGCAAATCACGGAATGTTCTCTTCCAAAGGGTGAGTGAACTAATATATATCCCAGAATGCATCTTGATTTAATTATTAAAAATGGAATCGCGTTCATCACCTTCCTGTGCTGACACTACATTATCATCAGTGTTTTCTTCCTTTTCATGGAAAATCATAGAAGTTGACTAAGACAATTTATATCATATTGAAAAATTGATTGTCCTATCAGGCTTATGTCAAGTCACGTGACTTGATAAATTAATGTAATTCCAATCACATGATCATCTCCATCCTTTTCATATAGATTCTCTTCATGAGCAATCTTTGTTAGGGCGCCAGCTTGTGTTAGATTGATGAGACCAGGTTTGAGTTTCATGTCTCCTGTTTCACCTTCGAATATGTACTTCCGGGTTGTGATGATGATGTAACCTCCTGTGACAAGAATGAGAACAAAAAGGAAACATTATACATGTCTTTTTTTTCAGTGGTTGCCTTACCACCCATTTCCTCGTGTTTGTTTGTATATCACCCCTATTACATAATATAGGTTTTCACGTTTCAATTTCATGTTAGTGTCGCTCAAATTTATTACAGGGCATTCACATTTTACACATCGCTGCCAAACGATCATTATCGCCCTCCTTCCGTATTTAATTTCCGAGCTGCCAAGCAAGTAAATTAATTTTGAGACGGGGGATTTAATTTCATCCAAATTCATGAAAGGGTACTGAACTTCAAAATCATTTATAGACGTTCGATTTCTTTATGATGCAAACAGATTCATATAACGTGCATCCAAATTCATCAACGGGCATTACACTTTCCTTTAAAGTCAGTTAAATTCGTTTCTAGACGTTCTTTTTGGACGAATTCCGCGCATGCTAGGGCCACCCTGGATAAACGTGGCACACAAACTTTGATCAACAGTATGCTGAAGAGTCGTTGCGAGATGATCGAAGCAGATGATCGAAGCAGATGGTGGATCTACTGAACACTTCATTCATTGTGATGCTTATTAAAAGTAAAAATAGAGTGATTGCAATAAAACGGTGCTTGAAAGTTCAGAGACATGCGTGATTCTCTTGCTATTCGTGTAGAAGCTGACACAAATCACAAAAGTGCAAGATATTTTTTGTACAAATAATTTTAAATACTTCCCTTCTAAAAAAAACAACTAAACAACAAAAAACAAAAAACAAAAAACTACCGTCACGGTGGTTACCATCGTACTTTGACGAAATTACCATTAACACCATGAAAGTACCACTAAACTACCATGGTACTTCATTTTACAAGGGACACTGTACTGTACAATGAATTTTTAAGGATGTGCAATGCTTAAATTTAAAGTTTTTATTTCTCAATGCTTCTTCTTTTCATGTTTATTTCTCCCATTTAGCTCTTTTCCCTCCTTCCTTTCATCCTTCTAACTCAGTCTACATATTTCCTCATTTTCTTTTTCCATCTCTCTCCCCTCCTCTTTCTTTCCCTTTATTTCCACTATCTCTCCCTTTCTCGTCTTTTCCCTGCTTAACCCGTTCCCACCCACCCCCCCCCCCCTCTCTCTCTCTCTCCATCAACTTCCTCGATCGCTTCCCCCCTCTCTCTCTCTCTTTCTCTTAACTACCTCTCTTGCTTTTCACTCACGCCTCCTTATTATACATCTTACTGTTGACTACGAAGTGTATTTTGTTTATAGTGAATGCAATTTTTCTGTTATAAACTATGAACTATGAATTATGAGAAGAAAAGGAGGAAGAAGAAGAAGAAGAAGAAGAAGAAGAAGAAAAAGAATGTATAGTAGGAGCTAGTGATGTGTACGCCTGACAATAAATTTGAGCAATTTGTCACTTGTTAGTTGTCAAGCTGTCAAAGGGGTCAGTTACCTTTTTTGACTAGACGAATCATCTCTGGTAAACACTTCTCATTGAGATGCGTGGGTAAGAAACTTCCACAGCTCATAGCCACATCAAAATAACCTAGGAGACAGATAAAAAATACATGGAACTTTAATCATAATAATATTGATAATAAACGTGTAAAACATAGGGCCTAATACATCACAGAGCAGACGAGGAAGTCAAAACAGGTTGAAGAAAAATTGAAACAAACTATAAGAGACAAACGGAAAGACCAAACAAACGTAGACATATCTCAAGAGATAAATGGAGAAGTGCGACAAAACACATAAATAGCTATATAGGTGACATATACAGAACAGCGAAGAGACGCTGAGATAAGCCATGGGACGAAGAAGAGAATAGATCAAAGAAAAACTGGAAGAGACATTCGGAGAATATTAAACAAAGACTGAAAGAAAAGGGATAACTGTATTAAGAAATATAAGTATATATTAAGCTCAGCGAAAGCAGAATGAATTAAAGAAATAATTAAAAAAGAAATAAATAAATGGACGAAGAGACAGCTAACACTGGCTAAGAAGAGAATATCTACACGGACTCGAGTATCTTGAAATCTGGGATTATTATTTACATAAATGTTTAACAGATAAAGCATTTCAGACTATATCCGATCGGCAATAAAATAATCTTTGATCGACAAAGAAAACGGCTAGGGATACTGCCCCAATGTAATAGAGGAGGACGCAAAATTAAAAAGTTTTCATGCAGAACCATACAGGCCAAAGAACTATCAAACATTACTTTTTAGGGACGCAATTTTGAAGAAAAGAAGAAAAAGAGAGGGGAAAAAATCAATCAATTATGAAATAAACACGGAGAGAAGTCAACTCAAGGATATGGAATAGTATTATTACCCTGTCCCCCTTCCCACTTTGAATAATACAGTGTATCTAGTTATTTCTCGGAAATGTGGCCCTGCCGTTGCAACTGTATTGCAGGCAATGGCGACGATTTCATGTATCGAGTGGGAGAGGGGGGGGGGGGGGGGGGTCGGAAACACGGAAGGCCTCCGCGAAAAATCTGTTTCGAGAAGTGTGAGGGGGTGATCGAGCAAAGCGAGTGAGCTAAACATAACCGCAAAAATAATGAAAGAAGCCTGATTTTGCCATCAAAATGCATTCTACGCCTACAAAATATTTAAGTGGTTGGCCTAAAAATGGTCACCTCACTCAATATAGAAAAATAATATATTAAGCTTTAAAAATGGAAGGTACCTCTCATTAACTCTTTCCTTCTCCAACTGAAGTCAGATCATAAAGAATTACTTGCAAATTCCTTAGATTGGAAATCGATATATAAGATTGTGGTGGGGGACCAATCCAAAATTAGATTGAGATTTCCAGTCTAGATTTGGATTGGTCCCTCATTGCAATCTAAAGAATTTAGAAAGTGTATAGCTAAAACAATGCTAATTCAACAAAATTGTGAAGTTTACGTTGAAAGCGAAGTTACGATTTAAAAAAATAATAATTTATGATTATTTACCGTCGGCGAAGTCTAGAGGATTAGTTGGACCGAAGTTTGCATGCACTATACTCGCATAGGATCCTTTCTTTGTTAGCATATCTAAGGATGCTTTAGAGAGATCCACTCCTACAATCTGTGTGTATCCTAACCTGTGGAGCTGAATGAAATGGAAGACACATTGGAAAGTTGAAAAACAATCCAAAATGATCACTGTGAATTAAAATTTAACCCAATCATGTTTTTATTAAATTTGTAAGATAATATGACGCCCTCGTAGCAAACAGACAACCATTATCATGTTGATAATGTTCAGTTTATATTAGTAGGATGAGCTGTACATATTCCTACTCCAACATGCTTCTTCGCGGAGATGTAAATAGGCATAGACCAAGGGGAAGGCCAGCTAAAAGATAGCTTGACTGTGTCAAGATAGACTGTGCATCAAGAAACATTGAATCTCTTAGCCAAGCGGCCCAAGCCCAAAGATTAGCGAAAGACCGGAAGTTGTGTTAAGATGTAGTAAAGTAGAAGCCATCACACATCCCAGCGACGGTGTGGATGGCGTATGTTTGCAATCATTACCATATATTTTATTACCGCACTGATCATGACGTGCACATTTTACATTGCAGCGTTTGCCACAACACTCTAACATATCTGAAGAAAAAAAATTATAATCCTCTACACATTTAATTTGGGAGGGAAATTAATTCACCAGAGTCCATCATGCAATTATATGCGATTCTTGCTTCTCAAAACCATTCGTAAAATTGCATAATTTGGATAATGCATCTCTTTTATTGTGTTTAATCTCTGATAACATACATGTATGTAAGCAGATCAATGAAAAACTTAACTTGCAAAATAACCCCCATAGTCACAAACACAAAGATTTGTGTTTGTTTGTTCGGTTTGTTGGTTTTTTTTTTCATTGTCTGAAATAATTCGTAGTGAGTAGAAACATTATTGAGATTATTTTTTCAAATTCCTTGTCAGATTTCAACTATTTACACTAATCATATGTAAAAATGTAACTCTGTGCAAAGTGTACAGAATTATTGTCCCATTCGACGGTGAGTGTGAATTTCCGTCATTTTAGGATATTTTGTCACATCGTCTGTGAATTTTACCTCATCACCGACTAGCCCAATTACCACATGCTACGTCGAGTATTCTAGAATCTTACCGCATCACCGACTAGCTCTCTACCACATGCTACGTCGAGTATTCTAGAATCTTACCTCATCACCGACTAGCCCTGTACCACATGCTACGTCGAGTATTCTAGCATCTTACCTCATCACCGACTAGCCCTGTACCACATGCTAGTCGAGTATTCTAGAATCTTACCTCATCACCGACTAGCCCTGTACCACATGCTACATCGAGTATTCTAGAATCTTACCTCATCACCGACTAGCCCTGTACCACATGCTACGTAGAGTATTCTAGCATCTTACCTCATCACCGACTAGCCCTGTACCACATGCTAGTCGAGTATTCTAGCATCTTACCTCATCACCGACTAGCCCTGTACCACATGCTACGTCGAGTATCCTAGAATCTTACCTCATCACCGACTAGCCCTGTACCACATGCTACTTCGAGTATTCTAGAATCTTACCTCATCACCGACTAGCCCTGTACCACATGCTACGTCGAGTATTCTAGAATCTTTACGGGCTTCCATTCTAGCTACTATCCTGGCCGTGTAGACTGGTCCACAATATTCCAATGATAATACCAACTACAACCAAAGAAGAAAAACGGAAGGGGAAAATAAAAGTCGTGTAAAGGCCAAGTATATTGACTTCTTGGGTTTTTTTTCGGATACTGGTATTTCTAAACTGAGGAGGTGTTGGTTCCTTGTTAAAATGATATTTGATATTTTTACTCCTTACAATGCCGTTGGTGTCAGTTTTTAAAACAAATGTCCCCTTTTATTGGCTAAAACAAGATAAAAAGCATTACTTTTCGTCAGAGGCGTCGATCCTGGGGGGGGGGGGGGGCAGGGGGGGGGGGCAGTTGCCCCCCCAAAGAAAATTTTTGGGGGGCAAAGATATCACCTTGCCCCCCCCCCCAATAATTTCCCAACCAAAAAAAAAAGAAAAAAGGAAAAAGAAAAAAGAAAGAGAAAAGAAAGGAAAAGGAAGGAAGGAAGTGAAATGAAAGCGTAAAACAAGAAAAAAGAAAGAAAATGGGACACTGGGAAGCGCTCGCTCGCATTTATTATATCTTAACCAATGCCGATGATAATTACTATTCTTATGAAAGGAAATGGTATGTGCCTTGTGTTTCTATCTAATGTTCTACTATTCTTCTACTCATAGGAAGTGATATAACCAAACAAGATATCACTCCTAGAAATCGAGCGGCCAGTTGACTTAAAAATAGATAAAATTTCAGGAGATAACGGCCTGGATAAAAAAAACCCGCAAAACAAAAACATATTTTTCGTTAACTCGCTCGCTACTCCACTGTACTCTCGCTGGTCAAAGCTAGATACAAGATGATTTCGGGCAGCAAGTAGCTTATTATAGCAGCGAGATTCCAAAGTATCATTATATTTGGGCAGCAAGGTGGTTGACAAAGATTTTGGGACGAATCCATATAATTTTGCCGGGATCGGTCGTTGACTTTGCTCGCTATAGTAGAAACAGAATGGATTCGGACTGCAAGCGAGGTAGCTAGAACAATGTCATATTCGGCACACAGGTGATCGGATGTATTATTTAGATATCATACAGGCATGACAGGTTTATAGTGTATTCTGATGATAATGATAATAATAATATTCCGTTCTTGTATAGGTATATCACATTTTTATCACATTTTTATGATGACGAAATAACACTTCTGTCATATGGAAAAGGGTATATTTTTCCTCGCTCGCTGCGCTCGCTCGTTTCATATTAATGGTATTGGAAAGCAAACGATTTCGGTGAGATGAGACCGAATAGATAATGTAGATGTTTCATTGGCTCACAGCGTAATTTGCCGAAGGGTTTACTACATCTACCATGAAACACAGTGTGTTCTTCCTTGCTCGCTTCGCTCGCTCGATAAATAAAAAAACAGAGTGGTTTGGGGGGGGGGGGGCAGCAACAATGGACCAGCGATGTGACAAAATAGAATTCATATTTGGCAGCGAAGTAACCATATACATATATATCAGGTATCATTTATGCCTATATGATAACTAAACTCTTCTCTCATAATAAGAAATTTGATATTTTTTTGCTCGCTCGCTTCGCTCGCTCGCAAAATTGAAAAAAAAAGCAGGATGGTTCACATAGCAAGTTACTTAATTTCTCCAATTTGAAAATGCTCCCCGTTGATATAGGCCTATGTTTTATATATATATATATATATACCCATATATATATATATATATATATATATATATATATATATATATATATATATATATACACACATACATACATATGTGTGAGGGTGTGTGTGTGCGTACAAATAGTAGTCGTGGGTTTATCTCCGCTTGGTCGTCTTGCCCCCCCCCCCCCAATCCGAAAAATGGATCGACGCCTCTGCTTTTCGTCACCTCATTGTCGAGATGCACTCAGATTAATATCATTTAAGAACAAAAATAAAACGTAACAACAATTTTAAGGATGTCTGAAAAGGGAAGGAGAAAGGACCGAGGAACTGGGATTTATTTTGATTTGGACTCAGTTGACAAAAAAACCCATTCTGATCATGATGGCGTATATTACCTTATGAAGCATTATGGGTGCAAATGTTTTCTCTCACGCCCACACTACCCAATGTGTGAAGTAACATTTTTTACAGCAGCTGACATGTCGCACTCTGACACGTCATAAATATCGCCCTCTCATGTCCCTCTGGTATTATTTTACCGTCTTTTAATGAGATATAAAGGGAGAACTTCAAATTCATATTAAACAAAACAAAACAAAACAACTATAAACTTAGGCCTATTATATAGGTCATTCACACTAGGGACTTTATACATGTGCCTGCTCATTATACAAAGTAACAACCAGGGTATCATGGATGGGGACGAAATGGAAGCATAAGATACATGAATAAGAATGTATTAAGACACTTAAAATTATACGAACACAGAAGACTCTGAACTCTGAATTCATATCTATAATAACATGAAATAGAGGGCGGGAGACATGTGACGGAAAGTATGACAATAATAGTCAGGATTAATAAAAAGTCAAATGCAATTAATATTGACTGTGAAATAGAAAATAAAGCACAAACTGACCAAAGAAAGTTATTACACACTAAGAAAAAAGGTGCAATCTTGCACCCTTCAAATGCAACACTGGGAGCACCTTTTAGGGTGCAAATTTGCACCTTTTACAAGCTTTTTGCACCTTTAAAGGTGCAATTAGCGGCATTTTTTACCCTAAAGGGTGCAGAGTTGCACCCTTTTTGTACGCAAAATCTCTCCACCCTAAAAGGTGCAAAGTTGCACCTTTTAGGATGCAAACGGGCATTTCAGGGTGCAAACAAGAACAAAAATGTGCATTTTGTACCTTTTTTCGTCCGGGGTGTAAGATTGCACCCATAAAGGTGCAGCCAGTGTTGCATTTAGGGTGCAATTTTTTCTTAGTGTGCATGAGAATACCAAATCATTTGATAATTCTATGATGCAAAGATATTCTTGGTCATCTTTGAGAAAAAAAAAAAAATTAACACACACACACACACACTCTCTCTCTCTATATCTCTCTCTCTCTCTGAGCTTTCCCTTTGGTTAAGACTCTTAACCTGAGCTGTTGCATTGCATACAAGTCATGAGACTGCATACTGTACTAGATTATACTTACCTGTCGTAATACTCTGCAAATTCGTCATAGGTTTGTTCCACTTCATGCTTATCTTTCATCCTATGTAATGCTCTAACCTTATCTACCTTCCACTGTACCCCATGATGATTGCTATCAACCATTATTACCAACGTTTACTCACGTAGCCTGTACACACAAACATGCATTCTTGCCACTGCTTTATCTGTTAGTGTTGTCGTAATCCTTTTCACTGTATGCCGTCTGGTGAGTGTATATTTTGTAGTTTCAATAAGCAGGATCAAACTTACGCTCTGGTCTCAGTGCAATACGGACAAGGTGAACTACATGCACTATCATGCGGCTCTATACCACTCCATGACTGAACGTAGTACAGTGCATAGCCTTTCATACAGCATTAGGTTAAGCCAGGGAGAAAAGCTGGCGTCTATATACACCCCCCTTCCCTTAAAAAAGAAAGAAAGAAAGAAAGAGAGAAAAGAAAAGAAGAAGAATGCAGGTTCCACTCTCTTACACTCGACAAGAAACGATTGATTTAATAGGTCCTTGCATGAATGCACGTGTACCGGCAATTTTGTTAATACATAACAAGGAACATGGTACAGTCTGGTAGTAAAGACCATTGAACTAAAAATACGTGGTAAAGACCCTCCCCCTTTTATGTAGGCTTGATTCAAGACACAATTTGTTATACTTGTTACACTGGAGGAGTCTGAGCTGTATTAAAGGAAACCAACACCCTCAAGTCAAGTAGGTTTTAAATCACAGATAAGACAGAATAAAACAGATCAACGAAATGGCAGTACATAGAGGTAACATTTTTCTTGGAAATAAGTTTGGTCTGAAAAGGACCAAACTTATTTCCATGAATCCTACTGTCATAAGTTTTCCACCATGGAAACCTTAATTACCAACGAAAATTTGAACGAAATCGGGCAAAGAAGAAGAAATTATGCCTATATGAATGTTCTGTTTTGATACTACATAGTGAACTATTCAACAGTTATTCGTGATCAGTGTTGTAGTCAAGGCGCAAACCCTCAAGGCCCAGGCCCAGGCCAAGGGCCAAGGCATTAATGAAGGAGGATCACGCATGCACACAAAAAAGCATAAATACATACTCTTTGGCATTCAAAGTGATGTTTATTCTGAAGTCAATTTAGTATCTGTTTCCTGTAAAAGAGGCATTACCCGTGAATGTACCCAAATTATTTGGAATAGAGCAAATCGAAATGATCTTCCCACAAGGATTATATATATATTTTTTACAAGTTATAACTGTTATACAAGCCTGAAGTGGCACTTACATGCACTGATATCAAATGTACAACCTGTACAGAGAAGAATTTTATTTTGTTTGTTTTCTAGTGCCGTGTCTGAACTACGTCTTTCTGTGAAATAATTTTGTAAAGTTTTTCCCTGTTCCACTTCACTTCAGAGCGAGAAACAGATGCTCATTGTGGCAATCGGATGCATAAATTTACATAATTATGGCTAAAGATAATTATAGATTAAAAAAAAAAAACGTTTGACATAAGAAGGCATAATACCATAAACTTCAAATGCCCAAATCTTTAACATTG
The DNA here is from genome assembly GCA_029962745.1 of Echinometra lucunter. Classification (NCBI taxonomy): domain Eukaryota; kingdom Metazoa; phylum Echinodermata; class Echinoidea; order Camarodonta; family Echinometridae; genus Echinometra; species Echinometra lucunter. Next base: position 26,680,932 of record CM057166.1, on the reverse strand, counting down.
GAACAGACTTTAAAAGTTTCTCCTTCCTGAAAACCTGCACTGTACACAAGGTGAAACAAAAACTACTATAAACCCTATCTCCATCTAACATTAGCTAAACTTTATAAAAGTATTTATATAAAAATTTATATTTGAATAGCATGCAAATGGAACATTCACTGGTCTTTGCTGAATACCCTCATATGGCCCCTCTCACTCTCCAAGCAAGCAAGCAAAAGAAAGAAAGAAAGAAAAAAAAAGAAAAAGATTAGTTGTGACAAGAAATGCGAGACCATGTGACAGACCATGTGACAGACCATGTGACAGACCATGTGACAGACCGCATTCAGCCAAGAGAGAGCAAGTGATAGTTATCTGATAAACACTGATTCCAGTCTGCACCTCTGCTTCATTTGGTGTTAATGTTGTCATCAGTCATCATCATCATCATCATCATCATCATCATCATATCATTATACTTTATTGTTATCTTTATCATTATATCATTATTATTATCATTATTATTATTATCATTATATTATTATTATTATTGTTATTGTTATTATTATTATTATTGCTGTTGTATTACTATCATTGTTATTGTTATTGTTATTGTTATTATTATTATTATTATTATTATTATTGTTATTATTATTATTATTGTTATTATTATTATTATTATTATTATTATTATTATTATTATTATTGTTATTATTATTATTATTACTATCATTATAATCATACTTTGTAATTATCATTATCTTCTAATATTAACCCCAAATTTGTAATAAACCCATTCCATGAATTTTCAATTCTGTTATGACAGCATCTAACTTGTATTACATTAATTATACAGTTTTACTGCTCAATAAAACCAAAACATTCACAGTTATTCTTGCAAAAGTACAAAAATTCTAAATACCTTGAAAATGCCTTGAATTTTCTGGAGATTTTCAAGGCTTCAAACCCTCAAGGCCCAGGCCAAGGCAAGCTCAAATCCAAGGCATTTAAGTCCAAGGCCAAGGCGTTGGAAAAAATAGGCCTTAAGGCGCCTTAAGGCCAAGGCCCAGCATCAAGGCACTGCAACACTGTTCGTGATATAATTTGTGGACAACTCTCAATATGCTTTGTACACAGAATTTCACATATTCTTTATTATCCTGATGAGCACCTACCTTCATTATCCTTATTCCAAATGTGTTGTGGAGAAAACATATTATATAATTATCTCGAGTTTGGCTTAAGAAAGTATGAAAATCTTAAGCAAAATGAAAATGCTCAGTTTGATCGTCTGTCCTTTGGATTTCAGAACAGAAAGGGGCGGTGTCATATTGGTTGATGTACGGCACAACATGCTTCACGGACAGAATAATACTCCACGGTCAGTGGCCTACACTGCCACTCCTAAGACTTACCCTAACCTATACACCCAATCTATTACAACCATAATTCTAACTCTATAACTAGTTTGAAGGTCGAGCCATTGCAGCAGCAAAGGAAAAATGATGTATTGTAAGCTGGTCACCTTAATTGTCACGCCAGTATTTTTTTTAAATATGGTCCAAGTGATGGTCTGCATACCAGAGCACAAGATAATGAAGAAAGAATATTCTTACCTCGTCAAAGTATTCAGCAAACTCATCATACACTTTCTCAACCTCTTGGTGATCTCTCATGGTATGCAATGCCCTTACTTTATTCACTTTCCAATTAACATCTCTCTTATTAGATGTAAATCCAGCAGAGTTTTTATCAATATTCGACATGATTTCATTACCCTGACCGACGGAGACAAGAAATGAAAATGAACACCTGACAAGCGGTCAGACTAGCCATGTATACGTGTTTGGATGAATGCACAATGGCCAGTGCATTGAGGCATTTTAGCTTGGAGGCTTGCACCACGCATGAGTTTTGATTTGATTTGATTTCTTTTCTTCTGCTGCATTCATAATTATTTCGGTAACATATTCAGAATAAAATATGAAAGTACTTTTTGATGATGAATCATGAATAAGAAAGTATGTGTTTCGTTTTTTCAAAAACAAATACGAAATGATAAATTGTTAAAATCTTATAATTCACCAAAACATAAAATCATTTGCGGAAGGAGACCTGCCATTAGACAGGCGCGGTTCTACATCAAATAATAATAATAATAATAATAATAATAATAATAATAATCTCGTATAGATTCTCATATGCATTTGGGCAGCGAGGTGTCCGACTATCCTCGAATTCTACCGGAAGATTTGCATCATATAAGTCATGTAGTGTATTTTGGTGACGAATCTACGTTTCTAAAGGGGGGGGGGGGGGTATTCGATTGACTCGCCCGTAGAAAAAGAATGGTTTCGGATAAGATAGTAATAAGATAAAGATAATTTTGGTAAATCATTATCAAGTGTATTTACTACGGTATTTAAGTTACGATGTGAACAAAAGATGTTCGTGTCATCTGCAAATGATATGAATGATAAGGGAGGCCTGTATTAGTTGGCTCATTAATATATATAATAGAAAGAGTAGAGGGCCTAATACTGACCCTTCCGGTAGGGCCCCTGGCGGGGTTCAGGGAGCGGAGTCCCCTGGAAGCCCTTGGATTTTTATGATTTTGAAAGCCTATGAAATGAGCAATTTACAATTTCCATTATTAAGTTTTTATGATCAACAGCTAGGGTTTTTAAAAGCCAAAATTGTGCTACAGCAACCCCCCCCCCCCACCCTTCCGCGGCCCCTGGTCATATTTGTATTGAAATGCAATTCCAGTGACCCACTTTTTCCAAAAAAGTTAGTTCAAAGATCATCCTTTCCATGATAAGCGAGTGCCGAGGCCCCTTTTTTTAGTCTTGCCAGTGGCACATACCGACCACTTTTTTTTGTTGTCTTTTTTTGGGGGGGGGGGGGGGGGGGTATGAGCTGTATTATCCATTATGAAATTATCATTGAGAACTTTTTTTTTCACTCGCCAATCAAATAATTTTTAACCTACCATGTGGATTTCATATTAGATTTCACTCTGTTAACATGGTTAAGTTTAACGGAATAGTACATTTTACTTGAAGTTCGAATGATATTAGTTAATGTTAATGTTAATGTTAATGTTAATGTCGATACGTTTGTATTTTTGTTTGTTACGGGTACAGTGGCGTAACAGCCGGAGGGGGGTAGGGGGCAGAGTGCCCCCTGAAGGATTTCAGCGGGAAAATCCACCAAACCACCGGGAAAAAATGAAAGGAAGGGAAAGGAAGTAAAAGGAAGGGAGAAAGGGACAGAAAGAAGAAGAAAAGGGAGAAAGAAGAGAGAGGGAAAGAAAAGAGGGAAAGGAAAAAAAAAAAAAAGAAGAAAGAAAAGGGAGAAAAAAAATGAGGAAGAAATTAGAACTAAAACCCCAGAGCTTCCGGGGGCTTCACTCCCTGGACCCCCGCAAAGGCTTTGCCTCTACCCCAATCAAAGGCTTTGCCTCTGGACCCCCATGAGAGGCCCTAAGGCGGGCCACTGGACCCCACCCGCTACTGGCTTTGCGACAAGCTACTCGCGGTGCGAGCTCCCCCCCCCCCCCCCCCGCCATGCCCGCATATTCTAGACTTAGTTACCGGGAAATTTTGGCTCTCCCCCCCCCCCCCCGATAACAGGCATAGAAACATAAGAAGAGCGAGAGTAAAAAAGGATCAATGCAAGAAAACATCGAAGCTTCCGCGATTCGCGCGGGAGGGGGAGGGGAACTCCCCCCTCCCTGCACCCTCCCCCCTAGGAAGCCCGCTTTGCTCGCTCAGTGATTCGCACGCTTCGCGTGCTCACTACCGCCCCTCTAAAATGAAATCCTAGCTACACCATTAATTCTAGACTTAGTTACCGGGAAATCTTGGGCTCTGCCCACCCCCCCCCCCCGATAACAGGCAAAGAAACGTAAGAAGAGCGGGAGCAGACAAGGAACAATTCAAAGAAACATCGGAGCTTCCTGCACCCTCCCCCCTAGGGAGCGCGCTTTGTGCGCTCAGTATTTCGCACGCTTCTCGTACTCACTACCTCCCCTAAAATGAAATCCTAGCTACGCCACTGATTCTAGACTGAGTTACCCGGAAATTTTTGGCTCTGCCCCCCTGAGAACAGGCACCTGTTACGCCGCTGTATGAGTAGTAGATTTTGCTACATAGGCCTTATAGACCAATTTCACAACGCAAGAGGGCAGCAGACTGTTCGACGCAGTTCGACATACTGCGGTGGGCGCTCCAACTTTTATAGTACACAAGTCAATAGCGCGTTATGTACATTCGTTCGATTTTTTGTCTATTTTGACCAGTATATGCAGATTTATTTTAATATTTGCAATGAGAAATTATCAGGGAAGTTCAGGTCGCCGCTGTACGGTGCTCAAATGCCACAAGAATTAGAGAAAGTTTAAAAATTGGAAGCTAACTGAGTGCGAAATTCACTCGCTTTTGACTCATGAAGCCTGTTTGTGTGAGAAGCCGTACTCCCTACACAGGTTTCCGTAAGCAATGTGAAGGAATTCGTCGCCAGTGGGTAAAAACATCAACAGAAAGGACTTTGAAGTCAAGAAACATTATCATTATGTACTTTGGTGTAAAATTTAATGAGTGAAAACATGACTTTGTAAACAGGGTTAGATTTAGGGCTCCCGTTTACTACGGGTTCATGCTGCAATCGAACTTTTACTGACAAAACTAAGTTGAAAAACCATCGAAAGTACAAAAATACATCATACCTTCACCCGTCAGATATGACCATTGTCTTACCTCATCTACCCATGTATCCATGCTTTATTTTATTGATCTAGAATAAAGTAAATGGAACAATATCGGGGCATATCTCATATCTTACATTCATTTTGTATACAGAGCCAATCGCGGTCAGCGCGCTTGCCCACCGCAGCAATGGCGTCGCCGATAGAGGGCCAAATACATAAACCGGAGGTGAAATTGGTCTATACCGTTTATTCCTTGGTGCAAGGATCCTAAAATTGCTTCTGTTATCCATGGCATTTTACAATACTTGTTTGCAGATAACAGAGGAAAATTTTTCTCGTAATACATCTTTAATTCTTTTAATTAAAATTTCTGTATGCAATACTGCGTCAGATATGAAACCATTATTCTGTTTCTAGATCACTTTTGAGGGATTTATTATTTTGGGGTGCTTCCTTTCTGTACATGGTTGTTTAAGATGATTTTTTCATTGAAATGTAATTATTACACAATACACAGAATAAAATCCACTAGTCATGTCTTGTCGAATATATCAATAAACTAAAATATTATTAATAGGGGGTGAAGATTGCCCATCAAATTTTGGTTGACTTATTTATATGTGAATAACAACAATTAGAATGAGTAATATGAAGAAGGGTATTATGATAGCTACTATATGAGATAACAGGTCAATATCAAAGTCACTCATATTATTGCTTACCTTCTTTCGTAAGAGTATGAACCAAAAGCATTTATTAAGATCTTCACAAAATGAATTTATAGTACCACGAGGGGGTCTGTAAATTAATCTAACGATTATATTTTTGTTGTTTGAATTCATGATTTCCAAAAACAATAATTCACTTTGTTTTAAAGATATTGCCGTTCGGACTTTAAATTGCAATTGTTCATGGACATAAAATGCTATACCCCTTCCTCTCTTTTCTTCTCGATTTTGTCTGATCAGTGTATAACTTTGCAAGTTAAATAGGTTAGGCGAAGTGTCATCATGAAGCCAAATTTTCTGATACCTGTTATTACAGGTATCAGAAAATTTGGCTTCAGGGAAAAAGGGAAAAAGGGAAAATTTTTCAGAGTATATAGCATTGTTTCTAGGGAATCAAAACTTTGCTTAGACTTCTATGAGCATTTACGTGAAGTTAACTAAATATATGCCGTTTTTTTTTTTTTAACTAGAAGTAAATTCATCAGTTGGGTAATAGCTACTATCAGAGGACGAATAGTTAAATTGAAAATGCATAACAAGTGTAGATCAGATGTCACTATGACCAATCTTGGATTAAAGGTGTACTAAGTCATGTGAAGTTTCCGTGTCGTACTATGACAGTGGTAATGATCATGAATGGAAAGAGAATGGAATGAGGATGTAAAGATAAAAGGTGATATAAGAATGGATGAAGATATGATGAGTTCCTAATGACAAATTCACTAATCATGAGCACCTCAGCAATACAATCATAACTTATTGAACCCTTCATGAACACTTTGGGTGATTTCAAGTACGGTGTTGGAGGCTGGTGTTGGTGTTGTGAGAACACCAGCACCAGCCTTAACACCGAACTTGAAATCAGGCTGGTGTTGGGATTGACCTCGCAAGATCTGACGTATTTCCGGTAGTCAGTGTTGCTTTCTGGTGTTGAATGTCGTTTGCTGAACCGAGTATCACAGTTCGTGTTGACGATTTACATGTAATTTCCCCATTCACCAACACCAGCCCCTAGGGATTAGGAAATTCATGATTTCAAGCACGGTGTTGGCGTTGGTGTTGTAATCATATACATGTTATTGCTGCTTGTCCCTCGCGGAGCAGCGGCACTTTTTGCTACGGCCACTCGTGACATGTTGGTGGTTAAACCCGTTTCACAGTCAAAACAACTTGGAATAATCAAAACCATATATTTTCCTTGGAAGAGTGATAATTTTCCTCTTGGATTCTTCAAATAATTATGCAATTCGAATCCAGTAAGATGTATATTTATTAGAAATTCTGAGGGGAAATGATTTTATCGTCGAGATTATTCGCTATAGCGTATGACGTCACTCGGTGTTGAGTTATCGATAAGTTGATCGGATCAGATCGGGATCGTCCCTCTAAACTGACCGTCGGTGTTGGAGCTCGGTTCAGCAGCCTTTCCACGCTCTCAACACCAACACCAACACCACACACCAAACTTGAAATCACCCTTTGTCTCAGCACCGCAGCATCACATAACAATTATGTACCGTTGTTTAATTATGAAGTTATGTATAATAATATAGTAAAATTATACTTGATTTATCAAGAGTCAGTCTGTTCGAGAAATACATTATTCAAATGAATTTAAGCCGTCATGCCCGAAGCAGAATTGAGGATTGACTGTTTTCATTATGCAGAGACTTTATCTGTTTATGATAGGTCGTACATGTTTGCATAAAACTCATCATGTAATACAAATGCTACATTGTAACACAACTTTCAAAAGCAAACATAGAATCAAATTAAGTGCAACCAAATCATGCAATGAACGATTTAACAAAAAACAACACGAAAAACAAAATCAACAACAAAAACAAAACAAAGACAAGATGTCACGATCGATTTATACTGAATTAAGTACTCGCAAAGCCTCTTATTAGAGAAAAATAATCATATTTCTGGAATACAATGTTTTTCCCCTATTTTCTGTTTGCATGTGACAGATTACGCTCTTTTAAACTGATTAACAAAAAAAAAAAAAGACAAATTCGAATTTAAACATGAATATGAGACATTTCTTTTCTGCAGATGCTGATAACTATCGTGGTACATACAAAATGAGTGTATGAAAAACCTATTCTACTTGCTCTTCTTTCATTTAGAGTACTGTTTGAAGGATATATTGCGATAAAATATTTTTTGTCAACTTATTCCATGATCCAGGACATGTCAGAAGGTAAAATCTATCTATCACTAATAATTAGTAACGGTTTTAATCACAGTTATGGTTTAAAATGATTTAAGACAAGGAAAAGTTGAACAATTATACAGCAGAGCATGATTCTCATAAATGAATTAAGAGAGTTAAGACCATTCTACAGGTAAATTTAAGACAGAAAAGTGACCCCCCCCCCCCCAAAAAAAAAAAAAAAAATGCAGGTAGCGATCTAAAGAAGAGCTTCAAGTAAACTTAGCATATATCGAAAAATTACTAGAAAGAAAAAAAAGATACGACGATACGATAAAGAACATTTTGTCCTGCAGCAGAGCATTGTTTATTTAGAATTCTTATCTGGTTGATTCAGGAAAATGAAAGAAGAAAAAATAAAATGTTATCGATCTCCACAAAAGTTTCGAATAGACTGAATATATTCGACTAAAATTTGTCTTACATTTGCCAGATTATAATTCCTCTTACAGTAGTTTTTTTTTTTCATAATAAATACTCAGCCAATAAAGTAACATGTATTCGATGCAACGCTGTTGATTAATACAGACCTTAGGATACTCGACTGATACTAAATAGCAGTGCAATCTTAATATTATCCATTTTTTTTCTTCATGCGAGGGAGCCCATGGGGGGGGGGGGGGAGAAATCGATTTTTACCTACCTCCCCCCCCCCCTTGAGTGATTGGGGCAACCAACCCTTCTGCCCCCCCCCCCCCCCACCCCCGCTTCCGGCACCTATGTTCTGAGTGAGTGAGACATTAGATGGCTGAAAGGTGAACGACAAGTTCATTTTCCGTTATCTGGGCCCCGTAACACAAAGCTTAGCGATTGATCGTAAAATAAATCTTTGCGATTGATTGCACATAGTGGTCAATGTAACCAGTCGCAAAGATCAATCATACGATCATTTGCTAAGCTTTGTGTTACGGGCCCTGGTTATATCATGCAGAAAAATGGATTGAATGATCGTTCCATGATTTATATTAATTATATTATTACACCGCCAGTCCGTTACTATGAATGATGAAACAGGTGAAGCTACCCTCCTCACCTTCATATATGTTACGGTTGTAACATTTCTAACGATACTGATAAAATATTAGTTAGCATGATAAAGTTCCAGTGCAATTATTTATCAAGATTTCACTGAATTTTCAATTACTATTTTTCCAGAGAGCGTCGGAAATCATTATGTTTAGGAGACCTTACCATGAGTATCACCGCGTCGTGGATTGCAAGGAGTAATATATCTACTTACTACGCTGGGGGGGGGGGGGGGGGGGGGGAAGTTAACTAAAGAGATACAATCAATCTTTTGTAACTCTTTAGTACATGGTTTGCCATAGACTTACGATTGATATCAAGCGTAAGATTGATTGTATTTTTTATGTTACAGGGCCCAGCTGGACTGAGAGTGTTTTATTTAAAAAAAACAACAACAAAAACGTAGAGACTGAACTACTGATTCCACGTATTACAAGACTATAGGAACATATCTTTCTTCGTCATCATAGCGCGATGATCTATAGTCCTCGAGGTCGTACGACTCAGCGTTGTCGTACGATTCGTTCCCTCGCATGTTACGAGCGGTATTCGAACGACGAGCTTCTTGACGGTCTATGGGATGAGCGTAAAAGATTTGCTCGTCTTTTTCATGATTATGCCATGGTATGATGTCCTATGAGAGAGAATGAGACGGAGAGAGAGAGATGGAAAGAGACGTAGAGAGAGAGATTGGAAGTGGGAGAGGGAGGGAGACAGGGAGACAGGGGAGAGAGAGAGGGAGAGAGAGAGAGAGAGAGAGAGAGAGAGAGATAGAGAGAATAATTTCGGTTAACCAAATTGGGATACCCGACATTTAAACTTGTTAAAAATCATCTTTATTGGCTTGCAAACTAATTTCATTCTTGGAGATGCAGCGAGATTATTTTCATTTCAACACGGGGAAAATTTACCATGATCCTGAGCAATAACGACTCTTAAAAACGAAAAACAGACGTGGCAAATTTAAATTTCAGCGTGTATTTAAGGCTTCAACCGCCCCCCCCCCCCCGGAAAGTGGTAGAAATTGAATGAATCGTAGAATTTATAGTATAAGGTAATTAATTGTGGGATCATAATGTTTTCGTATACAAGAGCCAGGATATGGTGTTCAGTACCTGGCCATCTTCCGTCTCGACACCTTTATCCTGCTTATGGACTGGTCTTGTTCCTCTGTTTTTGACATTCCTCTTAGTACAATCTCTTGATGATTTTACCTCCACAGACTAAGAGCAGACAGGCAGCTAGGAGTAACGCCCCCGTACATGATCCTACTACGATGGTTATTAACTTCCAGTTATCTGCAGGAGATGCGAGATGGAAACAATGGGATGATTAGTCATAGATAGGAGTTATCAAAATGAGAAAAAAAAAAAACAAGTGGGCGACAGAAAAAAGTAGTTTAGAACAGAGTAGAAATAGAGAGAGGAGAAGGTTAAAAACATAAAAAGAAAAGAGAATGAATATAAAGCGAGAGAGAATTTAATACCAAAAAGAGGTATACACAGGGGTTAATATCAAGCGGTGGGGGTGAGAGAGAGAGAGAGAGAGAGAGAGA
>CM057166.1:26580393-26670215 GCA_029962745.1 Echinometra lucunter | reverse complement strand
TGTTATTATTATTATTGTTGTTGTATTACTATCATTGTTATTGTTATTGTTATTGTTATTATTATTATTATTATTATTATTATTATTATTATTGTTATTATTATTATTATTATTATTATTATTATTATTATTATTATTATTATTATTATTGTTATTATTATTATTATTACTATCATTATAATCATACTTTGTAATTATCATTATCTTCTAATATTAACCCCAAATTTGTAATAAACCCATTCCATGAATTTTCAATTCTGTTATGACAGCATCTAACTTGTATTACATTAATTATACAGTTTTACTGCTCAATAAAACCAAAACATTCACAGTTATTCTTGCAAAAGTACAAAAATTCTAAATACCTTGAAAATGCCTTGAATTTTCTGGAGATTTTCAAGGCTTCAAACCCTCAAGGCCCAGGCCAAGGCAAGCTCAAATCCAAGGCATTTAAGGCCAAGGCGTTGGAAAAAATAGGCCTTAAGGCGCCTTAAGGCCAAGGCCCAGCATCAAGGCACTGCAACACTGTTCGTGATATAATTTGTGGACAACTCTCAATATGCTTTGTACACAGAATTTCACATATTCTTTATTATCCTGATGAGCACCTACCTTCATTATCCTTATTCCAAATGTGTTGTGGAGAAAACATATTATATAATTATCTCGAGTTTGGCTTAAGAAAGTATGAAAATCTTAAGCAAAATGAAAATGCTCAGTTTGATCGTCTGTCCTTTGAATTTCAGAACAGAAAGGGGCGGTGTCATATTGGTTGATGTAGGGCACAACATGCTTCACGGACAGAATAATACTCCACGGTCAGTGGCCTACACTGCCACTCCTAACCCTTACCCTAACCTATACACCCAATCTATTACAACCATAATTCTAACTCTATAACTAGTTTGAAGGTCGAGCCCATTGCAGCAGCAAAGGGAAAATGATGTATTGTAAGCTGGTCACCTTAATTGTCACGCCAGTATGTTTTTTTTTTTTAAATATGGTCCAAGTGATGGTCTGCATACCAGAGCACAAGATAATGAAGAAATAATATTCTTACCTCGTCAAAGTATTCAGCAAACTCATCATACACTTTCTCAACCTCTTGGTGATCTCTCATGGTATGCAATGCCCTTACTTTATTCACTTTCCAATTAACATCTCTCTTATTAGATGTAAATCCAGCAGAGTTTTTATCAATATTCGACATGATTTCATTACCCTGACCGACGGAGACAAGAAATGAAAATGGACACCTGACAAGCGGTCAGACTAGCCATGTATACGTGTTTGGATGAATGCACAATGGCCAGTGCACTGAGGCATTTTAGCTTGGAGGCCTGCACCACGCATGAGTTGAGTTTTGATTTGATTTCTTTTCTTCTGCTGCATTCATAATTATTTCGGTAACATATTCAGAATAAAATATGAAAGTACTTTTTGACGATGAATCATGAATAAGAAAGTATGTGTTTCGTTTTTTTCAAAAACAAACACGAAATGATAAATTGTTAAAATCTTATAATTCACCAAAACATAAAATCATTTGCGGAAGGAGACCTGCCATTAGACAGGCGCGGTTCTACATCAAATAATGATAATAACAATAACAATCTCGTATAGATTCTCATATGCATTTGGGCAGCGAGGTTCCGACTATCCTCGAATTCTACCGGAAGATTTGCATCATATAAGTCATGGAGTGTATTTTGGTGACGAATCTACGTTTCTAAAGAGGGGGGGGGGGGATTCGATTGACTCGCCCGTAGAAAAAGAATGGTTTCGGATAAGATAGTAATAAGATAAAGATAATTTTGGTAAATCATTATCAAGTGTATTTACTACGGCATTTAAGTTACGATGTGAACAAAAGATGTCCGTGTCACCTGCAAATGATATGAATGATAAGGGAGGCCTGTATTAGTTGGCTCATTAATATATATAATAGAAAGAGTAGAGGGCCTAATATTGACCCTTCCGGTAGGGCCCCTGGCGGGGTTCAGGGAGCGGAGTCCCCTGGAAGCCCTTGGATTTTTATGATTTTGAAAGCCTATGAAATGAGCAATTTACAATTTACATTATTAAGTTTTTATGATTAATAGCTAGGGTTTTTAAAAGCCAAAATTGTGCTACAGCACCCCCCCCCCCTTCCGCGGCCCCTAGTCATATTTGTATTGAAATGCAATTCCAGTGACCCACTTTTTCCAAAAAAGTTAGTTCAAAGATCATCCTTTCCATGATAAGCTAGTGCCGAGGCCCCTTTTTTTTTGGTCTTGCCAGTGGCACATACCGACCACTTTTTTTTTTTTTGGGGGGGGGGGTATGAGCTGTATTATCCATTATGAAATTATCACCGAGAACTTTTTTTCACTCGCCAATCAAATAATTTTTAACCTCCCATGTGGATTTCATATTAGATTTCACTCTGTTAACATGGTTAAGTTTAACGGAATAGTACATTTTACTTGAAGTTCGAATGATATTAGTTAGTTTGTGTCGATAGGTTTTATATTTTTGTTTGTTACGAGTACAGTGGCGTAACAGCCGTGGGGGGGGGGGGCAGGGGGGCAAAGTGCCCCCTGAAGGATTTCAGCGGGAAAATCCACCAAACCACCGGGAAAAAATGAAAGGAAGGGAAAAGAAGAAAAAGGAAGGGAGAAGAGGAAAAAAAGAAGAAGAAAAGGGAGAAAGAAGAGAGAGAGAAAGAAAAGAGGGAAAGGAAAAAAAAAAAGAAAGAAAAGGGAAACACAAAAAAAATGAGGAAGAAATTAGTACCAAAACCCCAGAGATTCCGGGGGCTTCACTCCCTGGACCCGTGCAGGGGCTTTGCCTCTGGACCCCCATCAGAGGCTTTGCCTCTGGACCCCATCAGAGGCCCTAAGGCGGGCCCCTGGACCCCACCCGCTACTGGCTACTGCCCGCATATTCTAGACTTAGTTACCGGGAAATTTTTAGCTCTGCCCCCCCCCCCCCGATAACAGACCGAGAACGTCAGAAGAGCGGGAGCAGACAAGAAGCAATTCAAAGAAACGTCGGAGTTTCCGCGTTCCCCCCTCCTGCACCCCCCCCCCCGGAAGCGAGCTTCGCGCGCTCAGTAAGTGATTCGCATGTTTCGCGTGCTTACTACCGCCCCTCCAAAATGAAATCCTAGCTACGCCACTCATTCTAGACTTAGTTACTTAGTTACAGGGAAATTTTTGGCTCTTCTCCCCCCCCCCCTCCGGATAACAGGCAGAGAAACATAAGAAGAGCGGGAGTAGAAAAGGAACAATTCAAGGAAACATCGGAGCTTCCGCGCTTCGCGCGGGAGGGGAGGGGGGGGGGGCGAACTCCCCCTCCCTGCACCCCCCCCCTAGGAAGCCCGCTTTGCGCGCTCAGTGATTCGCACGCTTCTCGTACTCACTACCTCCCCTAAAATGAAATCCTACCTACGCCACTGATTCTAGACTGAGTTACCAGGAAATTTTTGGCTCTGATTCGCATGTTTCGCGTGCTCACTACCGCCCCTCTAAAATGAAATCCTAGCTACGCCACTCATTCTAGACTTAGTTACCAGGAAATTTTGGGCTCTTCCCCCCCCCCCCCCTCCGGATAACAGGCAGAGAAACATAAGAAGAGCAGGAGCAGACAAGAAACAATTCAAAGAAACATTGGAGCTTCCTGCACCCTCCCACCTAGGGAGCGCGCTTTGTGCGCTCAGTAATTCGCACGCTTCTCGTACTCACTACCGCCCCTAAAATGAAATCCTAGCTACGCCACTGATTCTAGACTGAGTTACTAGTACCAGGAAATTTTGGGCTCTGCCCCCCTGAGAACAGGCACCTGTTACACCGCTGTATGAGTAGCAGATTTTGCTAAATAGGCCTTATACCGTTTATTCCTTGGTGCAAGGATCCTAAAATTGCTTCTGTTATCCATGGCATTTTACAACGTTTATTGTAATTGTTTGCAGATTCCAGAGGAAAATTTTTCTCGTAATACATCTTTAATTCTTTTAATTAAAATTTCTGTATGCAATACTGCGTCAAATTCACTACAGATATGAAACCATTCTTCTGTTTCTAGATCACTTTTGAGGGATTTAATATTTTGGGGTGCTTCCTTTCTGTACATGGTTGTTTAAGCTGACTTTTTCATGGAAATGTAATTATTACACAATACACAGAATAAAATCCACTAGTCATGTCTTGTCGCTTGTCGAATATATCAATAAACTAAAATATTATTAATAGGGGGTGAAGATTGTCCATCAATTATGGTTGATTTATTTATTTATGAATAACAACAATTAGAATGAGTAATATGAAGAAGGGTATTATGATAGCTACTATATGAGATAACAGGGACCTGTTTCTGGAAATCAACGCCAAGTTAGTCATATCTTTGTCCACCAACTACGGAGATGACTCTAATCTTGCTAAACCGTTTCACGAAGAGCATGCTAGCTAAATATCTCGTGAATCGATGAGGAAATGTGACAACACATAGCCTTGATCACAATCACACATATATTTTGTAAACAAGAAATTATCAGAACTGCAGTTATTTGAGTGATCTGGTGAGGGCAAAGCTTAGAAATAGTAGCAGCGGGTTATAGATACAAGATATTTCAAAGAAGGCAGATTACACCAAAGAAAAACTTATAAAATTCTGTTTTTAGTAATTAAGTTAATTATCATTTTGAACGTAAGATGGGTACCCCCGGGACACTAGATTTGCAAAATAAACCCCTACGTTCATGATCGGAAAAAGGAGGCAAATTAAATATTTATCCAGCGTCATGTCTTGACCAAAACGTTGATATGCATAATTTTGGTAAATTACAAGCTAAACTATGTCTCATAAAAGTATTTTATTCAAAAATCTACGATATAAATTATCTTTGAATAAATATGGGTCTGAAATCTACAGACTATCCCTTTGACTATGCCTTGCCTGACGTGGCAGAATTGCGTTCTTTTGTGAGATGTTACAATCACGGGAGAAACCCCCTAGGAAACCTTTTTTGCAGATCGTTTCATATGAAACATGAAATATAATATTTATACATGAGAAAGGATGAATTACTGATTGCAGGAACCCTTAGAAAAGATAGATTTGAATTATTTTTTAAAATCTATGTAGCTTCCATTTTGGCCAGCCATAATCTACCAAATTAGTGGCATGTGATGGCGCTGCATATCAACGAAAAAAGATATGACAGGGTCAGAGGCGTCATAAGTTCTTAGTCGGGATGTTGGCGTTGATCTTGGCAAGCACGGCTTCGTGAAACACGTAGCAGACAACTAGCCAACTAGCGGCGATCTTAGCTGAGAAGTTGACTTATGACGGTTTCGTGAAACGGGCCCCTGTCAATATCAAAGTCACCCATATTATTGCTTACCGTCTTTCGTAAGAGTATGAACCAAAGGCATTAATTAAGATCTTCACAAAATGAATTTATAGTACCACGAGGGGGCCTGTAAATTAATCTAACGATTATATTTTTGCTGTTTGAATTCATGAAGTCCAAAAACAATAATTCACTTTGTTTTAAAGATATTGCCGTTCGGACTTTAAATTGCAATTGCTCATGGACATAAAATGCTATACCCCTTCCTCTCTTTTCTTCTCGATTTTGTCTGATCAGTGTATAACTTTGCAAGTTAAATAGGTTAGGCGAAGTGTCATCATGAAGCCAAGTTTTCTGATACCTGTAATAGAAAAGGGAAAATTGTTCAGAGTATATAGCATTGTTTCTAGGGAATCAAAACTTTGCTTAGACTTCTATGAGCATTTACGTGAAGTTAACTAAATATATGCCCTGTTTTTTGTGTTTTTTTTTTTAAACTAGAAGTAAATTCATCAGTTGGGTAATAGCTACTATCAGAGGATGAATAGTTAAATTGAAAATGCATAACAAGTGTAGATCAGATGTCACTATGACCAAATTTGGATTAAAGGTGTACTAAGTCATGTAAAGTTTCCGTGTCGTACTAGTATGACAGTGGTAATGATGATGAATGGAAAGAGAATGGAATGATGATGTAAAGATAAAAGATGATGTAAAAGGTGATATAAGGATGGGTGAAGATATGATGAGTTCCTAATGACAAGTTCACTAATCTTGAGCACTTCAGCAATACAATCATAACTTATTGAACCCTTCATGAACACTTTGGGTGATTTCAAGTACGGTGTTGGAGGCTGGTGTTGGTGTTGTGAGAACACCAACACCAGCCTTAACACCGAACTTGAAATCAGGCTGGTGTTGGGATTGACCTCGCAAGATTTGACGTATTTTCGGTAGTCAGTGTTGCTTTCTGGTGTTGAATGTCGTCTGCTGAACCGAGTATCACAGTTCGTGTTGACGATTTACATGTAATTTCCCCATTCACCAACACCAGCCCCTAGGGATTAGGAAATTCATGATTTCAAGCACGGTGTTGGCGTTGGTGTTGTAATCATATACATGTTATTGCTGCTTGTCCCTCGCGGAGCAGCGGCACTTTTTGCTACGGCCACTCGTGACATGTTGGTGGTTAAACCCATTTCACAGTCAAAACAATCGGAATAATCAAAACCATATATTTTCCTTGGAAGAGTGATAATTTTCCTCTTGGATTCTTCAAATAATTATGCAATTCGAATCCAATAAGATGTAGATTTATTAGAAATTCTGAGGGGAAATGATTTTATCGTCGAGATTATTCGCTATAGCGTATGACGTCACTCGGTGTTGAGTTATCGATAAGTTGATCGGATCAGATCGGGATCGTCCCTCTAAACTCACCGTCGGTGTTGGAGCGCGGTTCAGCAGACTTTCCACGCTCCCAACACCAACACCAACACCAACACCGCACACCAAACTTGAAATCACCCTTTGTCTCAGCACCGCAGCATCACATAACAATTATGTACCGTTGTTTAATTATGAAGTTATGTACATGTATAATAATATAGTGAAATTATACTTGATTTATCAAGAGTCAGTCTGTTCGAGAAATACATTATTCAAATGAATTTAAGCCGTCATGCCCGATGCAGAATTGAGGATTGACTGTTTTCATGATGCAGAGACTTTATCTGTTTATGATAGGTCATACGTGTTTGCATAAAACTCATCATGTAATACAAATGCTACATTGTAACACAACTTTCAAAAGCAAACATAGAATCAAATTAAGTGCAACCAAATCATGCAATGAACGATTTAACAAAAAAACAACACGAAAAACAAAATCAACAACAAAAACAAAACAAAGACAAGATGTCACTATCGATTTATACTGAATTAAGTACTCGCAAAGCCTCTTATTAGAGAAAAATAATCATATTTCTGGAATACAATGTTTTTCTTTTTGCATGTGACAGATTACGCTCTTTTAAATTGACTAACAAACAAACAAAAAAGACAAATTCGAATTTAAACATGAATATGAGACATTTCTTTTCTGCAGATGCTGATAACTATCGTGGTACATACAAAATGAGTGTATGAAAAACCTATTCTACTTGCTCTTCTTTCATTTAGACTACTGTTTGAAGGATATATTGCAATAAAATATTTTTTATCAACTTATTCCATAATCCAGGACATGTCAGAAGGTAAAATCTATCTATCACTAATAATTAGCAACGGTTTTAATCACAGTTATGGTTTAAAATGATTTAAGACAAAGAAAAGTTGAACAATGATACAGCAGAGCATGATTCTCATAAATGAATTAAGAGAGTTAAGACCATTCTACAGGTAAATTTAAGACGATACGATAAAGAACAATTGTCCTGCAGCAGAGCATTGTTTATTTAGAATTCTTATATGGTTGATTCAGGAAAATGAAAGAAGAAAATATAAAATGTTATCGATCTCCACAAAAGTTTCGAATAGACTGAAGATATTCGACTAAAATTTGTCTTACATTTGCCAGATTGTAATTCCTCTTACAGTAGGTTTTTTCATAATAAATACTCAGCCAATAAAGTAACATGTATTCGATGCAACGCTGTTGATTAATACAGACCTTAGGATACTCGACTGATAGTCAATAGCAGTGCAATCTTAATATTATCCATTTTGTTTCTTCATGCGAGGGAGCCCATGGGGGGAGAAATCGATTTTGCCTACCTCCCCCCCCCCCTTGAGTGATTGGGGCAACCACCCCTTCTGCCCCCCCCCCCCAACCCCCGCTTCCGGCGCCTATGTTCTGAGTGAGTGAGACATTAGATGGCTGAAAGGTGAACGACAAGTTCATTTTCCGTTATCTGGGCCCCGTAACACAAAGCTTAGCGATTGATCGTAAAATAAATCTTTGCGATTGATTGCACATAGTGGTCAATGTAACCAATCGCAAAGATCAATCATACGATCATTTGCTAAGCTTTGTGTTACGGGGCCCTGGTTATATCATGCAGAAAAATGGATTGAATGATCGTTCCATGATTTATATTAATTATATTATTACACCGCCAGTCCGTTACTATGAATCATGAAAAAGGTGAAGCTACCCTCCTCACCTTCATATATGTTACGGTTGTCTTTAATTAAAAACAACATGCATGTGCTTTGGAACTGTGCAAGAATATTTCTAACAATACTGATAAAATATTAGTTAGCATGATAAAGTTCCAGTGCAATTATTTATCAAGATTTCACTGAATTTTCAATTACTATTTTTCCAGAGAGCGTCGGAAATCATTATGTTTAGGAGACCTTACCATGAGTATCACCGCGTCGTGGATTGCAAGGAGTAATATATCTACTTACTACGGTGGGGGGGGGGGGGGGGGGGGGAGTTAACATAAAGAGATACAATCAATCTTTTGTAACTCTTTAGTACATGGTTTGCCATAGACTTACGATTGATATCAAACGTAAGATTGATTGTATTTTTTTATGTTACAGGGCCCAGCTGGACTGAGAGTGTTTTATTTAAAAAAACAACAACAAAAACGTAGAGACTGAACTACTGATTCCACGTATTACAAGACTATAGGAAGATATCTTTCTTCGTCATCATAGCGCGATGATCTATAGTTCTCGAGGTCGTACGACTCAGCGTTGTCGTACGATTCGTTCCCTCGCATGTTACGAGCGATATTCGAACGACGAGCTTCTTGACGGTCTATGGGATGAGCGTAAAAGATTTGCTCGTCTTTTTCATGATTATGCCATGGTATGATGTCCTATGAGAGAGAATGAGACGGAGAGAGAGAGATGGAAAGAGACGTAGAGAGAGAGATTGGAAGTGGGAGAGGGAGGGAGACAGGGAGACAGGGGAGAGAGAGAGGGAGAGAGAGAGAGAGAGAGAGAGAGAGAGAGAGAGATAGAGAGAATAATTTCGGTTAACCAAATTGGGATACCCGACATTTAAACTTGTTAAAAATCATCTTTATTGGCTTGCAAACTAATTTCATTCTTGGAGATGCAGCGAGATTATTTTCATTTCAACACGGGGAAAATTTACCATGATCCTGAGCAATAACGACTCTTAACAAGGCAAACGCCAAGCGTTGTCTCGCCTGCATATTGCAGTCATGAAGAGACTGCATGTCAAAACTATGCTATATGACTTCTGAGGCTGTCAGCAGTTTAGGGGGTGAATTGTGGTTCTGACAGTTTACATATGCAATAATGGTATAGGCCTACTTTATCCCTAGGAAATCAGATAACACTAAGAATGCTGTTAATACTATGAAGCTATAATTATTTCCATGCAAGTAAGGAAATGAATGTTAGTGAAAAAGAATGTAACTGATAATAATGTGAGTAAAATTGTAAAATTAAATTAATTATTAAGGTGTTATGGCAAACTTATTGTTTGAAAAATGGAGGAAAGGTTGTGCATGAAAGATAAATATAAAAACTTATTGTGTGTGATTTTTAGCCATCTTGCCTTCACTTTAGCAGTAGGGTTTTCTAAATTGTAAATTTCTAAACTGTAATGAAATGCCAATCTTTAGCATTATGTTGGATGATGGTAGAGGCATAACTTTTCTCAATTTGTTTTGTATAGTCTACAGTATTACCAGAACATGTACATACAGCAAATCTGAAGGGTAACATTTAAGAAACGTTGACAGCTTTTCTATTGTACCATTGGCAAATTTGTGTGAATATTATAAATGGTGCCAAGAACTATAGCTCATTAAATAAATAACAACAAATGCATTTAAAAAATAAACAAGTAAAATACAAAATCTGGTTCAGGTATAGAGAGTAGTGAGTTCACTGCTATTATACAGTAAACTGTAGAATGAACTCTGTTGAACTGAAGTAAAATGTTAGTGTTAGAAAGTATTAAAATTGTAAAGGTCATGCTATTAGTGGAACAAACAGATGCAAAAAGCATCCAAACATAGTGATCCTTCAGCCATGTTGCATTCACTGTTAATTAAATCAAAATACACAGACAGAAAAATGCATAATCATATTGTAATAATAAGTGAAAGGGAGTTCACAAATTATCATTGCACAGGCCTGGTTATGGATAAATTAAGTAAATAAATTAAAAAAAATGCACAATCATATTGTAATAATAAGTGAAAGGGAGTTCACAAATTATCATTACATAGGCTTGGTTATGGATAAATTAAATAAATAAATAAATAAATAAATAAATAAATAAATAAATAAATAAACAAATATATGAAAAACAGTAACAAGTAAAATACAAAATCTGGTTCAGGTATAGAGAGTAGTGAGTTCACTGCTATTATACAGTAAACTGTAGAATGAACTCTGTTGAACTGAAGTAAAATGTTAGTGTTAAAAGTATCAAATTATAAAGTTCATGTCATTACAGGAACAAAGTGGTGTAAATCATAGCACAGTGCCAGTCATGGAAAGTTCATTGACCTTTAACCTTAATCAAATTCAATTCACATTCAAACTTGACCTGCACCTTCAAGAGATGGACCTCTGGTATGAATTTGGTGATTCCACGTCAAAGCTATAGAAAGTTATTAGGTGTACAACATAGCACAGTGCCAGTTATGAAAAGTTCATTGACCTTTGACCTTTGACCTTAATCAAATTCAACTCATACTCAAACTTGACCTGTGCCTTCAAGAGATGTACCTCTGGTATAAATTTGGTGATCCCACCTCGAAGCTATAGAAAGTTATTGTGTGTACAACACAGCACAGTACCAGTCATGGAAAGTTCATTGACCTTTGACCTTTGACCTTAATCAAATTCAACTCACATTCGAACTTGACCTGCACCTTCAAGAGATGGACCTCTTGTATGAATTTGGCAATCCTACCTCGAAGGTATAAAAAGTTATTGTGTGTACAATATAGCACAGTGCCAGTCATGGAAAGTTCATTGACCTTTGACCTTTGACCTTATTCAAATTCGACTCATATTCGAACTTGACCTGCGCCTTCAAGAGATGGACCTCTGGTATGAATTTGGTGATCCCACCTTAAAGCTATAGAAAGTTATTGGGTGTACAACACAATTGTTGACGACGACGCCGACGCCGACGACGCCGACGCCGACGCCGCCGACGACGCCTACGCCGACACCGGAAATAGTGATACCTATGTCTCGCTCCGCTACGCAGGCGAGACAAAAACGAAAAACAGACGTGGCAAATTTAAATTTCAGCGTGTATTTAAGGCTTCAACCGCCCTCCCCCCCCCCCCCGGAAAGTGGTAGAAATTGAATGAATCGTAGAATTTATAGTATAAGGTAATTAATTGTGGGATCATAATGTTTTCGTATACAAGAGCCAGGATATGGTGTTCAGTACCTGGCCATCTTCCGTCTCGACACCTTTATCCTGCTTATGGACTGGTCTTGTTCCTCTGTTTTTGACATTCCTCTTAGTACATCTCTTGATGATTTTACCTCCACAGACTAAGAGCAGACAGGCAGCTAGGAGTAACGCCCCCGTACATGATCCTACTACGATGGTTATTAACTTCCAGTTATCTGCAGGAGATGCGAGATGGAAACAATGGGATGATTAGTCATAGATAGGAGTTATCAAAATGAGAAAGAAAAAAAAAACAACAAGTGGGCGACAGAAAAAAGTAGTTTAGAACAGAGGAGAAATAGAGAGAGGAGAAGGTTAAAACATAAAAAGAAAAGAGAATGAATATAAAGCGAGAGAGAATTTAATACCAAAAAGAGGTATACACAGGGGTTAATATCAAGCGGTGGGGGTGAGAGAGAGAGAGAGAGAGAGAGAGAGAGAGAGAGAGAGAGAGAGAGAGAGAGAGATGGAATGAGAAAGAAGGTGGGGGGGGAGAGAGGGGGAGGCAAAGAAGGAGGGGATGGAAAGAGGTGCTGAGAGCCTCGAAGCTAGCTAATGCATTTGTAGAGAGAGAAGATACATACAGAGAGAGAGAAAGAGAGAGAGAGAGGGAGAGAGAGAGCGTAAGAGAGAAGAAGGGCGATACCGTTAATCTGGTTAACATGGTTAATGGATGAATTAAGGGGTGATCATAAATTACTAAAATAGTACATGTATGAGAAAGGACGAGACTGACGGATGCGTGATTAATTGTTTGAATTTGTTGTGATTTTCACAAAGGTTATATGTCATGTTCGAGGGTAGTTTCATCGTCTGCATCTAGGAGACCTACGATAATGTGACGAATCTCTAAATATAATATTCGAAGATTAATTCATCAAAAACATTATTTTTTAGTAAAGGGGAAGAGAGGTTGATACTTACATGTTGCGCAGTTTCTTCCATCGTATCCATCAGGTGAATAATCAGCATAACCATCCCAACATTGACATGTGAAAGTTTTCTCAGCGAGATCCTTACAATCAGCACGAGGTGAACAGTCATCAAGACCTAGCTGACATTCATCGGTAGCTACAAATTATACAGGTAAGAGAACAAGAACAGGCTGTGTCATATGAGATCTTTATCTTATCTATCTTTAATCATAATCATGGTTCACATTCATTAAAGCATGACAGAGCAGTTGGAAAAGAAAAGAATGAGAGAGATTATGAGCGTAAAGAGAGAGAGAGAGAGAGAGAGAGAGAGAGAGGGGGGGGGGGGGGAGAAACACATGATGGGGAAGAAGAAAATGTTCAATCTCTATCTTTATCTTTTCAAGAATCATATTGTTTACATTCATACAGGGTACGTAATTCCATTTACAAGCACGGCAGGTCACAGACGAGTAGGGGGATCACAGAAAAATTGGAAAAGGAAGTGATGAGAATAAGAAAGAGATAATTAAAGGAACGAAAGTAAGAAAGTGAAGGGAGAGAGAGAGAGAGAGAGAGAGAGAGAGAGAAAGAGAGACTGAGGCACGTGAGGGGAGACTGGTTTAAGAAGGGTGAGGGAGAGAAAGATTGGGGGAAGGTGAGGGTATTAAAGAGGCTCTGTCGTGGGTTTTCATGGGGAGTGAATCATAATTTGCCGAGACCAGACTTTGTGAAAAGCACTGGCAATACCTGTAAAAGAGCTACATTTCTGGAGCACAGCAAAACAAGGTGTCCCATCATAAACATTCTTCGGCCTGCTTCGGGCATTCTCGGGCCAGGGAAAGTGAGATAATGACTTTGCCAGATGGGGCAAAGGGTGGAATATAAAGAGCATTACATAAGGTCTGTTGGTAATAAAACTCATAGTGATGGACAACACCTGTTATTGGATAAGCACCCATGGTGTAAAATTCTCCCTGAAAGCCCACGACAGAGCCTCTTTAAGAGGACTTTCTATTTGCCTCAGAAAATTTCTCTCCATTAAAAAAGAACAAAAAACAAAAACGATTGTCCATGGTCTTGCATCATAGTATCAGTCTTTCGCTTGGATGTCTATTAACGACTTGGCGCCATTTCGTAAATACAAAAAAATGTCGTGTTGCAAAACAAGATTTCAGTTCACTGTTGTTGAGAACGGGCTGATTGTTTTCAGTATGTAAAGTACGCTTACGGGTTACAGAAGTTTGGCTTGTGCTGATGGTGAAATTTGAGTTGGTGGTCTGATAGAGTTCACTCCTCATCACAACATCACGGATACCATCAATATCCACTCCTGTGGTATTGGTAAAACCTATCCTGATATCAGCAATGATACTGCCTGCACTAAACTCGGTGATGGTACATGTCTTAAAACCAATAAATGCTCCATCTAGTACGACTGTTACCTGGAGAGAGGAGAGTGATGACAAAACATGGTTGCGATTGGTTTATAAGACGGGGAATAGAAAAAAACGGGGAGAAGAATAGAAGTCTTAGGAGGAAAAAGAGGAAGATAATGAAGAAACAGAGAAAGAATGACGACGAAAAGAAGAGGAAGAAAAGGAAAAAGAAGAAGAAGAAGAAGAAGAAGAAGGGGAGGAGGAGGAGGAGGAGGAGGAGGAGGAGACAAAAGACGGTGAGCATGAGGACTCGAGAAGAAGGCCTGATTGAGGATAAGGAGGAAGAAGAATAATGACGATGACAAGAGTACGAAGAAGAGGAAGAAGAAGAAGAAGACGAAGAAGAAGAAGAAGAAGAAGAAGAAGAAGAAGAAGAAGAAGAAGAAGAAAAAGAAGAAGAAGAAGAAGAAGGGGAGGAGGAGGAGGAGAAGGAGGAGGAGACGAAAGACGATGAGGATGAGGAAAAGGAGGCCTGAACGTGGATGAGGAGGAAGAGGAAGAGGAAATAGAATAGAAAGAAATACAAAGAATAAAAGAGAACGTATTCTTGTCACCCATCCCGAGCTACATGTAGGTCGGACTCCCTACAAATCTCTCACAAACCCCCAGACAGGAATCCCACTCCCTCTCCACCCTCCCCCCGATCCGACCAACCTCTCTGAAAAAATAAGCATGGATCCGTCAGGGAATAATAAGGGTACTGATCTATAAAGGTCCTTTTTTCAGTACGGTGTAGAGGTAGTTTCTTGAGACGGTCAAGGGGACAAGCCAATTTTAATGAAAAGTACGGAAAGAGAGGGGCACTTTAAAAAAAAAAAAAGTTAAATCAAAGTCGGGTACGAAAGAAAAGTTGTGAAAGTTTGTAAAGTCTTAATTCACTTTCTATGGCGATTCTCAAATTGGCAGTATCTTTTCAAATTGGCAGATTTTTGTGGACAACTCTCCATATGTTTTGTACACAAAATTTCAAATTTTCTCCATTATCTCTCAAGGTGCAGCTTGTCTCTTTCCTAGCTCAAAATATTATGACATTTTTTTTTTGACGCAACATTATACTGAGTTAATCAAAAGACAATCTGCACCTTGAGAGATCGGAAATCAGCAATTTTGTATACAAAACATATGGAGAGTTGTCCACAAAAACCTACCCTGTTGAAGCGATAATGCGAATTTTCTTATAGTATGCCTATTCGTAACAAATTTTGATTTAAATTTTTTGGCTTGCTTCTCCATATCCTCTTTTTTTATTAAAAACGACTTGTCCCAAGGGTTTCCTTTGTCTACATATGCAGGTATAGTCGCTCAGATCTATGCCTATCATCAAGTTTGAAGTGTGTGAAAGCCAGTCTAGATCCTAGGTCTACTCAGCCAATGTTCTACAGAAAAGAGAAAAAAGAAAGGAGCAAACGAAGAGAGAGACAGAGAAAGAGAGAGAGAGAGAGAGAAGGGGCGACAGAGAGACAGAGAGAATTACAGTGGGAGAGGGAGAGAAAGAGAGAGAGAGAGAGAGGGAGAGAGAAATGGAAAGGGGGGGGGGGGGGTAGGACTGCACGTTAACTTGGGATAGCTTGTCATACAATAATAGTAATGCATGTTTACCAAACTACTTGAGAATGAAAAGTAATAACCCTTTTGTGCTTACCGCTGTACAAACAGTCGACTGCAGGGCAAGAAAACCATCACTTCCAGTGATCCGAAGATCATCCATGAAAACAGCAGTAACTCCATCAATCTCAAGTATCGTCATACTTATGCTGTAGTAGGTTGTTGCTGAGATATTCGGAAAATATTTATAATGCATCATTAATGTATATTCGCTCGTATTTCCTGACATCTGGAACTATATTGGAAGTTTACCTTTTCAACATTTTTAATTGTTACTTACATGTACAGCGATAATGCTGGTATCTTAACTGATCATTGAAATACTTACGTTCACACACTGATCCTTCATATGGTCTCTGAAATCCATCCCGACATTCGCAGCTTGTCTCGACACACAGCTCTCTGGTTTCATCACATTGACCATTGCATTGATCTTCTACAGCTAAGAAACAAGACAAAGAAAGTAAATTCGTGAAAGTTTTTATTAATTCGCAGTGGCGGCACCAGGATTGTTAAAGTGGGGGGAGGGGGGGGGGGGGCAAATGGAGGGCAAAAGAAAATGGTGGGGGGGGGGGGGGGGCAAGGCCGGGCAGTCAATTTTTTTTTTTGCGTCCTCTTACACACATTTTAATATCAATTTTGTGAGCGAGCGAAGTGAGCGAACAAAAAATAACCGTTTTTTTCGGTTTTTAATCGCATTTTTGAATAAATATTCTGAAATATGACGAGCGAGCAAAGTGAGCGAGCCAAAAATGGCTACTTTTCTTGTTTTTAATCGCATTTTAGAAAAGAAATTTTAAAATATGACGAGTGAGTGAAGCGAGCGAGCCAAAAATAGCCACTTTTTTGTTTTCAGTCAAAGTTTTGAAGAGCGGAAAATGGTACTTTAGAGCACTTCACAGCTTGAATATGATGTTCATGACAACATCTACTTATTTACAAATTACAGTATAATTTTTCTTTTCAGTCCTCAAAATTTCTGGGGGGGCAACTGGGGGGGCAAAGCTTCTGAGTGGGGGGGGGGGGCAAATGCCCCCCCATGCCCCCCCTTGGTGCCGCCACTGTTAATTCGGTCTTAATTTTTAAAAAAATACAAGGCTATCACTCAAAAGCCGAAACTTACTGTAGATAAATAAATCCCGATACGTTTCGATGGAATACATCCATCATCGTCAGATGATGAGGTTGTGCCAAGGTGCCGAGACGAAGAGAGGGAAGGAATTTAATGAATAGGAACTTGAAAGAGGTTTACTCTTTTATTAAGTCTAAAGACCAAATCTGGGATAATCCAGTATTGATTCTCGCATGTCTGGCATTGAGTCACAGCTCAGGATTTTAAAAGTATCTTGGACCAGTCAACCCACTAAGCACATCCCTGCCATGATCTCAGGGTCTTTCGTCAAAATAATTAATGTACATTTGCCACTCGATATGGATTCAAACGAGCAACCTTGTTCTACAAGACACGTGACTGTTCACTCGACATCACGATAAAAAAATGACATTATTCTTCTAACCTTCATATCTAATTTATCTTAAAATTGAATCATATCAGTGACTGATACTAGTACATAGGCCTATCTTGAATGATTCTTTTTTAATATATTTCAACCAATTTGTATCAGTCATTTTAAAGTACGAGAAGTAAAGGGAAATTAATTTGTATTTTGTAACTTACGTGGTGTCGTCTGCCTGGTCGTCTGCATGGTAGTCATTGCTGCTCTGGTGGTTCGTGGTTCCGTCACGGCACTAGTTGTGATGCTTAAAGGGGTTATGAGATCTCCTTCAGTAGTACCCTTTGCAATTCCTGTTGATGAAGTCAGATCTTCAGTTGGCCCCACAGTTGTTTCACCAGGCGGTTCTAAAGAAATTGTTTGTGTTGCATCTGTGGTTGTGTCTGATATTGCTTCTGTAGACGGTTGCGTGGTAGGACCTACGGTGCGCTGGATAGTGACTGTGTCTTCCGTCGGTTGTGATGATAATGATGATGTCGTTGGGTCCGATCGTAGAGGGCGTGTACTGAACGTTCCCTGAGACTCTGTAGACAGTATGTTTGTAAGAGTAGCTTGATCACTCGTGGGTGTTTCCGTCGATGTATCGTCTGTGATAAGTGAATCGGTAATGCCTGTTTTTTCCGGAGATGTAGTTGTAATAAAGTTCGAATCTTGGGTAGTCGAAGTTGTAAGTTGCTTCGCTGTGCTCCTGGTGTCATGGGTATTGGTTGTCATATCACTAGATTGCTCAGATGTTGGCTGCTGAGACTCAAATGTGGCTGTCCCTGTTGTCGGATAATGGGTTTCACTGGTATATTCTACTGTGGATATTCTTGGAGATTCCATTGCTGAGGTTCCTGTAACAGCCCGAAAGGAGGAGGATTCTACTGTGGGTTGGTTTGTCCCAAAGGTGGTTGCATTAATCGTTTGTGTTCTGGAAGTAGAGTCACTTGTAATCTTAGTAGTATCACTCATGGTTGGACGCTCAGTTTGATTACTTCCACTGTGGGTCGTAACCTCAGAGAGAGTTGTACCATCACTTAGATCCATGGCAGTAGTGACAGTACTACTTTCAGTTTGATTCGTAGAGCCAGTAATGTTACTATCCTCGGACTGGAAGATTTCCGTAGTCTCAGAGAAAGTACTTCTTTCAGGTAAATCTGTAATTTCAGATACAGCAGAAGTACCATTATCAGTGCGATCTGTAGAATCAGAGACAGTAACAGAGTCAGTAAGATCTGTAGCACCGGTAGTAGTTCCATCTCCATCTGTTTGTCCAGACATTGTAGTCATTGCTTCAGATACCGTTCTATCATCAGTTATAGAATTTGTTGACATGAAGGCAGAGGTTGTGGCAATATATATATTTGAAGTGGTCGGTACGTCTGTTGGCGTGAGAGATTCCACCGTAGTGGAAGTTTCGGTTGATGCAAAAATTGTTGAAACTTGCCCGGTTTCTTCTCGAGTTGAGACGGTGGTCATCTTAAAATCTGTCGTGGCTTTCGATTCAGGTGTTGCGTCAGTTCCAGTTGACTGTTGATTGCTTGTAGTTGATCCAGAAGTGGTTACTGACGTCTGTGGCCGAGTTGTAGGTGGTATAGTCCTGAATCCTGCCAGACAGTTCAATAGAGAAGAGGGAAAACTGGATGAAATATCAAAAATTTGTTTTATTATTGTTTCATGGTTATAAAAAAAAAACGGTTTTTCGGTGTCGTGAAGGCATTTAGTCTTGCTGAATTCATTGTCATGGATTTCCTCGGAAGTTTCATGATTTTCCCAATGGTTTTTATTACTACAGGGAAAATATGAGTTGAGAACTTACCATCTGTAGGGATAAGTGAAGACGATCAAGCTGTACCCAATGTCATCTTATCCTCAGTTTGCAATATAATTATAGTAAACTGATTGACAAATGATATCATCTCGCAAATTTACGTCTACATGGGCGTTCACACTAGGCCTGGATCACACTCATAATGTATGGCTTCTCATTTTCATTTCGTTTCGTTTATTTCCATTTCCAACATAATATATAAACAGACTACATGCCATGTACACAGTACAATAGTGAAACTAAACAATAGAATCGTAAATACAATATGTACAATAAGCTAAGAAAAAGGTTGGTAATGGAGGGGACTGCTGAAAAGCTGTGTTTGTAGATTGCAGCCCCCTATAACTTAGAGTTGTAAAAATAGTGTATCAATAAAACAAAAAGATGGAAAAAGAACACACTGATACATACATCGGATGCTTCTCGCAACTTTTTCTTCATTTCTTTCTTTCTTTTATCCCCCCCCCCCATGATATTTTCCTTCTTGCTAATAGACCACCGTCGTAATCACAGGCACTGAAGTTATGAAATCAATAGATATCTCAACAATCCAGTTCATCGGTTTCTCTTACCGGAGCAAGATGGATTAGCTATGGTTGGTCTTGGATTCCAGACCCCATTCTGACAAGTTGACTGAGCTGCTCCGAGTACGTCACTCATCCCATCAACGCATTCATACGTCACAGATGAGTCGTGTGCATAACTGTCTTGATTGGGGCTGTATGTGACGTCATCATACACTCCCGGTCGCTGACAGTCGCCTATAGAAAAAGAATGGAGAGTACACACAAATATATGTAAAAAGAAAAGAAAAACGAATGGAGAGCAGTTTCAGTACCCTTTAGACACGATAGATCAATAGACAAGTTTACTATTTTTTATGCAGAGGTGTTGAAGAGAGCTTCCCTTGACCACTAAGAAGCTTGCCAGAGTTTTCCGGACATAGCAACAAATAACATATGCAAATTGGATTTCATCTGTTCAGATGCCATTATAAATATTAACAGATGAACTGAATAGTTCGTAACCAAAGGTTCTGGAGAGAAACGTGCATGAATTGAATAGATTAGTAAACAGGTCACAAATCCCCACCATACACCCACAGGATATATCAAACATGAAGCAGTAGAGAAATATTACTCTCGATGTGAAAGAGATGCCTCATGAATAGATTTTGTTTTCCGTTTCGAAAAGAATACTTCCACGTGGGTATCATGGGAAGTACCAATGCTTCTATGCTTTTGATGAGCACATATCAGGTATTCGTATCAGTAAAGGTTTTGGATTTTGTTACAAGTGACCTTTATCTGCTCATGATCAGATTGTATCTACAAAACTGCTCATGTAAAGAGTACAAAAATCATTAACCTTCATGTAAAAGGTTATTGTTTCATTTTGTTTTCACATATTAAACAATAGGTGACGAAGAAAACGACGGAAAATTAAAAATAAAAGGGAGAAACAAGAAAAATTAAGAAATAAAAAAACCTATCAATTGTAAACACTTAATATTAATATTCAGATCACCCACAGGCTCAAAACCAACTAAAACCCACCCCAAAAATAACCCCAAAAATGGTTGCGCGGCCCCTATGTTTGATTTTATTCACAATGATCAATACAGACACTGATTACAAGAAAGCGACAATATGAATTACGATGAAACCAAGGAGTTTTAAGAGCTGGAGTCACATCTAACTCATTCCCTTTGAACCATGTTCGATGCCGCCAGGAGAAAATATGTCAGGCATGTGCTTAACTGGATCTTCCTTGCAGATGCGTAGACAAAAGATTCCCTCCTGGCTTCAAACTTACTGGCCATTTTCAAAGGGAAATATGCTTTTGTAATGATAATTACTTTTCGCTACCACTGGTCCGATAATACAAGCAGTACACAGTGCTTACCTTTACAGAAGGCAAGCGAAAGAAAATGGTGCAAAATTTCCTGAAATATGAATCAAAATTACTCGACTGGGCATGTGTGGGCACTAATCTGACATATAACATCATAAATAACTGTACTTGAACAAATTCATTTTTTATTTTCGTTTGCCGGAAAGGTGTCAAATTGCGGGTTTTAGGATTGTAAAATTTTACTATTATTCACAAATTAAAACTGCTCTCATGCGACATACACAAATTTCTCGAAACAGTTAGGCTTTTGTATTCATGTTTTTTCATCTGTTCAATTTTCTCTCTCTTAATTCAAATAAAAAGTGAAATATTAACGATATTTTATTTGTGACAAAAATCACTACTCGAGCTCCTCGGACATCAAAGGCAACAGCACACCTGTAAATTCTATTGTGCAACTTTAGAAAGGGACAGCTGCTTGAAATAATCTCTTGCCTGTTGGGACTCCAGCTCTTAAAACTCCTTGATGAAACAAAGAAGCAAACAAAACATAGATTTAAACTTAAAAAAAAAAAAAAAACCTAGAAATGCAAAGGACAAAATCATATGGACGCAGAAGGAAAGCGAATACAAGACACACTGATGTTGTTTTTCCCAAGAAAACAAATGAAATCTTTGAGAATTTTCCTTCCATGTTTCAGTTTATATTGGGTCATGAAAATCGAATGTTAATTACTTTATGCCTTTTCTCAACATTTGTATAATACTAATTCTTTAACGGATAAGAAAGAATCTTCTCCATCCGTACTTTTGTATTTTTAGATGCCGGAAATTAAAATACTAACTGAGCGTTGACAAAATAAAGTAAGGAGGAGGGGGGGGGGGGGGGGGATGAAGGTATTGTAATAATAAGGATAATTTCTAAAACACCTTTTCGCAATATAGATACAAAGAGAGGAATACAAAAAATTTAGACAAAGAAGAGGGGAAGAAGAGAATTTAGACAAAGAAGAGGGGAAGAAGAGCGTTTAGACAAAGAAGAGGGGAAGAAGAGAATTTAGACAAAGAAGAGGGGAAGAAGAGAATTTAGACAAAGAAGAGGGGAAGAAGAGAATTTAGACAAAGAAGAGAGGAAGAAGAGAATTTATGAGAGAAAGATAAGAAAGAAGAGAAAGAGGAGAATAAAGACGAGGGAAAGGCGGGGAAGTAGAAGAAAATTAGTGGAACAATCAGCTAAACCCTTATACATATATAATAATGACGGTACTGCAATTAATCCTGTACCAACTGCATGGAGGAACCTGATGGTATCTATTAATGATGTCTATGTGACAGAGGCCGCGGAAGCGGGGGCTTAGGGGTTAGGGGCTACAGTCCCCCCCCCCCCCCTCACACACACACACAATTTCATCTAGAAACAACAACAACAACAAAAACTTATTAATTGTAAACCCCTAATATCTCAATTGTAAATTGATCATTTCATATAGGCTTTCAAACCCCTAAAAACCAGAAACTCCGGGGGCTCCGCCCTCTAAACCCCCGCCAGGGGCCCCACGGCCCCTGGACTATGTCTGTGTGGGGTGACAACCCCCCCCCCAAAAAAAAAAAAAAAAAAAGAAAAAAAAAAAAGAAAAACGTTCCGCAGCCCTTGTTTGAATGGGAGAATTCCGTAGTGGATGTGTGGAGAAAGGCACAGACACTTACTGTAACATAATAGAGGCGATGGGTTCCAGTTCCCATTTATGCAATAACTCAACCTCGCTGCACCTCCGTTTGAATAACCTGCCTGGCAATCCATGATAACATTGGAAAAATCCATGTATTCATCCAAATCAGGAACGAAAATAGTATTCGCATATTCATCTCCGGTTGGTCTCTGGCATACTGTATACAAAAGAAGATAGTGGACTGATCCAGGTCAAACAATAATTTCTTCGGATTCTGTTTCTTTATATTGAATTCTTTTAAAGATATACCCAATAACATACATTACATAACAAGTAAACAATAATTTGTGAACATCACTTGTACATGAAACTGCTATAGACAGAACTTGCAATGACAAGTTACCGAAAAGAAGAGAAAAAAAAATAAGAAAAAAAAATACTGTCATATACAAATTTGAAATTACATACATTCAATTCATATCATACTTAAGATAACTAATATTATATGTATACTGACCTGCATCGACTGGTGATAAATGTAGTAAAACAATTACTCCTAAGATAAAGACAATCATCTTCTCATTCTGCCAGAAGCCCATCATATCGGTAGATTCCAATGTAGACACACTATTACAATAGTTAATAATCACTCTCAGGACAGAAGTGGATTGGGTTGATTGTGAGTGCGATGTGATTTCTTATTTTATTATTGGAATAGGAGTAAGCGAAAAAGGAGGGAATTAAAAGGGGTGTCAACGGTATCAAGCTGCTTAGTATTTAGAAGGAAAACAGTAAATGAACATAGGAAGAAGAAACAAACAAACTACCAACACCGATATACAATAACCAGGTATATTCATGCTGTCGATGTGGACAGGTTAATAATAATAATAATAATAGTAGTAATAATAATAATAATAATAATAATAATAATAATAATAATAATAATAATAATTATAATAATAATAATAATAATAATAATAATAATAATAATAATAATAATAATAATAATAACAACAACCACAACAATAATAATAATAATAACAATAATAATAATAATAATAATAATAATAATAATAATAATAATAATAATAATAATAATGATAATAATAATAATATAATAATAATGCGCATTCTCTCCTCTGTGAGCTGCACATTTTGAAATATTAATTGCTTGTCTTTTACTTTGTAAAGATTGGAAGTGAAATACAAATAAACAGATGAAGAAGAGACTGGTTTCAAGTTTTTACTTTCACAGTTCAGTTGTAAAATTTGATGATTCTCGATAACTTATGGTTATCAACTGCAAAACCAATACGGATATGTTCATATGATGAACTATGGAACACATAGCTTAGAAAAACAGCAAAGAAATGCGACGAAAAAAAGGGGTAATCACCCCAAATCTAGTGGGTGTTTCGTGCCGATGTCCTATGATCATCATAACACTCAGTCGGAGAATGATAAATTTCACTCAGAGAATATCAGCCTTAATTCTTTGTATTACATCAGATTAGATATTCATGATTTCATACTCAAATAATAAGATAAACATCCTGAAAGACAACGACATAGATGGTCGACTACTATTTCTTTAAAGTAATATATCAGTGCATGATAATAAGTAAAAATTATCAATCGTCTAACATAAAATTTAGAGATATACGTACTGACTGCGTAGAGAGAACGTTGATTGCTGTGAAGCAAGTAGATTGCTAATTGTTCAAAAATACTGGCATACGTGCCATGGGATTTCCTCTTGGCTTCTTTTCTGGCGAAAATGTAACTATCCTGAATATTAGTGATCAAAGAAGAATTTCAGTCCACAGCAAAGAATCAGCGATTCATTATTGCATTTTGATATATACTGGGCGATTGACAAAGAGAAAAGACGGATTACTTTAAAAAGTAAATATAATTTATGGGGGCAAAGCAAACTTCATGCGAGCTTGAGTTGTTCCCTCCCAGTTTGCTTGTACATTATGGAATACGTTAAGTGATTCCACCCTCATTGCAAACAAAGATTGTTTTATTAAGATGGAAATATAGTTCTATGTACCCCAGCTTGGTATGGTCAAGTACTCAGTAACTATCGTGGTATTCAGGTTGGGCGTATAAACATTATAAATGTAAACCGAATCAGCAAACACTGCGCTATAATATGATACCGTTAAATGGTATGTTTAAGAAAATATTTGGTTATTTTCACGTGGGATGAAAAAATAATGCGTGGCGGAATTTAGCATCATGTGGCCTATGAGTTAATCTATCTATCGCAAATAATCTGCATTTCTTACATTGAATATTTTATAAATTACTCCATGTTATGAGCCGCG
Source organism: Echinometra lucunter (assembly GCA_029962745.1). Lineage (NCBI taxonomy): Eukaryota > Metazoa > Echinodermata > Echinoidea > Camarodonta > Echinometridae > Echinometra > Echinometra lucunter. Next base: position 26,645,326 of record CM057166.1, on the reverse strand, counting down.
GCCTATCTCAGTTTAACCGTTTATTTCTTGAAGAAGAGTAGGTTCATGAATTCATTCGTTCCCAGTTCTGTGAGACTGCTCAACGAGGCAGGAGTGTACTAGCAGCAGTTGAAAGATGATCTATTCGTTTTTATTCGTTTTATTTTATGAGTACGCGTTCTAACTATATGATTAAGAACTGCGTTAGTTGTTATGCAATAATCATCCTATTTCTTATGGGAATTCACACTTCTTTCTATATTTAATCTTCAAGTCGCTACTTTATTACATGAATAACATTTAGGTATGAATTCAGTATAAATTACACAGCTGATAATTTGTTACTAGGGGCTAGCTAGTTAATACATAATATTAAAAAATAATGATATTAACATAAAGATAATTGTAACTCAGTATAATAAGGATAATGGTAATACTAAAATAATATTGATAACAAATAAAAAAATATGAGTTACGTTTTGTAAATGTAATTTCTACATTTCCGTTTCTTTCTGTGGTTTAAAACAAAATTATAACTAGGGCAAGACATGTATGTTTTCATTTGTTTGTATTCGCTAATTTGTTGTTCCTGTTATGTAATTATAGGTACTTTTAATTCTCTGTTTTCTCTGTATTGATGTATTTTTCTATGCCATGTGAATGTGACGAATTTGCATTTTCTTTGAATATGGACCTTATGAATGCACTTTAGTATAGAAATGGGAAAGGGGACGGGGATTCAGCTAAATATTTCATTCCCGTATGCGGGGCTTCAATCCATTTTATATATTTTTACTTTTGGGGGGGGGGGGACACTCAAAATTCTCAGGGGAAGGGGAGACATACGCACAAAACAGTTTTTCAGCTTAAATTTTTTGGGACATAACCTATAATTGTCCCCCCCCCCCCACCTGCGCCCATTGACGCCCATGCCCCTATATGATTTAGGGAATCCTGACAGCAATAAAGTGGGAGGGAATAAAAAGATCTCGTTTACTGAGCTTCCTCTTCTTTCTCTGTCTTTCTGTTTCTCTCTTCCTGTCCTTCCTTTTCTTTTCTCCCTTTATTACTTCCTTTTTCCTATATGCTCCCCTCTCTTCCCTCTCTTATCATACTTACCATGCTTACAGACAATCAAGGAAAGTACAATGTAATAATGATTCTATTTTGTTAGTTTATTTTCCTGAAATGCCATCTTGTTTAACTTGTTTTATTGTATGTATGCATTGTTGTGTTGTTTTATGTTTTACAGGGCCCCCAAGTATAACAGTACCTGTCTACTGATGGGGTTACCCTGTATGAAAAATACTGAATAAATAAATAAATGAAAAAATAAGGAGAAAGAAAGAAAGAGAGAGAGAGAGAGAGAGAGAGGGAGAGAGAGATCGTGTTGATTCATCTAATCAATCATAGTCTAATGAAGTATATATATATATGCGAAACCTTCATGATATAAGTTTCTCAGGCAGGATTATGATGGTAAGAGTTTATTGGAGAGATGGATTAAGACGAGTTTCTTTAACGTAAAATCACATGATATCAAAATGATTAAACTGTCAAACAAAATTTACAATGAGGTTAATTAATGTGACTACTCAATCATTACATGGTGCATTTCTATTTCTTTTGTTTACTGCATAAGTTATACGGCATAAATTACAGCCGCATCAGTAATTCGGATGAGGCTCGCCAAGGGCCAATATGGTGTTTCTTTTTTCTTTCCTTTTTAAACACACACATGCACAAGTTGGTATCAATATGCCTATAACATTTCCATTTATTTGATGTACTATAAAGAGCAATGTAGATAAAATGCTCTGGTCGAGGATATAAGTACCGTGCCGGGGATCGAACCTCCGATTCTCGAGTCTCCAGTCAAAGCCTTAAACCACTGGACCACGGCACCTTTATACATATTATTATTTTTTTTTAAACACGTGCACAAGATGGTATCAATAATGCCCATAGCACTTTCATTTGTTTGATGGACGATAAAAAAGCAATGTAGATAACATGCCTTGCTCAAGGGCATAAGTTCCGTACCGCGGGGATCGAACCTCCGACCTTCGCGTCTCCAGTCAAGCGCCTTAGACCACTCGACCACGGCATCTCCACATATACACACCCTCAGATACACCCTCACACACACACACTCACCCCGCACGCACAAATACAAGAAAAGACAACTACAATAACATTACCAATAAAGACAGCAGGTTGTTTTTAAGTTTTTAATTTCATTGAAGTTTGTTGACTCTAAACATCAAAATGATGGATGGCTTGAAAATCTCCGGGGCCTACTTTCGAACTGTTTGATATAAATCATCAGAAGGCATTGTTTCTGTCATTGAGCTCTTTCATTTCAATGCCCCATTTCCATCATCCTGTAACAGGCATTTCCGTTTATTGATTAAAGCAATGCAAGATTTGTGATCCTATAGCAGGAATTTTATGAAAGCAATGTAGCCGATCTGTGATCGTGTAACAGGCGGCATTTTCATTAACTGATTAAAGCAATGCAACGGATTTGTGATCCTATACCAGGAATTTTCATTAACTGATTGAAGCAATGCAACGGATTTGTGATCCTATACCAGGCATTTTCATTAACTGATTAAAGCAATGCAACCGATCTGTGATCCTGTAACAGACGGCATTTTCATTAACTGATTAAAGCAATACAACTGATGTATTATCCTGTTATAGGCATTTGACGCATTTCCATCCATTGATTACAGCAATGCTACTCACAGTTCTACACATCTCTGTAATCTACTTGCTTTGGGATTAGCAAAACTCATTGCCGATCCTTTTCTCCTTTATTAATGCTTCAAGATGCAATATCTACCACTGTGACAAACGAAAGACACATCATGTGGTAATCCAAATCGTACTGACTTTATATTAATTTGTCGGTTGCAGTATAATACGAAATCGACTGAACATGAAAACAACAAATCCTTCTTAGCTGAGAAGGACATATAACGTATGAAAAAGTCCACATATACATTGAGTAATATCTAACAATAAGCTGTAAAGATAAATACATGAACTATAACACCTAATTCTGTAAAACTATTTACATTAATTTTAATTTTCTTAAAAAAATAATACAGACGAGACGGACAACTTTAGAAAAAGGCAAATATGCTGCAATACTCTCTCTTACTTCTTTTTCCTCTTCCTCTCTCCCTTTCTCTCCCCCTTTCTCCCTCTCTTGAAGAGCATAATCTGTACACTATTTTAGACCTGAGATTTAGAGAAATGAAATATAAATACTTTGTAATTCTAAATGATTTTCATGCCTAGAGGAGCTATGCGTTTCATTGGTAATTGTGTTTAGGATATCAACGAAAAACTTGTTGAGTTTTTGGTCCGAGTTTAGAAGGTAGTTTTATCATATGAATTTTGTTGTACTATTTATTGACATATACACAATAAACTTTAAATATTTTGCTTAACGAGCAGCTGTTTTTTTGTTCAGCGCTTAAAAAAACTTGAAAAGGCGATTCAATAATTTAATTCAAATGAATAATACAAAAAATGGTACAAAGTAATGTTGTACTATGTATTGATTTGGGGCATACGATGCGATCTTTCCACAGGGATCCTGGGATATTTTGATTAATACAACATCACACCATAATTCACATTATCAATCCCAACATCCAATGCGACATCATCGCTCGATGACGTCATCATAGTCGGTGGCGGAGGTGGAAAGTGAGTATCGTCAAAAACAGTGTCTTCTTCATCGGTGTAATCATCCTCGTAGTCATCCCCGACATCGTGTACTTCTCCCTCGACAGTAGTTCGGTCCTCCATCTCCATCTCATGTTGTTGATGATGATGACCATCCTCAGAGCTCGACCAAGCACCAGGGAAGAAAGTAAAGGTGTGCGACTTGTAGGTTTGCCACGGTGAAATACCCTGGATTATCATCAAAACATATAGCTACGACCATCAGAACAAGAACAAAAGAGAGAAGAAAAACAACTACACCCCAGTTCTTGTTTTGTTTGGCAACCAAAGAGATAACTCTTTGGTTACCAAACGAGACACTTTCCTGTCATATCTATCATGGTGAGTTTGTGCACATCATATCAAAGGGGCATTAGAAGGTTAACAAGAAATAACACTTTGGCATTGAACAGGATATGACGATCGCTATTACTGCAGATCGCCATGAGACGTAAGATATAGTCAAATGTTTATATATAAGACTTATTACATATAAATGATTAGCCTCTCCATCTTCCTCTAATGAACACTAGTTTAAGAGATAATAAACGCGGTTACTTCAAGATTATTTTTACCTCTTCAGCTACTACTCCATCACTCATTCTAACAGGATTCCCGTTTACAGACACTGCCATCTTGTCATTGGTTCGACATGTCTTCGTGATTCGATCACCACAACAGACTAGGAAGAGGACTACCAGAAGGAGTAAGACCACGGCACCGATCATACTATAGGCAACGATCTTCCATTTGTCATCTAGTGTTAAAATACGTGATAGATATTCAGATAAGTAATTAAATATGAAAACTCATCGGATATAAATGTAAGAACAGGCTAAGTAACAGAGAGGTCTCATCCATTCTCGCTACCTGGAAAAATCTGCAAAAACAACATTTTCTCTACTCGAAAGGACCCACTATCAATGACAAGCTTCAGGGCGGTTGTGGACTTGTCTCCTACCCTAGTCCCTTTTCATAACACTCGATCCTTCTTTACCTACTATCAATGACAAGCTTCAGGGCGATTGTGGACTTGTCTCCTACCCTAGTCCCTTTTCATAACACTCGATCCATCTTTACCTACTATCAGTGACAAGCTTCAGGGCGATTGTGGACTTGTCTCCTACCCTAGTCCCTTTTCATAACACTCGATCCATCTTTACCTACTATCAATGACAAGCTTCAGGGCGATTGTGGACTTGTCTCCTACCCTAGTCCCTTTTCATAACACTCGATCCTTCTTTACCACCTGATCGATGTTTTATTTAGACCAATCCCACAACGCAAGAGGGCAGGAGACTGTTCGACACAGTTCGACATACTGCGGTGGGCGCTCCAACTTTTATAGTACATAAGTCAATAGCGCGTTATGTATATTCGGTCGATTTTTGTCTATTTTGACCAATATATGCATATTTCTTTTAATATTTGCAATGAGAAATTATCAGGGAAGTTCAGGTCGCAGCTGTGCGGTACTTAAATGCCACAAGAATGGGAGAAAGTTTAAAAGTTGGAAGCTAACTGAATGCGAAATTCACTCTCTTTTGACCCATGAAGCCTGTATGTGTGAGAAGCCGTACTGCCTACACAGGTTTCCGTAAGCAATGTGAAGGAATTCGTCGCCAGAGGGTAAAAACATCCACATAAAAGACTATGAAGTCAAGAAACATTATCATTATAAACTTTGGCGTAAAATTTAATGAGTGAAAACATGAGTTTGTAAACAGGGTAAGATTGAGGGCTCCCGTTTACTACGGCTTCTATGCTGCAATCGAACTTTTACTGACAAAACTAAGTTGAAAAACCATCGAAAGTACAAAAATACATCATACCTTCATCTGTCAGATATGGCCATTGTCTTACCTCATCTACTCATGTATCCATGCTTTATTTTATTGATCTAGAATAAAGTAAATGGAACAATATCAGGGCATATCTCATATCTTACATTCATTTTGTACACAGAGCCAATCGCGGCCAGCGCGCTAGCCCACCGCAGCAATGGCGTGGCCGATTGAGGGCCAAATACATAAACCGGAGGCGAAATTGGTCTATAGTTATACATTGCATTAATTTAATGAGAAAAGTACCAAAATAACTAATCAATCAATCAATCAATCAATATTGTAGCTTCCTTGGTCATTAGTATGACTTTAAAAAAATATCCTCTTAAAACACACTTTTAAAACATTTAGATTCTCAGTTTTCTATCTATAAGTGATGAAGAGAGAAGGATGGGACGGGGGGAGGGGGTTAAGGCATGCAAGCAGAGAAAAGCACTATTAATGAAATTATAATCATACTACTATACGACGACTACTACTACTACTACTTCTACTACTACTACCACTACTACTACTACTACTACTACTACTACTACTACTACTACTACTACTACTACGATTACTACTACTACTACTACTACCACTACTACTACTACTACTACTACTACTACTACTACTACTACTACTACTAGTATTACTACGACTACTACTACTCTTACTACTACTACTACTACTACTACTACTACTACTACTACTACTACCACCACTACTACTACTACTACTACTACTACTACTACTACTACTACTACTACGATTACTACTACTACTACTACTACCACTACTACTACTACTACTACTACTACTACTACTACTACCACTACTACTACGACTACTACTACTCTTACTACTACTACTACTACTACTACTACTACTACTACTACTACTACTACCACTACTACTGCTACTACTACTACTACTGCTACTACTACCACTACTCCTACTACTGCTGCTGCTGCTACTACTACTACTACTACTACTACTACTACTACGACTACTACGACTACTGCTACTACTGCTACTGCTGCTACTACTACTACTACTGCTACTCTTATTACTACTACTACTACTGCTGCTGCTGCTGCTACTACGTCTACTACTACTACTACTCCTACTGCTGCTGCTGCTGCTGCTACTACTACTACTACTACTACTCCTACTGCTGCTGCTGCTGCTGCTACTACTACTACTACTACTACTACTACTACTACTACTACTACTACTACTACTACAATTACTACTCCATGTAATTTATATAGTGCTTTTGACATGTGTTTTAAAGCGCCGCAAAGGCACTTTATATGTAAGACATTTATAGAAAACAATCAAATAACTTACATGATACTAACATGAATTAAAAACCTACCAATGAGAATATGTAGCCCGTTCAATCGTAATTTGTAATTTCATTTTCTGCTACTTTGAAATGTTTCCAACCACATGGAAACTGAATGGTCCCCGTCAAGCTCCTTGTGTTTCGTGTCCCCTCCCCCCCCCCCCCCCAAAAAAAAAATCTCGCTTTACCTGTATCTTTCGGTTTAGCCGTGGTAGCAGCTACACTTTTTGATGTTTGTGCTGTAGTTGTAACAAAATTTATTTCTGCGAAAATAGGAATATAAAACACAAACAAAAACAACTTCGGTATGACTTTAAAGAGGAGAAAACGGTCTTTCAAGTGACTTAAACAAACCATGAAATTTTCCAATGATGCGAGGAATTTTCATGTGAGGAATGGAATCAGTGAGTGCGTATGTAGCTGAAGATGATTCATAAACGGTGAAGTAGTAGTGTCAGAATGATGGACATGGATGACAAAGAAGAGCAGGAGAAAAAACGGGAGGGTGGAGAAAAAGGAAGACAACCCCCCCCCCCCCCCGAAGAATGAGGTAAGGGAGGAGGGTGAGGAGGGAGATTATTAGGAGTAGCGAACAGCAGAAGGAGGACATAACATGATCAATGGGGAAAACAAACATAAAACGGAAAATGTTATAGGCACGATAGAAAATATAATATGTCATGTAGATGGCGAGTCGTAACTGGATGGTAAGTATCATAATCCATCAAATTATTGGATGTTTTCTTGCATACGTACCTGTAATAGTTAATGTATTCTCATCTATGGTGAACACAGTACCATTGGTTTCCAGACTTCCATTTCCATTCTCGAGTTTGACTAGGGTCGTATTCAACAGGACTGTTTCTGTGACGTGAGCCGATGATGTGAACTCTGTGTAAAACCATGCAATGATGCTGCCCGATGTGAAGTTGTACACATTACACCCCTGGTATCCAGCCACGTCTCCGTAAACAGATATTGCCTGGTTAATTTATGGTTTAGTTCAAAGAGAAAGTATGAAGACTTGTGGGCTTATTCATATTTTTTTGCGGTATCATTTAAAACTTTACAGAAAAAAAAAATAGAAGAAAGCTTGCCAACCATCGAATGTCATCCGCTATCATGCCTTACTCGTATCATCGGTGAAAGGGTGGCCTAGGAAGATGACTGAAAGTGTAAAAAAAGGAGTGTGAAAAGAGTCGTCATTTTGACATTTCTCCTGCCCAATCCAATTTCTTTGTAGCCTACTCTCCCTCTTTGTCTCTCTCTCTCTCTCTCTCTCTTTCTCTCTTCCGCTCTGGCTGTCTTTCGGCACCCAAAGCGTTTCTGGGAAAGAGGTGACAAAACACAGCTAGACCGTTTTTAGAAGCTGTGCCGAAATACAACTAAAGCGCTCCTGAGATGGGGTGCCGAAAGACAGCTAAAAAGTTTCGAAGGACAGGTAGAGCACTTTTAGCAGGAGGAGGTGAAAAACAGCTAGTGTGTATCTAAGCAGGAGGTGCCGAAAGACAACTCCAGTATTTCTGAGAAGGGAGTGACGAAAGACAGCTTAAGTGTTTCTAAGAAGGGAGTGACGAAAGAAAGCTAAAACATATCTACGAAGGGGGTGAGGAAAGACAACTAAATATTTTCTAAGAAATGGGTGTCGGAAGACAGCTAAATCATTTTTAAGAATAGAAGCCGAAGGACAGCTGGAGGGTTTCTAAGAAAGGGGTGACAAAAGACGGCTAAAGCGTATCAAAGAAGGGAGTGACGAAAGACAGCTTCAGTGTTTTTTTAGAAGGGAGTGAGGAAAGAGAGCTCTAGTGTTTTTAAGAAGGGAGCGATAAAAGACGGCTAAAGCGCTTCTAAGAAGGGGGTTACGAAAGACAGCTCCAGTGTTTCTAAGAAGGGAGTGACGAAAGACAGCTAAAGCGTTTCCAAGAAGGGAGTGACGAAAGACAGCTTAAGTGTTTTTAAGAAGGGAGTGATGAAAGACGGGTAAAGCGTATCAAAGAAGGGAATGACGATAAAGAGCTCCAGTGTTTCTAGGAAGGGTGTGACGAAAGTCTGCTAGAGCGTTTCTAAGAAGGGAATGACGAAAGACAGCTTAAGTATTTTTAAGAAGGGAGTGACGAAAGACAGCTCCAGTGTTTCTAAGAAGGGAGTGACGAAAGACAGCTAGAGAGTTGCTAAGAAGGGAGTGACGAAAGGCAGCTTAAGTGTTTTCAAGATGGGAGTGATTAAAGACAACTAAATGTTTTTTTTTTTTAAAGAATGGGTGACGAAAGACAGCTAGACCTTTTTTTAAGAATGAAAGCCAAAGGAGAGCTGAAGTGTTTAAAAAATTGTGGTGACGAAAGACAGTTGATGCGTTTCTAAGAAGGGGTGGCGAAAGACAGAGCATTCCCCAGAAAAGGGGTACCGAAAAAACATCTAGATTGTTTCTCAGAAGGGGGCGACGAAATAAAGCTAGATCATGTCTAGGAAGAGGGAGCCAAAAAACGTCCAGAGCATTCCTCAAAAGGGGGTGACTAAATCAAGCTAAAACGTTTTTAAGAAGGATGAGCCGAAAAACAGCTCTAATGTTTCTAAGAAGAGGGTGACAAAAGACAGCTAGCATGTTCATGAAATGAGGTGACCAAATACAGCTATAGCATTTCTAGGAAGAGGGAGCCAAAAGATAGTTAGATCGTTTTTAAGGATAGGGTGCCGAAAACATCTAAAATGCTATGAGATGAAATTCCGAAAAAAACCACTTTGATATGGGGTGCGGAAAGACAGGTTTAGCGATGCGAAGAAGGGTGTGATGAAAGATAGCTAGAGCGCATAGAGGTGCCTGAGTGTGTGTGTGTGTGTGGGGGGGGGGTGCAACGCTATGCGACCTCGAGGAAAAGGCGCCCGATCACATTTTCTTTTTTCTTTTTTTGATTGGTACAAAGCTTAATTTTTATTTGATTGGACTTAATTTTTTAATTCCCTGTCGTTTGTTAAATGACTTGAGATCTTTAGATTCGATCATGGGCACACTGTATATCGTAAAATGTAGTAGGCGAATCCCTGATCACCAAATGAAAATCGAGGACAAAATCAAAATAGGATCTGATTCAACGTCGACACATGGTCGATGGCACTGTGCCGACAGAATTAAAAGCACCACCCCTCTACCGATCAAAATCAACAAATCATGTTGACCTACAGAGTGAGCCCATTTTGATTTACTTAACGAAAGTATAATCCCATAAACCATTTGATTCTTCTTCTTCTTTTTTTTTTTTAGATATCTTATAAACGGGGCTGATAATAAACTTGAGTCATTTTGCTTATCAATACTGTTTTTATTTTCAGCAAACTACATGCACATCAGAAATGGTTGGATCCATCTAAAGATGAAATGGAATACTATTTACACATTTCTCCTACATAACTACCATGAAAGGAAAATAAGCATTTTCTAAACTGCTAAATGCAGCCTCTTATCAATTTGAGGTTGGGTCCATAACTTGAACCCCCCCCCCCTCCCCCATTTGTGACCCTAAAGGAAAGCGTTCTCTTATGTTATCTTTTGTTCGATTTTTTTCCTTTTCTGTTTTTTTCTTTTTTTGTGTTCGTTTTTCTTTAAAAGAGGTTAATGAACTAAAATATTATTATACCGAAAGGAAGAAGTAACATAATCTGAGTAATATCAATTTTAAGAGATTACAATGTTCAGATATAATCATTACTATAATTCTGGTTGTTTTGTAATTTCGGAAGTCAATTATGTTTAATCTACCTCGCAGGGTATTGAGCTTTGCAGTGAATGCCCGCATAGATTCTCTCCCTTCATATTCCAACTTGCACCGTTGGGGTAAACGTTTGACGGATAAATTCCCCTTCTGCCCTAATACTAAAGGGACACTGCATCATAATCTTAGCATACTGCCCTACGTTGCTCGAAAGGTACACGTGGCGCCACAATGGAATTCTTAAATCTATCTATCAAATCATAAGGAACAGTGGGTCAGGGACTTTCGCAGCATATTGCGATTTAGAGGGCCATTCCATAGCGGGAGGAACCATCCCCCGAATATCATAATACCCAAACAACGCCCTGATTTATCCATAGCGTGGGAAGATACAAAGAAAATCCTGTTATTGGAACTTACCATACCATTTGAAAACAATATAGAGGCAGCCAATCAAAGAAAGGTAGACAGATATGAAACGCTGATAACAGACGTTAAGGAAATAAATTTTAACGTAATATTTGAAGCAGTAGAAATAGGGCAGAGGGGGCAAATCGACAAAACTAACAAACAAAGACTAAAACGTATTCTAGATGAATGCAATTGTAATACCAAAATCAAGGAAATGGTACATCTGCTAAGTAGACAAGCACTTCTGGCTTCTTTTATTATATTTTATAGTAGAAAAGAGCAGGTCTGGGAATGCCCCCAATATATCTCTTTGTAAGGCTTATATTTATGGCGCAATATCGTTTATATCCACTGTTTTCCATGTTTTCTACCTTCCTTTCTTCGAAAACATGGAAAACAATGGATACTATTTTCCTTTCTGAAGCTTTTTGCTATGCTGATATTCATTTTAAAATAAAACCTTGAAGTTGAATGTATGGGGCCTACAGACATTAAAACAAACAAACAAACAAAAAAGATATTTAAGATATAATTAAAGATTTTAGTCTAAAGAGCTGAGCATTATAAGATTACACCTGTTAAGTTACAAATTTGTTTTCATTCATCAGTTCTGTTCATCTGATAGTACTTGTCATGCTTGTGTTACCTTGTAAAAAACATGCAAAAGCAAAACCTGCCATTCGCCAATATAAGCAGTGGCCCTGGTTATATTTGCAACTTTCCCTCTATTATGTTTACGTCACTATTGTTTTCTATTTGTATACTTGTCAAACTATGTTGAATTGATTCTATTATGTTTACTCTGTATATTTTATATTCTACTTTTCTCTAATAAAGAAATGATATCAACAAAATTTCGAAAATCTGTCGTATTATATTCTGAATGGCCTGTGGTGTTGTTTAGTTTGGTTGTGTTTTGTTTACCCATTCTTTATATGACATGCATGCCTCTTATCTGTTTGGTTTGTGCGTGTGTGTGTGTTTATTTAATTTTTCATTTTGCTATTATGTTTTGTTATATTCAAAATTGAGAATGATCCTTAATATTTGGATTGAAATCAATAAATTTTTAAATCTTAATTTGAATTTGAATCTTATCGGCGATGAATCATATTAAGGAAATACTATACATACCACGACACAAACTTGATTTTCGAGTTCTTGATACAAGTCGCTTGTAGGATCTGTTAAATCATCGGTGAAGTTTGCTTCTTTACCATCTATTGCGAGGATCTCGTAAACCATTAGGAAAGATGATGTGCCTGAATAAGAGAGAGGGTGAGATATATAGATAGAGAGCGGGAGAGAGAGAGAGAGAGAGATAGAGGGGGGGGGGGGGGGGGAGGGGGGAGTATGTGATGTGGGTTAGAGAGGAATGAATGTTGCTGTCACGCGCTTAATCAAACCGAGCGCATTATTTATAGATGGACTCGAGCGAGACACCATGATCGATATAATCCTGCCTATGACTGACCTCGTATTATAACACTATCTATTTTGCAAAGGCATTATTTTCTATGATAATGATCTATATATTCTAAATGCATTTTTGGTGTAGTCTCTAGAGATGAATTTGCTGACCCGATTCTGGCTTTTATGAAAGCAAATAACGATCTTAATGTGCCGATGTGTACTTTCCAGAAAAGATCAGAATGGGTACTTTAACACAAGAAGATACAATATATTGAGGTCAGTTTGGTAGATGATAGTCATTCATTTCTGTCGAAATCAGATGGTAATTTTCCCTTATACTAAGTTTTAATGTGCGAAGCGTAACACTTTTTTGAGAGAAAAAAAAATCTGATGAAATACCGTATAATACATGTATATGGAAAGCATACCCGCAGCTGCAGTAATAGATGTGGGGTTGTAGGGTGGTAGGGTTGCCTTTGAAGGCTCGGTCTTCCTAGGCTCTGTTGGTTTGACAGTCGTAGCTTTGTCAGAAACGGTCGTCTTCTGAGTTGTTGTCAACTTGCCTCGTGGGGATGTGCTTCCTGTTAGAGATGAAGTCGTCCTCGCAGTTGCTTCTTCCCCTGGGGGTGATGAGGGCACCTGATGTGTTGCATCTGATGGATCTGTTGCCATCAATTCCGTTGTTGTTTGCTCATTAGTTGTTGACGCCAGATATGTAGACATGACTGGACTGTCAGTAGACAAGTCTGTACCTTCCAGCCCCTCTGTTCTTGTCGCAATCGACGATTCATCTAAAAAGGTTACTCTTTCTGTATCCATAGCACCAGTTGTTCTTGTGCCATCCATTATTACAGTAGACAGGGTAGAGGATGTCTGGGCAGCAGTTGTTTGGTCGATCGAAGTCGTATTTCGAGTGAAATCAGAGGTAAAAACAGTTGAAAACGTATGTTCGGTGATGTCCAGATCTGTGGTCCGAAAATTTTCGTTTGTGGCCGACGCAAGAGATGTCAACAAATCTCCATTGTCTGTTGTCAGGATGTTACTTGTAGTTGATTTTGGAGTGTCTTCAGAGGCATTCAGATACTCAGATGTAGTCTGCTGAAGGGTTGCCAACTCAGTTACAGTTGTATTCTCATCGGTAGGAACTTGGCTGTTCGGCAAAGAAACATCCGTTCCGTCCGTCATAGTTCTTTTAGTGCTAGACTCTACCTCAGTATTTGTAGCAAACAGAAGAGTTGTATCAGTAATATCACTGTTTATAGTTGTCATGATATATTCCTGATCTGCTTCCGTAGTAGGATAAAGCGAATGTTGTATCAGTGTTGTCATGTCACCACTATCTGTTACCGTCTGGAATGTCGTTCTTCCCTCGGTTTCCTCAATCACTGTGGTATGTGTTGATACTGGAGACGGATATTCAGTGACATCGAACATCTCTGTAGCATCAAGAGTATTAGGGGAAGATAATTCTTCTGTTATCAGAGTTATATCGATGTCCGGTTTTGAAACAAGCTCAGTCACGTCAGTGATGAGTACCGGAGTCGATGGCGTGATGATTTCTGTCGGAATCTCATCATTGCTTGTAACTGCATAGGTAAATGTTTGCCATTTTGTGACCATGTTATCAGATGTGAGATCGGTAACCATTTCTGTCCTGTGAAAATTGTCTGCATCCGTTGTAAACTTTGGATCAAACGTAGTTAAATCAGTGAAGATGTCTGTTTTGTCTAAATTGTCAAGGTCTGTTGTCAGTTGTGGGTCTGACTGCAGCGTACTGGGTGAGAGCGTAAATAGTTCTGATATCAAGGCTTTGGTCATGCCAGTAACGGTGGAAAAACGGTCAGAACTAGTCGTCAAGGTGGAAAATTCGTCCGATGTAACAAGAGAAGTTATGAATGTAGTATCTCTAACATTTTCAGTGGTGTCATCTGCAAATGGCGTTGTTTCGGTGACTGACATGGTGATCGAGGAAGTAGGTATAGCTGATGAAGGGAAGACGTCTTTATATCTTGTTGTAAGTTCATCGGATTGAACATCAGTGGTGGCTGGATAAAGCTCTGTCACGCTATGGATATCTGTGCTCATCCCAGAAGTGTCAGTGACCATGTAATTCGTCTGGGTAGGGGACTGTGTAGAGGAATCCTCAGCAAGAGTCGTAATAGTTTCTGTCTTTGTAGAGGAATCCTGTGCAGAGGTAGTAAAAGTTTCAGTCTGTGAAGTTGCAGTTGACAACATTGTGTTTCTTGTCGACTCTGCTGGAGAACTCGGTTCGGGAGTTACTGATGGTGTAGGAGACGAGGAGGATGTTTCGTTGCTTGGAGAGTCAGTCGTGTAATCTGAAGGAATAACAGAACAAATCATATCAGTAAACAAAAACACAAAATAAAACGAATCCAGCACAGACAGATGGGAAGTGGAAAGAGGGAGAATGGATGAATTACGAGTGAGTGAAAGGGAGAAAAAGGATTTTCCTGTACTCATAATCAGATGATCGACCTTTTCGATACGTAATAAGGAAAGAAATGCAGCATACAAAGCTTTGCAGTGGAATTATTCTAACGTTTAGTCGTCACTCCATTTTATGATTACTCGATATAACGAGCATCTAACTAATAATTCTCCGATTTTATAGTACAGGAGCCAGACTCAAAAGGCTTGTAAGTCTAAATTTAGCCGCCAGAGATGGGGCGCCCCCAAGGGTCCTCAAACAGGGCACCAAAGTTGGGTTGATTTCGCCGCATCATTCTTTGTCAGTAGGAAGCTCCTAAGAATTGAGTTTTTCATTGTTTTTTTCTGTTTTTTTTTGTTTGTTTGTTTTTTACCAAATATATATATAATAACAGAGATGGGTGGTACTTTCAGGTAAGGTTTCAATGCGAAAAAATGGGGTTCCTATTCCGGGACAGGCTTGTAGACTTCAATGCACTATGATACTTTATTGCATTTCCCGTCAGTTCAGCATGTGTTTAGTTACATCTAATAAAGATGTATCAGTATAAAATTACCTGTACAATATGGCACTAAAGATGGTTCCCAAGCACCGTCAATACATGTCGCCTGATCCGGACCAACAAGAGTTCCACTTACTCCTTCAGCACATGCGTATATGATGACGTCATTGTGCATGTATGAAGCCCGAGTGGAAGCGTATGAAGTGCCATCTGGGTATTGGACCGTGTTAGAGGGTAGGTCTGGAGCAATACATCCAGCTGAGAGAGAGAGAGAGAGAGGTGGGAGGCACGAGGTGAAGAGATGAAGAAAAGAAAGTAAAAGGGGAGGAGAAAGAGAATCAAAGATGGTGAAAGATACACAGATAAAAAAAAGGAAAAAGTGAGAGGTCGGAGAAAGAGAGAGAGGTGGATTGATAAAAGAAAAGATATAGTTGGAGTCAACTCCCAGAGCCAGAGATAGTGAGAAAGGTGGAGAAAAAAAAAAACTACAACAACAGCAAAATGATCGAAAGTGAAATAAATACTTGAATACTTGAAAATACTTGAATACTTATGATAGTCCGCAAGACACATAAGAAATAATTAGTAGACACAGACACATAAGATATTTGAATGAAATATTTGGTACTCTTGATTAAATGCAGTATACTTGACTGTCAACAAAGCAAAGATGGCTTGCAACCGATCAACCTATCACGGTTATGGTAATGGTAAAAAGTTTCTTTTTCTTTCTTACTCGATAAGTGCCTCTTTTCATATTGACAGGGAAATGGCAGCATGACGTTTAACTATGACTAGCCTACAGAACAGGGCCGTAAGCAGAAATTTTTCCGGGGGGGGGGGTGGCAAGACGCGTAAAATTTTTTCGAAGAAGCTCAAAAGCGAGGGAGCGAAGTGACCAAGCTTGTCACGAGGGCGCTTTTGCCTTTTTAAAAGTGAAAATGAAGGATTTGGTGCAGTTGGGGAGGGGGGATTTTATGAAATTTTCTGTAAAAAAAAATGTGAGTTTTCAAAATTTCGGGGTTGGGGACTGCCCGCCCCCGCCCCTTCCCTTTGCGTACGGCCATGCTACAGAATGAGATTCTTACCATAACAAATGAAGAGGGCTGGATCTGGGTTCCATCCTTCTATAGGATAACAATAGCTGTACGCTGATCCACCTGCTCTATAACCATCTTCACAGGATAGGATGATATAGGACCAGTTACTGTAGACGGTTTGATCAGGTGTAACAGTGACCAGAGACTCATCTGATAGACTGGGAGATTCGCAATCTAAAAACATAGATATTCAAAAGGCTTTGTGCAACTTTTATACTGCATTGATCAAAATACCTAACTGAACAATGGAGACAAGAAAGTGATCTTACATCTGTTGCAAATTCAAAACATTACCATCCCCATTTGAGAATCATATGACATTCCTCAATGTCGATCATTTTATATCACATTAAGATTTACTATTTATCAAAAACCGAAACGAACAAACAAACAGTAGATAAGACGATTGCCATAGTGAGCATGGTGAGACTTTGACTTTGTAGCGTTGACGCGTGCGAAATTTACTGAGAGTTAGCATTTGGACCAAACTATTTTTTCAAGCAATGCCTATTTGGATGACCGGTAAGTTAAGGCGGCATATTCCTGTTTATCAACAATTAATTCCTTGCACATCACCGACTATAATATTTGCACTGCACCTAAAATACCAGAGAACCTCTTTATTAAATTTCAAAGATATGAACTCTTTATGACACAGGAGAGCAAAAAGGTTGGCAGAATTGATAGCTGTACCGCAAATGATTTTGCTGTCTTATGGATTGAAAACTGATTCACACAGACATTATGGCCTTGGTTTTTTTTCCAAAAAAATTGTTGAATATTAAGTTCATAATTTTGAAAATTTCAAAGAACTTATTCCACTTAAATTTGAAATCCTTTAATTACACAATGTGAAAACTCACTCTAATTAAAACAAAATCTTGCTGTAATATCAACGATCAAAATGACAATTTCTTCCTACTAAACAAGTAGTAGATTATAAAACATCACCTTGATACTATATGTGAGTACTGTTTGGCCATGATTCTTGTGGTTGAAGTTTTGTACGGAAAATATTTATCTGGTATATTTCGGTGAAGATGTGTGAGATAATGTACAACTGACTAACAAAAGAAAGAATAGTTAATAAAACTTACCTCCATTTGATCGCTGAATAAATGAAGCCGTCACTAAAAAGCAATTGACAACCAAACAAAGAACATCTTTCATTTTCATTTCTTCTGCAGTTTCAGCAGAATAATTCCGAATCAGATATGGCAGGAAATATTCAGTAACAAATTTCACAGTGTGTCTTCGATTGTTAACTGAAAAAAATAAGAGCTTGTATGATGAATGGTAACAGAAACGACTAATGATGTAAGATAATTTGGAGAAAAAAAATGAAGTAGATGGAGTGGTCCAGGCATAGAAAAGATTGTCACAGTTAATCAACCTTGATGCCCCAGTCACATCATGGATATCGATACCTAACCGATATCAGACTGAGCGAATGGGAAGGATGATATCGATTACCTGTTGGCCTGGGATCGATATGACGGTGTGACAGAAGGATGGTGAATCAGCTTCCCTTATCAGGCTTTACAATCAGAAACACACCTTTACAAGAATTCAGGAAATCTTTTATGCCAACATATCATTCGTAATCAATCAAACTTATATTTCTCTTGTTCTTGAAACACCTACAACAAAACAACCACACACACCTTTTGGTTTTATTATAAGATAAATATCAATTTGAGGTTTGTTTCGGAGGATACGAGACTTTGAATTTGAAGTGCCAGTTTAATAGATGCAGTTAACATTCGAAGTACCTTCACGACACTTCATACACATTTCTATGTGTTTAGTTGTTATACTTGGTTGTAAACTATTCTATGAATCTTTGAAGAAAAAAAAGAATACAGTAATAACTGATAATAAACTGTGGCAGTGTGCGTGAGAGAGAGGGGGAGGGGTGAGGAGACAAGGACAGACAAGGTCAAGGAGAAAATGAAATAAAGACAGAGAGAAGAATAACACAAAGTTTTTCATTCTTACATCATCCATCTCCTCTCTCCCTCTCTCATCTCTCCCTCTCTTTCTCTCTGTCTTCCACTCTCTCTCTCTCACACATACACACATTCTAATCTCTCAGTCGCTCTCTCTCTTTCTCTCTTTCAATATCTCTTCCATATTTTCTCTTACATCTCTCCCACAGGCAAATTGTTCCCCCCCCCTCTCTCTCTCTCTCTCTCTCTCTCTCTCTCTCTCTCTCTCACTATTTTATTCATTTCTAGCTTGCTTCATTTCTCAAGACCACATATTCTATGAGTCTGATATAACTTACTCTACCTGATATTGTCTGCCTATCTTGTATATGGTCCTCCCAGATCATTTTTTCATTTCAAGGTAGAGAAATTAGATCACTGTTGAACTTCCTTAATTTATTTTGAATCTCGGATTTAAAGGAGAATGCAACACAGACATCAGTGTGCTTCCAGTGAATGAAGAAGAACAAGAAAGAGTAAACAGTGAGAGTTTAAGGAAAATCGGACAATCTCTTCAAGAGTTATGAACTTTGAAAGTTTAAGTAAATCCCTATTATGGGGATGCTTGAATTGGCAACTTCGCCATCATCTGTCATGTCATCGTGGACAACTCTCCTTTCATTTTGTACACAGAATTTAACATGTTCTTTATCTTTGATATATAGCTATATCAATTCTGCAAGCATTTGGGGAAGAATTATGTTGCTTCCTGACTTGAAATTTCATATAAATCTTTTTTTTTTTTGAAGAATTATGTACGAAATGAATGGAGAGTTGTTCACGATGACATCACAGATGCTGGCAAAGTTGCCAACTCAAGGATGCCAATAATAGGTATTACTGAAACTTTCAAAATTCATAACTCTTGAACCGATGGTCCGATTTTGCTCAAAATTTCACTGTTATACTCTTCTTGGTCATGTCTGGGTTGCATTCTCCTTTAAAATAAGGTTGGAATGCGTAATTAGCACATCGATACGAATTCATTTTGATCAAGAAAACATGAGTAATTGAAAAATTGATTGCAACCATTAATTCTTTTCATACATTTTTATTTATTGAATTGTATTATAATTCATGAATGTGAATATATGAGGGTTTTTTATTCTTTCAAATAGAACAAAATTAATTTTTAAACCTTTAAAATAAAATGAAATATTGGATGTTGTAAGAAACATGAACTCATCCAGTAGTAGTGGCATTGATGACATTAGTCCTATTATTGTGAAAAAGATTATACATGGCATTGTGAAGCCTTTATGCATTATTTTTAACTTAATCATTTACATCTGGGATAGTACCTCTGAAATTAAAAATAGCAAAAGTTACACCTGTCTACAAAAGGAAAGACATCTATGAAATTACAAATCATAGAACAATTATCTGTTCTTCCTGGGTTTTTCTTCCCTAAAATACCAGAAAGACTCACTTACAATAGGATTTCTGAATTTTTGTATAAGAATACTATATTAAATGAATATCAATACGGTTTAAAAAAACCGTTTCTACTGAAATGGCACTCAGTGACTTTTAATAATTACATGCAAATAATTGTATTATATTTTCTGCATGTTTTTATGAAATCGTTTTATATATGGAATTGAAAAAAAGACGAATTGAACTGAATTGAACTGAATTGAAGTTGAATATAGAATATATACAAGAAAAATAAAACAATAGAATTATTTTGGGCCCCTTTTTAAGATTTGATGTAATCCGTTCCATAAAAATGAAGATTGAAGATCAATGAAAATTTTGCATGAATCGGAATGATACCAATCATGCCAGTTTTAACCTTGATCATGATTTATTGTTGAATATTGATGACTGAAGAATACGTCATAAGTTAACTTAATACAATGGGAGTTTTAAATATGCTAATAAATATGCCGAATTCATATTCAGCAGAATGGTATGGAAAGCAAATTGACGAACAAATTATTTGCCACATTGTAAACAAAAAGTCAGTTTCAGCAACTTACTGAAATCACAAACGACAAAGCAGAGCAAGTGATTTTCGAATCGTAAAACATTGAGCTAGCTCACGACATTGTGTTTTACTTAGCAATACCTTGGAGAGGGGACGTCCTCTTCAAACAATTCACTCTCATATAAAAGCAGTAATTTATCGCATATGTTTGTTTTTCTTAGATTTTTAAAAACTACATTATGTGCTGTTACATTATTAACAACATACGTATGTTAAGTTGCCATGGTTACACTGCTGTCTCTGAGAGGCTTGACGTATTCCGCATTCACACCAAGGTACGGTCGCTGGGTACGGTCGCAGAGACCGTACCCAGCGACCGATCGGACGTGCTTTCACGCCGCCGTCAAAATTTGGTCAGGCCCAGAGCGATCGGTCGCTGTATAGCAGACCTAGCCGGAAGCGGAAGTAAAGATAGCGCGTGGGCATGTATGGGGGTCATTGCATTTCGATCGGTCGCTGAGTACGATGTGCATTCACATCAAGCTTGCATCGGTCGCGATCGGTCGCTGAAGTACCTCTTAGGTCGGACTCAGCGACCAATCGTTTTTGACCAAAACGATCGGTCGCTGAGTACGATGAAATGCTTTCACACCATGGTTTCATCGGTCGCTGGGTATGGTCTCTGCGACCGTACCCAGTGACCGTACCTTGGTGTAAAAGCAGTATAATTTAGATATTTCTCGCTCACTGGCATATCACCTCCCTGTCAGGTAGCCATTTCCCATTGATGCATCTCTGTACCGATGGGCCCACCAATAACTTCTCTCCAATGCAGGTGTTTGTGATGACGTCATTGAATTTGAATACCCAATCAACTGTTTCTCTTGTGTCATGTAGAGGGCGTGATTGGACCAGGGGGTCGCGGGTTGGTAACAAACAATTCTCTGAAATTAAAAGCAAAATGCACCAGGTAAATGAAACATTGATCAAATATTTAATGCACATAATCATCTCCTTTTCTTCCGCTACACTCTTTCTCATTCAGAAAACTTTCTTTTATCTGTAAATTCAAACGCAACATTGCAAGATAGTTTTGATATTTCGTTTCATATTTTCTTTGTATGGATGTTCCATTCTGTATTTAGACGGATGAATCGGTAATTCGGTCGAAGTGCTAATTTCTTCTATTCTAGTGACATGTTCTATCTTTAGATTAATCCTGATTCTATGTTTATGCATTTCCATCTAATCTTTTTAAAAATTATTTTTCAATCCATCCTATCTCTTTTAGGCCCATCCTTTTCCTACCCTTTGACTTTTTTTGTACTCATGCATATACTTATATTTCTGTGATATATTTAACCTTCCCACCCTTTATTAATCTATCTGAATCTCACTATGACATGTCATCTTAGTAGGACAGGACCTTCCTTTATTAACCCATAGCAGTACAGAGCTTTCTTGAGGTCTAAATTAATCATCTTCCATCCTCAAATTGGCAACAAAAGTTACATTTTTTCCATGCTTACATGTAGCTTTAAAAAATTAAGTATGGATATAACATGAATCAAAATGAATAATTGTAACATTCTATCAGAAATTGCCAATTTGAACTTAGAAATTGCCAATTTGAACTTAGAAATAGTGAATATGTATTATTCACTGTGTTGCCAATTTAAAGAGTTTAATGATTAGTTACAATTAAGCTGCCCTAATTCGAGAACGCCACACTATACAGCGTTGGGAATGGGCTCAAAATTTTCAGTTCATTTTTCTCTTTCTGCTCATGTATGATATGTGCTGCCCAACATTCTGGACCAACAGATGCTACAAAAGTGTCTCCTAAAGGACACACTGTACCTCTGTGAGTAAATCTATCTAAACCTTACCATGACATGTCATCTTAGTAGGATCATGATCACCCTTTATTCATCTATCTGAATCTCATCATGACATATCATCTTAGTAGGATGAGGGCCACCCTTTATCAATCTATCTGAATCTCACCATGACATGTCATCTTAGTAGGATCTGGAATCCAATCTCCACTCTCCTCACAATAGGTAACGTTAGTTCCTTTAGCTGTATACATGACGTCATTGGGGCATGATAGTCGCACCTGGGCGTAGGCGGCATAGCTCTGTTGGTTTGGTGAGAGCTGGATGGTTTTAGGATCCGATACGCGAGGAGGGGCACAGTCTGATCAGATGAATAAGGAGTAAGAGTAATGAGTCCGGAAGGAATAAAACTTGGCATGCAATAACTTAATGTATATCTTTAAGATACTTCACACTTAAAAAATGATCGTCTTTTATCCAATTAACAGTGATCGAAATATCAAAAGCTACCGGCAAGCATAATCATTTCAAGATTTTCGCAGCGTTGAATTCACTCTTTAAAAATCCAGTCAGATTAGACTAAATTACCGGATCAACAGGGCACTTGCACTATTTCCACTCAAAAATTAATGACGAGAAACCTAGTCATTTTGACTAGACATGCTAGAATCCGAACGAGTCAATTTTGACTAGAATACCGTTGGTTCTATATTAAATTGATTCTGGTCATTTTGAACAATAATATTGCAAATGCCCGACAGATCCAGTAATCTAGTCAAATCTGACTAGATTGTTTTCTAGTGTACTCATTATTAGAAAAAAAATTCGTTTGGAAACATCTATAAAGGGAAATTTTGGGTAACAGAGAGAAGGATGATAAGGAGAAATGTATCGAACCAAAAGAAAGGGAGGATGTGCTTGGATACTCAACAGAACGTATTCCAACAAAAACGTGGAGACTTAAAAAAAGAAAAGAAAGGAGAAGGGGCAAGACATGAAAATGGATGATATTAAAAAATAAAGAGTCGACTACATAAGGAACAGGAAGAAGCAGAAACAAATCTTACGGTTGCATGTAGGCATTACTGAAGGTTCCCAGAATCCATTTTTACAAGTAGCTTGACTTGGTCCTACGAGAGTGCCGTCATTTTCCTCTGCACATGCGTACTGAATTACGTCTTCGTCGTTGTACAGAGTTTTAGTGGCTTCAGGGTTACGACCCAATGGAAAATGAATTACACCAGGTGTAACTTCCGGTTCCTTACACTGAGCTGTATTAATTGGATTAGAATAATTTGGTACACATTTATTGAATCGATAAATGAATATGATGAATTTCTAATTCTCAGACACAAAGCGCAATAGTTTAATTTGGCTTTTCTGCATCGCATAAATCATGAAAACATAAACAAGTAAATAGGCAACTTCCTGTCTATAATAACGAAAAATTATGAAAATTAAAAGAATAAATGAATATAAAGCTTATGAAAAAATGACGCAATTACGCAGGTAAAGTTTAAGCTATAACAAAAAGTATAAAAATAATGTTTAAAAAAAATGGTCAAACCGTTTGGTTTACATTTACCCACATTCATTTTTAGTAAGTATCCCCTTCCGGTTTTTTTTTTGTTTTAAAAAATATCTAAAGCCTGCTTGTTTCCAAATCTATTAATTGCGACGAATTATTGCAATGTCCATACCTAAGCACGTAAATTCATCTGGACTAGGGTCCCACACTCCAGAGTCTACACAATAGGAATAATCAGGTCCAAAATGAGAATACCCGTCTTCGCAGAAGAATGTGACACGTGACCAAAGCTGGTATGCTGATTGCATAGGCGTGATGATGACGTTATCAAGTTCAGGTGGAGGACGACATTCTGAAAACCAAAATTCAAGTGTTGCATTTTTTAGAATAATGAGTAAAGTATGAATAAAGCATGTATATAGATTGTGCCCTAACTGTATTTGTATTATTTCTCAATCAAATCTTCTATGTATTTTCATGTTTTGTCAAAGTTTTCACTACAAATGAAAAATACCAATATCGCACAAATCCGGAATATTGTTGTCTAATGTCTTAAGTTTATAAGTACAAACTCCTGTCTTTCAAACGGAAATATAAATTTTACCTATTTACTCCATAAGATAGTTTTATATTTGCCTCTCCCTCCCCTTTATTTGTCTTTTACTTTCTTTTGCTTTGTCTGGGGTTTTTGGTTAAGTATCTATTTTTTCTTATGTAATTTATGTATTCCATTTTTTTTCCTTTCATTGGGGATTGACCTTGATAGATCAATATGGCCTTTGTCAATCCCCTCCACATTTTGATTTTCTATGTTCTTTTTATGTATATATTGTTACTATTTATACTTGTATTTGTTATTATCTATGTATATACTCGATTGTATGTTTATTACATGTTTTTTACTCAATATGTGGAAATAAATTGAATTGAATTGAATTGAAAAAAACATAAGAGAGTGAAAGGAATCAAATCAATTTTCTATATTTTACAAAAGTAGGACATGGGTGGGTTAAATTATAACATATGACTACAATTTTATAGATGGAAGTATAGCTACGCCTCCGTTTTAAGCAAATATATTAAGCCGTTTTAAACAAATATATTAAGTGGAATCAAATACAGTTTTTTTCAGAAGAAAGCGAAGAATGGTCCTTTCCTGAATAGATACATATTTTGTTTTAAATGTTTGAAGCCAATTTCTAAATCGTATATCAGTGCCCGTAGGCTTATATATCAATGGAATCAACCTGATTCTTGTTTCCATTGTCCATTCGGCGAATTCAACTGTCACAAATATATCATAGAAGGGGTTATACTAATAATGCTATGTCAGGCCAGGCACTAAATGTACGAGAAAACAGATATCAATAGTATACACATTGTAAGTAGCGAATCGTCCCATAGAAGGCTTGATTTGAAAAGGGCTATGAAAATCAACAAAGATTTTGTCAAACTTTTAAGAATTATTACACATATCAAGATAGTATGGTGACCCTACCTGGCAACGGCGAACCAGCTCCAAATGAAATTATCGTCAAAGCGAAAATTATTTTCAGCGCCATCTTGCAGATTCTCCCTCTGTATAACTACTCTACGCTTGGTGAATTATTGGTCGTCTGATATATTTTCTAGAGGAAAACAGCTGTACTTTATGGCGACGTAACGCAAAGTTTAAAGATCGCATAACCGGACGTATCGGATGATACACAGTTTGTGTCAGCAATCCAAATATAAGTAGTTCCACGGTAACAGGACTTAGGTTGAAATAGATTAATGGTTAACACTGCAACAAACAAAAGCTCAGATCAAAACTCTTGTCTACACCCCACTGTTGATTTGTTTGATGATTATCTCTGTTGGAACGTTGTTTACTTTGTCGAGTGACGGGCATCTCTTAAATTCTTTCCTATTCCTATCTCCAACAACTATGATTTCATAACCACAAAGGCAAACCATAGGCATCAAACGGTATTTCTTACTTGCACCGTTGAGCCGTACATGTATAATGACAATAATAATGAGCAGTTTTTGTACCGTAACAGGACATAATACATTATATAAGTATGTCCATATCCTTATTTCACATGAATAAGATCATTCTTACAACAACAATAATTCTTTATTCGTTTTGATTATATAAAAAAGTTTCTAATATGTGTTGAGCTCCAACATGTCCAAGGTTCAAGTATATCTTCATACGAGTTTTTAGTGGTGTATGATGGTTACCGCCCGATGGGGGGGGGGGGGGGGGGGGAGGGGGGGTGTTAAGATGGAAGGGAAACCGCATGGTCTTGCTAACAAAGACATAGAACGGGTACTATCTCTTCTTTCTCACGCTACTTTTCCATTCTTTCTTTATAATTTCTCTCACCTTTTCTCTCATTTAGGTTTTTCTCTTTCTTTTTTTTTCTCCTTCTCCATGAGGGCGCATGTCATCTGCCCTCAAAAGAATGCTCCATTGTGATTTCATGTTCTGTTACATACTGTATCTGCGAACATAATTTTATTTGTGAATTCCTAGTTCTTTAACGAGTATCATTCTGACCACAGATGATACCGCCCCAGGCTGTATCATCGCGTCAATTTCAAAAGCCTTATGGCGTGGGTGGGGGGGGGGGGGGGGCTGGCGGGGTGGCAGTGTTGCAGTCAAGGCCCAAACCCTCAAGGCCAAGGCAAAGGCTTCAACCTCCAAGGCCAAGGCCAAGGCATGAAACCTCAAGGCCAAGGCATTAAATTAAGAAATACAAGAAAATAGGATCCTTTAACAAAGGGGAATCACATATGCACAAATGAATTATAAATACATAGCCTTTGACATTCACCCTGATGTTAATTCTGAAGTCAGTCAGGAATAGTATCTGTTACCTATAAATGAGGTTTTTTATGTATAGACGTTTGAGTACCCAAATGTACTTAAAATACAGCTAATGTGCATTGAAAAGACCTTCCCATGAGATTATCTTTTACCAGTCAATACATTATTATGCCCGAGATGTCGCTTCCACTGATATCAAATGTACAGTTCAGAGTCTAACTCTAAGGTACATGTAAAATAATTTTGTAAAACATTTTCATTTCACTTCACTTCACTTCAGAGCAGTAAGCAGTTGCACAATGTGGCAATCGGTATATGCATGTATATAATTCTGGCTACAGATGATTATAGATCAAAACATTTAAAATGATAAAGCATAAACTTTAAATGCTTAAGTCTTTATCGGAACAGACATTAAAACTTTCTCCTTCCTGGAAACCAGAGTAAAAGATATAAACTACGTTGTTCACAGTTTCAAAACTTACTTGAAACAAAATCTATTATAAATTCTATGTCAATCTGACATCTGCTAAACTTTATAAAAGTACAATGATATTTGGAAATCATGTATACAACACATTCACTGGTCTTTGCAATGCTCACTACCTCCATAGGGCCTAACACCGCCCTCTCTCTCCAAGTAATTAAAAAAAAAAAATATTGGTGACATCAAGAAATACAATGGCAGTGTAACACATTCAGTGGTTTCTGTAATGCGCACTTACCCCAGGGCATCCAGGGCTGTAACATACTGAATCAACATATTTGTAGTAACTTTCCATTTTCATGATTAAAAAATGAAGGGAATTTTTAAAAACTGTATGGAAGTATTAATTCCAAAAAAATCATAAAGGTGCTAATCTGTGTTATCAATGTTACCTCCATTTTTATCGGTTATCATCATCATCATCATCATCATCATCATCACCATCTTCATCATCATCATCATAATTATCTTCATCATCATATCATGATTGTTTACATTATTATTACTATTTTCATTATCATTTCTGTTATTGTTATTATTAATATTGTTTTTGTTGTTGTTACTCTTTAATAATAATCTTCTGGTACTAAGAAAGATTTTGTGATACAGGAATTTCCCAGCCTGTTATAACTGCATAAAACTTGTATTAGATTAATGATATAGCTTTATTGCACAAAACAACCAAAACATTTAAAATTATACTTGCAAAAGTACAAAATTCCACATGCCTTGAAAATGCCTTGAATTTTCTGGAGATTCTCAAGGCTTCAAGCCCTCAAGGCCAAGGCCAAGACATACTCAAGGCCAAGGCATTGCAAGCCAAGGCCAAGGCATTGAAAAAAACTGGCCTTAGGCGCCTTAAGGCCAAGGCCCAGCATCAAGGCACTACAACACTGCAGGGTGGCGGAAATGGAAGAGAGAGAGAGAAAGAGAGAGAGAGAGAGAGAGAGGAGAGAGAGAGAGAGAGAGAGAGAGAGAGGGAGAGAGGGAGACATTATATCATATCATATCATATCATATCATATCATATCATAATATAGGCCCGTATCATGTATATATTACAGTGTTAGATAACAGTATGGGAAGTCAATGCACTCGTAACCTCAGTGGGAGAAGGTTAATACTTACAAAGTGAACCAAATCTGCAAATTGCAGGTTTTTCTTTGTTTGTTGTTTGTTTGTTTTTTTCATTTGTAGCCACTTTGTAGCCGTTTACTGTGTTATTTCCGATAGGGAAATAGTTTTGCAATTTTTTTCGCCGTTTTGTAACCATTTTCAAAAGGGCTACAAAACGGCTAATCTGCTGATTCTGCTCACTGTGTTAGTAACGTATCAAACGCAAGTTAAATTCAGAAATATCCTTTCATTTTCATTTTTCAAGATATCAGTTACAGAATATAATTCAAATATAATATAACAAAGGAAAAGAAAGAAAATAAATGGATATAAGATAGAAACCAATATAAAAAATTCTAACAAAATGAACTATATACATGACTGAAAATGTAAACAGGGGTGAGTAAAGAAGCAGAGCTTGTGATACAACTGGTCCCTGGTTATAAGCGATATTGCAGTACTAATATTACAAACGAACTAGGCAGAAATACCATTAAATAAAAACAAAGCAAACAGCTGACAGGATTCAAGTACAGATTGAAATAAAATAAAAGAAATTAAATATCAAAGTAGAATGAAGAAAGTAATACTACTACAATATGTAAAAATGAATATATTCAAAAACTAGATACTTTGCCTTGATACGCAATTACAGAAACAATCGTTTATCAATGTTTTTATCCTAGCAAAACAAATGAACGACTATGTGATAACAGTTGGTTGTAAGCAGTAAAGTATGAAATTTAGAGATTTACTCCAAGATCATATTATTAAGATACTTTGTGTGTATAATAGATAGGAGGATTATACATTGTTTAAATCCGTCAGTGAGGGATCAACATCTAAAGTAGCCATTTTTTTCAGTTTGCATTTAAATGTATACAAACCAAACTCTTATGTCTCTGGTTAGGGAATTCCCAACTTGTGGGCCAGTAAAATAATTATAAAGTATTTTTTGTCAATGCAGTTTGGGTTCTCGGTAGTTTGTCTTGTAGGATAACGATGTATTTCATTATTCATTGTGAATAATTGTTGAAGACAGTGTGTAATTCTTGAAACATAAGCAAGGCTGGATTTAGTCGACAGATATCAAAACAGTTTTAGAACATTATTAGAATAAAAGAAAGAATCAGTGTGGTGATGGAAATTAACATTTCTAATAATTCGCATATTTCGTATCTGAAGTAATGATTCTCTGTCTATAGATATGATGCCCGTTCCCCAGGCCAGGATTCCATAATTTAGGTATGGCAATACTAGTGCCCACTATAGGGATAAAAGAATGTTTGGTGTGAAAAAATATTTCAGTTTGCTTATCATACTAATTTTTCTAGATATCATTTTACATTGTCGATTTATAATGCTTCCAAGACAATCAGCATCGTCTATTATAGTGCCTAAAAATCCTATCTTTGTTACTTTTTGTATTTGTACATTATTTTTTAAGATTGGACGAGGTGATTCGTTAGAAGTAGGTACTAAATAACATGCATTTTTTTTCTAGATTTTATTTTTGTTAGCTTTAATCCACCTTGCACTTGAATCTAGCAAGTTCTGAGTTAATCACAGAACATAAGGTTCTCAGCTTTATGAGAGAGAGAAAACAATTTGTGTCAAGTGCATACATAATACAGGGGCCACGGAGCTGGGGGGGGGGGGCGGCAGCCCCCCTTTTTTAGTTCACACATGGGTCATTAATATGCAGAATAAAAAGTAAAGGGTCTAGAATAGAGTCCCTGGCGCTCTACAGTTAACATTCCCTAGTTTAGATGTACAGTTGTCAATGTCAACATATTGTTGACTTCCGTTTATATGGATTTAATATCAATAAAATTTTATTTGATTTATATATAGTTTCACAACCATCCTAACAGTTTCATTTCATTTCATTTATCTATTTTGACCAATTTAAAAACAAACAAATATATACATATAGATGTATAAATATAACAAAGTAATGGGTATAATCGATCATAAAATGAAATAGTTAGGATTACCCCCCCCCAAAAAAAAAAAAAAAAAAAAAGAAAAAGCAAGAGCTTGTCAAGTGGGGGGTTCCTAAAAGTAACAGAAAAAAAATAGTCGACTTAATTACATAACATAAATCAAAAGAATATGACGGACACACATCATCACTTCCCATCTACATATACACACACACCACACACCAGAATGCATTTCAATATGTAATATATGTACTCATAAAATGGAATAAAAGGGAAAGGCATAGAGAAGAATAAAGAGAAGATAACAGAAGATAAGAGGAAGAAAGGAATGTACAGATGATGAGAGTGAGTAAGAGAGAGAGAGAGAGAGAGGGGGGGGGGGGAGGGAGAGAGGGGGAAGAACAAGGACATTTCGCAAAAAACAATAGGATCGTTAATTAAAAGATGTTAAAATATTTTTTACGGGATAATGCTTTAAACCGAGATAATGCACTACTGCTTTTGATGTTATTGTCGAGTGCATTCCACAGCCTGATTGCATTGTGTAGAAAAGAATGTTTAAGACTAAGAGTAGCAGTGTGTACCATGGGCGTGTGGATTGAATGACTATAGGAAGGGATATTGGAGTTCAGAGTAAACATGTTGTCAAAAATTGGAGGCAATAAACCAGCATAATATTTAAACATAAAAATAAGGGTTTCAAAGGACACAAAATGGTGCAATGGCATAGTTTTTTTTTTTTACTTCAAGAATAATGGGTTACTGGCAGCACTAAAGTTGGATCTGGTTATCAATCTAATTGCTTTTTTTGGAGTATTACAAGTTTACGAAGATGACTAGGAAATGTATAAACCCATGAAGCATTGCAATAAATCAAAAGAGGTAATATGATGCCATTATAAATAATGGTAAGAATGTTACATGGTAAAAAATATCTCAATCTTGACAATACCCCAACGCTCCTGGAGATCTTAATGCAAATTGCATTGATATGAGGTTTCCAGGATAGGAATCCATTTAAAATTGTACCAAGGAAATTAACATTTTCAGTTCGTTTAATAATATTACGACCAATCTTTAAGGAATTTAATTTACATAGGACACTTTTATTTTTTTTTTGTTTCTTCTTCTCCTTCCCGTGTATTACAAAAAGTATACGAAGGGAGGTGTAGGATCGGGGACTCTTATAATATTCACGTTTCCCTATCTCTTTGTTATTTGTCTCTCTCTCTCTCTCTCTCTCTCTCCCTCTCTTGACCACCCCTCTCTTATGTTGAAATAGAATTAGGTTGGGAAATAAAATGTTTCTTTTCCAAAACTCTTTTCTACTGCAACGCTTCTGAGAATGGCGATGGCGGCAGTCAGGTATATAGCAGGCAAACAGGGAAGGATAAAGGAGATTTTGTGAGGCAGCTTAGCCTTCTTTATAGAACGACTGCCTCACAATGGGAAGATGTAAGGTTCGAAATCAATTAGCGCCATCATGGGTTTGTCAGTAACGGATGTCTTTCCGCATGCTTCAAACTTACACACAAAGCATACACATGCAGCAAACAATGTGCAGATGTGTATGTGATGATTGTTTTTTTTTTTCCCCAAGAAAATAATTATCTTATTTCTGATATTTTTCGTAGACTAGTGAAACTCAAAACTCAAAACTATAGCATGGTGTTGTATTCGTCTTATAGAAAATAACTGGGGTAGGATTGAGGGCGTTGAGGAAACTGACAATGCACAGGGACGTAGATAGCGGAGGGGGGATACATCCCCCCCCCCCCCCCCCATTTTGAGGTGGACCTGCCTACGCTAATGGAGATACATGTATAAGAAAAAGAAGAAGAAGGAAAATGTTTGTCCAACTTATGGGTGTTGCCTCTGCGGAGGAAGGGTGCGCCCCCTCTCGACAGTTATTCATTTGGAAAACAGGGGCTTTAGCAAAGTTCACACATCATGTATTGTGAGAAGATTCTTCAAGGTAAGGCATCTGCATATTTGGATTGGATAAAATGTGGATTGGATTACATTAATGAAATATAAGGATATGGGGGAATTCAAAGTCTCTCCGCCCCTCTCTCCCTCTCTTTTCTTCCCTCCTTTCTCCCTTTTCCCTATAAATAAACCTTTCTCTGTTTTCTTTATCATTTCATCACCTCCCTCACTCTTTCTTACTTTCTTCCTATTCAGAAAAAATTCCCATTGTAATTTGGGAGCTTTCGTGTTTTTCTTTTTTTTTTAAATCTACCGTGGCCGGTGGACACAACCATCCTAGCCGGGCAGAGCCAACTAAAAAAAGAAAAAAAAAGAAAAGACAAACACCAAGTCCTCTACTCGCATTCGCTGTCTAACATCAGAATTTAACAATCAATCTCTGCTCACTGTCACTCAGACGTTAACACATCGTAAATCTCAGTTTTCTGTCGTTTTTATCTATTAATCATTGGCGTAAATCCGGGGGGGGGGGAGTGTACCCCACTTTTCGAGAGGCGGGATGATATGTACAAATATAACCCACTTTTTAAAGAAGAAATAATATTGCAAAAGAGAAGAAAAAAGAAAGGAAAGAGAGGGGGGAAAATAAGGGAAAACCTGGAAGCGTTGGCTCGCTCGCATTTTCTATTATCTTTACCAATGCCATATTACTATACTCTTAAGAAAGGAAATAGGTTTGCATCTTGCCTCTCTATCTAATGTTTATGATATTCTTCAAAATCATAAAATGTTAGTTATATAACTACAAGGATTCGAGTGGAAAGTCTAAAATGGAAAGATTTTTTCAGCAGATAACGGCCTGTGAGCATTAGCCTATTCCTACCATTTGGGAGCGGAAGATGTCGATACATTACTAAAATCACGAGTACACTTGAACCTTTTCTCATTTTTGCTCGCTCATTAAATCTAGAAACAACATGTTTTTAATCAGTATTCATTCTTAATATCCAGCAGCATTATACTTTAGAAACGTGGCGTCCGACTTTCCTCGAATTTTACAGGGAGGTGTACATTATAAAATCATCTCGTGTATTTTGAATACTTTTCCTCACTCGCCGCGCTCACTCATAATGGATAAAACATCATTTAGGAAGGCAAACGAATTGGGCATGCGAGGGAGGTGACCGAATATAGTATAGGCCTGTGTGTATTTTGATGACGAAATGATATTTTATCATCGAAAGAGTGACATGTCTTCCTCTCAAAATAGGCGTGGCTTAGAACGCTAACTTCAATATACATAACAATCTTGAAGTCCCCAAATCTTTGAATAGGTTGCTTTAATGTCTTTTTTTACACGAATATTATTGATACTAATATCGGAACTGTCTGCATACCCGATGGAAAATCTACTTGAATTTACTAACACGTTAAGGGACCGTCTACAAAATAAACTGGACCTCTGATTCGCTTCTATACAATAATGTCAGATACATATTATACTTTTGGGTGTTTCATAAAGCTGTTCGTAAAGTCATTTACTTATTTATTTATTTATTTATCTATTTATTTATTTATTTATTTCACATCTTTATTCCGGGTGGTCTGTTCATTACATAAATAACTGGTCTGCCACATAGCCCTAGCATAAAAATTAAACAAGAAAATACAAATTTACAATTAAAACTGTACAGATCACATCATAAGCACGAAATGTATGTATATATATATATATATATGGTTTAAATAATAACAAAAATTAACGATCAGAAAATATTAAATAAAGATATATGACAATACACAATACTAAATCCATACAGCCGTAGCTACACACACACACACACAAAAAAAAAAAAAAAAAAGACAGCATTAATAATTATGTTTACATTGTATTGCAGTATATAAAGAGTCAAGGAACGCTGAGAACTGGAACGAAATTAAGGACAATGTGAAGGGATATATGCATAATCATATAATGACTGTGATTATGGAGTTACGGATTAAATCTTTAAGTATAAGAGTACCCCCCCCAAAAAAAAAAAATGGATTTGGTGGTAACGGAGAACAGTGAGAGAGAAAAAAACAACAACCTTGCATTATGACTTTACGAACGCCTTGAATATCGCAAGCCAAATGGAATTCTTAATCATCATAAATCGCATCAGCTATAGGTGAAATATGCAGACGTAGATTAACATTACATATGTTAAAAACCTTTTTATTGCGAAGTATATTTTTTTACCAAAATTTAATTGAGATTATGAGAAATGCAGTCACACTTTGTTAAATGGTCATGATAAACTTTGGGCATCCCATTTGGCACTTCATATTCAAGTAATACGCAACTTTACGAACAGCTTTATGAAACATCCCCCCCCCTCCCAAGTGCCCTAATTTTTCATGTCAATAAACTTCACCTTAATTTCTGTATTTATTTACTCCCTAAACCGTTCCTATCAGGGGACATTGGCTTTTTAATAGCTTAGCGCCAATCTCGAATCACTTTCAAATAATGTTTAACCAATTTCCCAAAGTTTCTAAAAAAACAGAATGCATGACGCTACAATCTAACATGTTCATGAGTCTAAGAAGAGAGGCATATTCGCAAGAACACGTGTTAGGTCTACAGCATAAAGTAATCTGAGAACAAAAATAAATTGGCTTACAAATAATGCAATACTGACTGCTATCAATGTCAGTCTTTATGATATAATCTAACGAGATTAATTCATGATCACGGGATACAGCATGAATCTTTAATTGGGTTGTTTATATTTTTCATAATTCATTCAAATATTAAGTTGAATGGTCATTTCTATAGGATTGTAACTGCAGTTGTCCTCTTGATAATGATTTTAGACGTATGCACTGTTTCACTGCGTATGATGTTTTCTTTAGTTGAATATTGATTCGTAGATTTATGCATGCTTGCTATATAATGGAGCGAAGATAATCATATTATAGCTATTTTTCTCTTTAGTTTAATGTTAACATGAAAGGTAGAAATGCTCTATATTCCTATAATGCAGTAAATAGACTTAAAGTAAAGTGCGTGCTAAGTTTTCTTTTGGCGACTAGCTTCATTCAGTTCTAAGCTTGAAAATGATATATCGTGTAATGTTAAATTCATTTGAGTCATTCTTCAGCAACAACAACAACCCATAAAAAGACAAATGAAATCGCTTTAGAGAAACTGAGAGGAATTCTCATTGACATCAAGTAAGATCTACCTCTAAATCCTAAAATTATCTCTTCATATTTGAAACAGACTGAAAACAAAATTCTTTGTGTTTGTTTTTACTTGTCACGTCACCATAGCTTTACATGGAGCACTTCGCAATGAATATTGTTATTCTGAAAGAAGAGCATTATGGCTGGAATCTTACAAGCAATCACCATTCTTTAGAAGATCATTGACTAATTTCACTTTTGGTTATTTAAACTCTTCATCTTTTACAAAATGGAACCTATAACTGGATCGAATAAACGGATATCATTATGATAATTCCATGATGAGCGCAGTATATCAATGTGAATACCCGTGACTAATAATCATATGAATCTTATTAAAGTCTTACAAATGATGAAAATCACCAAAGGTATTATCATCTCATTCTACTCAGACTAAAACAGTATAGATGAAGGTCTGACTATGAGCAGCATTTCATTGAAAAAAACACTATTGAATGATATTCAGGTCGTCCTATTAAAAACAGAACGAAAAATAACGGAAAAACAAAAACAGAGAAAAATAGCAGCGGCCTCACTAAATTTTTGCTTCACATGAATTTTTATGATTGATCAGTGCTGATCTTTTTGTAAACTTATAGAATTTATTCGCGACAGTTCGACTTCATTTTCGTGATATTTTTACGCCATCATCATTCAGAATATTACCAATGACCGACTTATTAAAAATATAATAAATAAACAAACCATTTCCAAATAAGGGAAATAATAACAGCGTGCAAATAAGATGTTATTTAATTGCACATTAGTGACTATTTTTAATCTCTGTCCGTTAGGTGAGTTCATTCACTGGCCGAGAAGAACGACTTAGTCCTGACATGAAAAAAAAAAAAACGAAAGGAAACAAAACAAAACAAATTATCGTTGATATCAAGTATTTGACGTCACCTATATGCCTATGCCAATTAAATTTTACAAAACAGACAAATGAACATTTGGTTAAGTAAGCAATTTTTATCTTTCTTGGTACCAGTACTGGTGTTTTATGTTGTTATCTAGTAAACACTAATATGCAGGCAGCTGAACTAGTCCTTCCTTGCCTCTCTCTCAGAACGCTACATTTACCCTCCTCCCCCGGTCCCCCACCCCACCCACTCCCAACCGCTCCATCTAGGCATTGCATACAAGCTTTAAATGGCATTTTGCTTTAGAAGAGATGGCTAGAATCGACGACTATCTTCTTTTTAAACGATACAACTTATACTTCACATTTAATTACATTTTATTTATTTATTCATTCATTCATTCATTTTTTGAAAATGTTTATTTCTTGACTTATTTATCTGTTCAATAATCTCTCATGGTTTATTGTATTTGGTTTATACTGATGGTTTATGTTTTTGGTTCGTATGTTCGTTTGTTGTAGTTGTTGTTTTAGTATACCTTTATAATGAATGAAATCAAAGAGGTAACAGCTTACCTTATTTAGACTTGCGTTAGCTCGCACCTGAGGTCCTTTGACATACTCCAAAAGATCATCTAACAACACCTGCATTCTAGCTGCCGAACTGCTTCGCGATCTAGTCGTATTGTCTCCGCAGTCTTCGGAAACTGTCGGGTTAGTTTCGCTGTCTTCGGCAGTTGTCGCGTTGGATTTGTCGTCTATAGCCTGGTTGATACGCACGATTTCCGATTCGGTCAATTCATTCAAAATAGAAGACTGGTAAACGTATAAACTCGGAGGTGTATCATGCCATGGGAAGTGCTGTGTAAAGATTAAGATTGGGTAACATTATTTTATTAACAGTAGTATTATCTTTGTTACTGGCTTCGTTCTTACAGTGATCCCATATTGCATTATACAGTGCATCCCCCCCCCCCAAAAAAAAGAAGTACAGTAGTAAAATTTCTTGCCATCTGAATATTTCAAAATATTTTCATGAAATTTTCATACCTGTAGATAGCCTTGGCCTCTTCTATCAAATGCCATCCTAAAATCTCAAAATATTTTACACTTGAGCATGACCATTTTTATGACATCCGAATCATGCCAGTTTAAGTTAAAACGTACCGAAAATTAACATTACAAAACAATCAATAAACCGATGTGTTGGCTCAGTAGGTAGAGCGTCCGGGAGGTCTCACAATCGGGAGGTCGCGGGTTCGAACCCCGGCCACGTCATACCAAAAGACGTTAAAAGATGGGAGTTGCTGCTACCTTCTTAGTGTTCAAGAATTGAAAGGGATGGAGCAACGTCGATCTGGCGCTGCTCAGTGGCTGCCGGGCCCACGATCAAATGGACAAAAAGAATTTCCATTTTCGGACAATAAAATTTGGAGAGATTTTTTTTTTATTATTGCTCACTCAAGCAAGGCATGCTTAATGGATTAGCAATAGCTAAACACAACAATGAATATCCACTCATGAATTGCCAGAAGGCCCTCCACTGTTAACAATAAAACTGTCCACTTTTCTGATAGCAACCAGCACAAATACCCATCCTCGTCAGGTCTGGATTGTGCATCCTTTCACAAAAAGTTACTTTTGCTCACTCAAGCGTAAATTCTTTCAAGATTTTTGGTGGGATTTTATAGAAGAGTCTTCGGGCTATCCACTGGTATGAAAATTTCCAGAAAATATTTGAAATGCTCATATTATGGTAAGAATTTTTTTCAAACTCTACACTTTTTGAGAGGACGCACTGTATATCTTGTATCTCTTGAGTTAAACTTCGTGATGCACACGTGTATTTGTTATTCAGTTTTATCAACGTGGTTTCCTTTTTAATAGTAACCATTGTTGTTTTAATAGGTTCATGAATACAAAGTCCACCAATGTATGATTTTTGGCCTATTTACTGTCATTCTTTCGCTTTAAACCTCACCCGTAATCTAAAAATTACCACGTACATTTTGCCAGACCTTATCCCTTTGATGATAGCTTTCTCATCATTGCTTTGAAGATAGAAGAACTGCATATCTCATGAACAGTGATAAAAAATGATTTTAGTTTTGTTTATTAGTGTCTGTTGATTCATAATGATGAAGCCTTCTGCTTGCAATAATGATAGTAAAAATATTTCAGAATTTAGCATGATCGCATGAGATTATTTTCTTACGGGGTTGCGTAGTCGAGTGGTTTAAGGCACTTGACTGGAGACGCGAGAATCGAGGATTCGATCCCCGGCACGGCACTTATGCCCTTGAGCAAAGCATTTTATCTTCATCACTCTTTTATCGATTACCTTCCAACCAAATCAGTCGACTGTAAAAAATTTAGAATATTGCTGCTCGCCTTGTGACAAACTCTAGAAGGTCATCACATACCACTTCTATCTTGAAATCTCTTCACTGGCTCCCTGTTCAACAGCGTATAATCTATAAAATTTTACTTTTAACCTATCGTGCACTCAATAATCTAGCTCCAGAATATATTTCATCCCTTTTGTCACCCCATTCTGTAGGTCGTTCAGGTTTACGCTCATCAAATAATGCTAGGCTTAAAGAAATACGTACTAAAAGAAAGTGGGGGGATACAGCATATGCATCAGCAGCTCCTTCCTTGTGGAAGAAGTTATCTCTTTCTCTTCAAACAAATAACTCCCTTTTCACTTTTAAAACTAGGCTTATCTAATGCTTAATGCATATTGTTAAATTTCGTTGTGAGCTTACATTTAAACACAACTTTCGTTTTTTATCTTATGTAATTGAAATTATCTTGTATGCACCTTTAGCATCTCTTGAGATGGATATGTTGCGCGTTATAAATATTGTCATTATTATTATCGTACATTAAATTACTGCGTTATATGCATATTGATACCCAAATGTGCAGGTGTGTTTCTAATATAAATCACACCTACCACATCATGCAGTATCCGTTCATCTGAACTATCGTCTGAAGATTGCCTGCCATGATGATCGATATCTCGAAACGATATAAACCGTTTACGTAATGGCCTGGTATACCGCCGCACTATTATTAGAATTAGAATCGCTGAGAGGAGGATCGATATCAAACATACACTGGTGATGATCACGATGAATTCCCATTCAACTGAAGTTTGAAGAGAAAAAATGAAACAAGCTTTAATGGAAAAATGGAGAAATTACAACTTAAATTCAACACTCTCTCGATCGAATGAGTAGTATATTTGTGTTTATTACTCGTACATTAATTGATTGATCACACTTGCAAGACAAACGATAACAATTTAAATGATTTCTTAGAACATGTAGAATGTTATCAATATACTCAAAGTTGAATAACTACGTTGAAATGTATGTTCACCTTATCAATGTTAACAAAAATTAGGGGGAAATGCTCTGTATGTTGGTATAGCTAACAAAAGATGGAAATGTTATAACGCTTATTTCATTATTGCTATGATTGTTTTTTCATTTTTTTGACTGAAATCATTATTATTTTTGTTCTTTGGCTGGGATATGACTGGCAAGCATGTAGTCAGTTCAGGGAGTGGAAATGTAGTTGTAGCCTGTAGGTCCATGGATGATTCACTCGCCATGATATCCGGGAGGTTTGGGGTTAAAAAATCAAGTCGATTCGCTGGTGCCCTTTGGTAAGTTATAAAGACTCATTACCTTGAAGAGGAGGAAGTGGTCAGAGGTTTCATAGTGTAACGGTTCATTGAAGGGCTGAGGGTTCGAATCCCATCCAGGCACTAACGTCTTAGGGCAAGAGTTTAATTCTTGATTGTCATGCAATCTTACTTGGGTTCTATCACGTAGGCCTACCGTTAGGACGCGAAGTTCAGTGTGATTGAATTAGAGAGAGCGCGGCCGTAAAATGGACGACGGACTGGAATGGAGAGTAGTCATGATAGTAACTGAATCCATTTACCGGGTTGATAATAATGATACTACCACTACTATTACTACTACTACAACAACAACAACAACTACTACTACTACTACTACTACTACTACTACTACTACTACTACTACTACTCCTGCTAATGATTATGATAATATTGTAAGCGCTTTAGTGAGGTCATACTGTCGAAAGCGTTTTATAACTAAACGGTAT
Organism: Echinometra lucunter; assembly: GCA_029962745.1. Classification (NCBI taxonomy): domain Eukaryota; kingdom Metazoa; phylum Echinodermata; class Echinoidea; order Camarodonta; family Echinometridae; genus Echinometra; species Echinometra lucunter. Next base: position 26,605,034 of record CM057166.1, on the reverse strand, counting down.
AATATTAGGAGGGAACTCAAAGCTGCCGGTCCACTGGCTGTTTGTCAGCAAGGATGTACGTGCCCTCTTACCAGTCCAACTCAACTAATACAGGCCTACCAAAATATAGCACTTACCATCATATTCTATAGGTTGGCCTGCCTGCGTGCCTTGAGTGAACGTGATGTCTTGGGTGGTTGTAGGATCTGAGGAGATAAATACTCTATTTAATTCATGCGATTGCTCAAGAAATTTGATTTTACCACTTTCAAAATAAGTTTGCTATCCGAAACTTTCAGGGGGAGTAAATCATTCAAAAATGGAGGCAAGATTATCTGCGATAGTGTTCTTATAACTTCTCTGGACATACAAGTTGCTGTTGTTTACGACATTGCTAATATTTCATTAATATATTAACATTATTTCCTTTTTTTTCTATCTTGATTTATTTTCTTTTTTTCATTTTTAAGTACTTGAAAGGAAGTAACAATAAAGACTCAATGGAAGAACAGAGAACGTTAGGATTAATGATACAGTGGAACCTCGTTATAAAGAAGACTGATGTAAAGAACAACAACATCAAAAACTCTCGTTATAACTCATCTAGGCACTAACGTCTTTGGGCAAGAGTTCAATTCTTCATTGTCATGCACTCTCACACGTACCGGTAGGACGCGAAGTTGTGATTGAATTAGAGAGTGCGCGGCCGTAAAATGGACGACGGAATGGAATGCGGAGTAGTCATGATGGTAACTGAATCCATTTACCGGGTTGATAATAATGATACTACTACTACTACTACTACTACTACTACTACCACTACTACTACTACTACTACTACTACTACTACTACTACTACTACTACTACTACTACTACTACTAATGATAATGATAATATTGTAAGCGCTTTGGTGAGGTCATACTGTCGAAAGCGTTTTATAACTAAACGGTATAATATTAGGAGGGAACTCAAAGCTGTTGGTCCACTGGCTGTTTGTCAGCAAGGATGTACGTGCCCTCTTACCAGTCTAACTCAACCAATACAGGCCTACCCAAATATAGCACTTACCATCATTGTCTATAGGTTGGCCTGCCTGCGTGCTTTGAGTGAACGTGGTGTCTTGGGTGGTTGTAGGATCTGAGGAGATAAATACTTTATTGTTCCATTCGATTGCTCAAGAAATTTGATTTTACCACTTTCAAAATAAGTTTGCTATCCGAAACTTTCAGGGGGAGTAAATCATTCAAAAATGGAGGCAAGATTATCTGCGATAGTGTTCTTATAACTTCTCTGGACATACAAGTTGTTGTTGTTTACAACATTTCTAATATTTCATTAATATATTAACATAATTTCCTTTCTTTCTATCTTATTTTTTTTTCTTTTTTTATTTTTTTAAATACTTCAAAGGAAGTAACAATAAAGAATCAATGAAAGAACCAAGAACGTTAGGATTAATGATACAGTGGAACCTCATTATAAAGAAGACTAATGTAAAGAAAAAAAAACTCTCGTTATAAATTATAACAAGACAAATTTTTGCCGGTCCCACTTCTTTGCATTTTATAGTTTTTAAGCTCTGATATAAGAAGGTTCCGGAGGAGTTTGTTATAATGAGGTTCGCCTGTATTACATCTTACTTGTGACTAGGTAGTTAGGTTGACAGTTTGTTCCAGGTGCGTAGTTATCCACGTCCCTATAACCCTCAATGCATGTACAGTTAAAGCCATGTGATCCGAGATTTGTACAGGTTGCTAATGGTGAACAGTCGTCTAGACCCAGCTCACATTCATCCGTAGCTAACCAAAACACATTGTAATGTGAACAAAGTCTTCAATCTTCTGTACAATTTTAGTAACAGAATGAAAATGGGCACGTACAGAGCCTTAAGACATCCGAGTTGTATTAGATGCTATAAAAATCCAGTATATTAATATCATCATGACAATTATCTATCAGGGGAGTGAAAGAGAGAGATAAATATGGAAGGAAGGGCAAAAAATTCAAATGATATTGTATTTTCCACCTCCACCGTCATGAAAGGTCTATGTAAGGCTTGCCCCCCCCCCTTCTCCATATCACTTCATGATCAACGCCTGATACCATCCTTCGCTTCTATAGACAATGTTGCAAATAAGAAGGACTTTTCTACGTTTTTCACAGAAAGCAATAAACCTATGGTCTTAGACAAAGCAAAATAAATATATTATATACGCACAAAAAGAAAACAAAAAGAAAAAATAAGGCTTTGTCATTTTCTTGGGCTTTTTTGTTAATACTGATGAAAAAATACTCTACACTCTATATGATTCTTTTCATGCTTGTGGACACATTGGAGATTTTATGAAATTCATTTCCCAAATTTTCATGGTAAAAAAGCTATCTTGCTAATAATCACTGTCACTTCATAATATTATTGAAAAAGTATGTCACTATATTCTATTGTTTATGTTACAGAGGGCCAACAATGATAACATGATTGAACATCTTGTTTTAAAAAATACGAAAAAAGATCATTTACAAACTTACGCGTTACTGCGAATGTGGACACGGTGAAGACGGATGACCCGTCCGAAAGAGACCCATTGTTGCTTTGAATCTCTTCTTCAAGTACTTCATAAAGAACGTCTTCGGTGACATTGGTCGCTGGAGCGAAAAGGAGGTTGATGTCGGCGATGATACTACCGGGGCTGAATTCAATGACTTCGCATCCATAGTAGTCGGGTGTTGTATCGACGTAGATAGCATCGACCTGTAAAGGAAGATCTAGATCTATTTAGTCATGATAATAATATGAAATGATTGTGACAAACCATTTAAATTATCTGAGAACATTAACATCAGCGGTTAGATTAATAGTCTTATCTCTTCTTTTATATCAGGATTTTCAGACCTAAAGTGGAAAGTTAGACATATTCTAGTTTTTAATTTTTATATAATTCAGTAGAGTGGTAAAAGGAATTGACACCGAAGTTGATTAATTTGATAACAAAAGGAATGAAAGTATTTTGAAGGTACTAATAATAAAGGTATATCATATTTAAAAAAATTATGAAATCAGTGATCAGGCAGATTTATCAAAAAATGAATACCTGTACAAAATTGGCTTCTGAAATGCATTGACTCCAGCTGAAGGTTATGAGCTTCATTTCAGCAGAGACTCCGAAAATACAGTGCGCCATCTTGCGTTCAATAAGATGTAATGGTGTACATGATTTGGGTATACCGGGTGTCCCAGAAAAAGCGGAACGGTGGATTTTCAGTACTTTACCTTCTGGAAGTAGATGATCTTTTTACTTAAGTAGATAAAGCATCGTCTACCAAAGAGAATGATACGAAGACCATTAAATTTGGCGATGTGATTTTGATTCAATGCCCGTTTCATAAAAATACAGTAATTTTCGAATTTCGCATGTCTTTTGCGACAGCGGAGAGCAGAATTGTGTCGGGAATGTCCTTTCATATGGCATGTGTATGGCACGTTTTGGTGCTGACATGCATCAATGAACTTCCCTCAAACATCGTATTATGAAAGGCCATCCCGACAGAAAGCTACTCTCATCAGTCGTCAAAAATTTGAAAATGACTGTATTTTAAGAAACGGGCGTAGAATACTAATTACTTCACCAAATTCAATGGTCTTGGTATCATTTCCTTACGTAGACGATGCTTTATCCACTGATGTAAAAGATTATCTAGTTTTTGAAGGTAAAGTACTGAAAATTCATCGTTCCGCTTTTCTGGGACACCAGGTATATCATCATTGTCCTTCAGCCACTAATTCAAGTCTGTTAGCTGATTCAACTAGTGGAATAGTCCTTGGACTATCGTGTAATGTCAGAATTTGTTGAGTATGATGTCATTTAATAGATTAAGATCCTTTCCGAAAGAGTGCTATCCAGATCCAATATTTAATCATACTTCGTGCCCGTACGACTTTCTCTCCGACTTTTAATCTCATGATTACTTCACAAAACAATAATCAATGGGTAAACTAACGCTTAGAACAACTAGCCATGTGATTTTTACCGAAACTACCAAATCACTTACTATAGTACGTAGGCAATTTGTTCTTCCTGGATATGATAACAATTATTCTAAAAGTTTGTCGTACAAGGATATAGTTTATACTTGTAGAAGAGCAGTTTACCGCGGTGTAACTCTGACTCTATTGTAATGAACAGAGCCGTTTGCAGATTTTTGTCCGGGAGTGGAGGGGGGGGGGGGGGAAGAATACGTAAAATGTTCGAAGAACGCGCAAGCGAGAGAACGAATATAATAATAATAATATTCTGGATTTATATAGCGCCTAATACATCTCCAAGAGAGTCTCTAAGCGCTTTACAGAAATATTATTACCCCGGTCATCGGATTCAGGCTTGCCCGCATACAAGGCATGCACCTTCTCCACTCCCTAGGGAGCATTCCAGCCAGCGACCGAGCCAGCGACCGAGCCAGCGACCGAGCTGGTCACGAGGGCACTTTTGCATTTTCAAAAATGAAATCGAACGATCTGGTGCGGACCTTAGGTGGAATTTTTGAAATTTTCAGATAAAAAGGTAAGTCTTGAAAATTCCGTCCCCCTCCCGCTGCGTACGGCCATGGTAATGAAATAATAGCTCTCTTCAGAAGGGAAGTTGGTAGTCGCTACTGACCATAATATATGGCTCTAGTGTAATAAACACCTAGCTTGCTTCATCAGGGAAGGGCGTAGTCGCCACTTACCATGTTACATATCTCTGATTCTAGCGTAATAAACATCTCACTTTCTGGTTTGTTAAGCTCCTCAGAGTATTCTGCTGTTGTACCGTTAATCGTCTCTAGCTCCATAGACGCTACGAACGACGAGGATTCTAAAAAGATTTGAAAGTTCATAATCATTGTAATCTTCAGGGTTATCGATAGTTAGTCGCAGCATGAAATCTGATTTAAAGACTGATGTAATCAAATAACCGATATATGTTTTTCATTCTTGAAACACGAAATGTTTCCCCTACCAAGTGTTGTTCAAAAGCATTTACGGAAGGGTTCGAAGCGTGGGCAAATGTTCATCCTTAAGGTGCATTCACAGATCGATTTAGACGGCGGTTCACAGCGGTTCTCAAACCGCCGTGAACCGTGTCGAAGCAATGGCGGAACCCTTTAACGTGTTTTGAATATGTTTTCAACACGGTGTGAACATCAGGGCTCATGGCGGATGAGTGACGGATGATTAGGGTATGTGGTACGGTGTTAACACGGTCTTTGGCGCTTCACAGCGGATTGTCGAACCGCCGTGAACCGCCGTCTAAATCAGCGATTTGTGATTGCACCTTTATTTAGGCAGTCATTCGGCAGGCACTTCTGATCCCTAAAGTAACAGAAACTGGGAGGGGGGGGGGAAATCATTTGCCCAATCGTGTCCTTATTTATGGAATAGCCTTCATCAAAACGTGTTTAACCTCTGAATTCTTTAAAAAGCATCTTGAAACATTTTTTTTCAATTCTTATTTGCGCCATGAGCACTCCACAGATTGGATTTAGCGCTATATAAGTCACATTTATTATAATAAATGTGAGTTATCATTACTTCTGAAAAGTTTGAAACTTCTTGGAAACGTTTCCAGCATATTAGGAGGTTGTGGGATCGAATCGTAATGGTCTTGAGGGAACTTGGAGGAATCGTAATGAGAGTGATGGTCGCGACAAAATTGTTTACTCTTAAAAATTTTGCCACGATTATTCTGATCTGACGCCAAATTTGGAGAGAAAGAGAGAGAGAGAGAGAGAGTGAGTGTGTATGCGTGTGTGTGTGATAGAAGGTGAGAATCGTAGCAGAGCGTAATACATGAAACAACAGAACTTTATATAGCGTAAAAGTCCTTATAGAGCCATCACATGGGCTTTGGTGAGCAAGTAAAGGTCATAAAATAAATTGTGGAAAATTGTGGAAAATTGTGGAAAATTTGTCTTTTTAATCGTAGAGATCATGGACATCGCGTGTAAACCCAGCATTAGTTATCATCAGGCAAACTACTCTCAAATTCTAAGCTGATTCATATGTCTGATCAAAATTGACATGATTGTTGTCAGATGATTATTTCACCAGTGCTGAACAAATTAATTTGGTCTGTTGAATGTTTTTTTTTTTTTTTTTTTTTTTTTTTTTGCTTCCAGCCTTTCCCATTCCTTCTTTGAAGACTATGGGATTACTTGAGAAGGAAATTGATATATATATATATATATATATATATATATATATATACAGTGCGTATATTTGGCTCTTGGCCGCGATGGATATTATCTCTCAATATTACTTACTTTGTGTATTATCCTTAGTATACCAGAATGCTTGCATGCAATGTATAATATATTGATTGGTTGATTGATTAATCCATTCATTGATCCATTGAATGACTGATCAATTATTGATTGACTGGTTGATTAACTGATTGATTAACTGATTTATTTATTGATTTATTAATTGATTAATTGATTAATTAATTTATTTTTTTTATTTATTTATTCATGTATTTATTTATTTATTTATTTATTTATTTATTTATTCATTTATTATACTTACGAACGCAGGTGTCCCCAGAAAGATGATATGCCGGACGACACTGGCACTCGAATCCTCCGCTGGTCTCCTCACATGTCTCAGTGTTACGATCACATTGACTGAAGCAAGGATCTAGGAAGAAAAATTATCACAATGACTATTAAAGCGACGAAAAATTAGTAGCATTATATACATCAAACCACTAGCTACTAGAACCGAGTGACCCCGTTGGAAACAGAGAACGGAAAAAAGAGTTCCAGTAGGCAAAGGGGTTTATCAATCACCCTGATCATGTTTATAGAGTCAGGTAAAAGAAGTAATACCTCAATACTGAATTGAGGAAGATGAGCAAGTCAATTTCTAAAAAAAAAAAAAAACAGTTTCTAGTTTCGACCAAATATCATTGCATTGCGCTAAAGTAAATAGAAACATAAGAGATAACAAAATACTCAACGGATTACAATTATTCAGCAGGAATTTGGTAGATGTCATGATTCCCATGCTTAGGTTCGAACCACGAACTTTCTTATCACCAGTCAGGTATCAAAACCACTCGACTATTGAACCTTTACTATCAGACAAAGTCTTTATCTCTGTTTTGTTTGATCTATACACGATATGTGATATTCGAAATAACAAACAATTATAATGCAAGCTGACACGAACGATCATGCTTATCTTATCCTGGTTCGCCACACCTTAGTTGTTGGACTCACTTATCTCACTTGATTCAACAAAGATCCATAAAGATTTATCAATGCAAACACGAAAAATAATGATCTAGACAAGGATTAGTTTTGACGATAGGTTTTAAATCCCTCTCACATCACTGAAAACATAAGAATAGGATGATAATGATAATAAGCTGATAATAGGTTTCCTACGGAAAGTCTTGACTTAAAAACTGTAGAAAGAGAAGTAACCAAAGAAAAGAGGACTTGATCGATAGAATATAAAACTGATAACCCTAGATTTCTGGAAGAAGTCCCGTTGCTGTTTCATATGCCAACAGAATATCTAGTTGTGAAAAAAGTAACAACAACAACAACAATAATGATAATAATAATAATGATAATAATAATCATAATCATAATAACAATAATGATAATAATAATCACAATAATAATGATAATTTATAACGATAGTAATAATGAAAGTATAAGTATAACATGTTAATTCCGTTATGTTTGGCTGTAAAATGAAGAGGGGGAAAAAAAAACATTCCTCTTCGTTTAACAACCGATTTTATTTGTAAATTGGTAAAAAGAACCCGTCCATCTCGTAAGTAACTTCAGTGATCTTCCGAGGGTAGAAATGGTTCCTTAGGTAAGGAATTGTGCTGAAGAATTCCTTGAAAGATTTGTAGTTACATAATATGAAACCAAAAAAAAATGAAACCAACATAAATCGTTTTGAAACTTGAAGTGATCTTTGTTACAGGCTACATGACTGTTTGAAGAAGATGAGAAAAAGAAGTAGAAAGAAAGGAATAAGAAGAAGAAGAAAAAAAAAAGGAGAAGAAGAAGAAGATGATGATGATGAAGAAAAAGATCATAAAGAAACAGCAGCACCTATTATTTCTGCTCATTCTTGGAATCTACTCGACTCAGTGGAACTTGGAAAGTTTAGAAGGTCTCTTCTAACACCATCCTCCGATTATTTAAGAAAATCATCATTCTATAAGCGCCAAAAGGCATAATTGACTGCTATACAAGTAGGCACTAATATCGTTATTATTATTATTATTATTATTATTATTATTATTATTATTATTATTATTATTGTTGTTGTTGTTGTTGTTGTTATTAGCGTTATTTTTTATCCTTATTATCATTATTTTAATAACAATAATAATTATAATAATAATAATAATAATAATAATAATAATAATCATTATTATTATTATTTTTATTAGTATTATCATTATTGTTAATATTATTATCATTATTATTATCATTATTATTAAAATGGAATTGCTTTACCTTGACAAGGTTGACTGGGATCGAGAGGAGGGAAGGGCACACGGCAAACACATACATCATTCATACACTCTTGACTCCATGTGTCACATAGTCCATTACAAGGCAATGATGCAGCTAGAAAAAGGGGACACACAATTTACAAAATCAAGTTATCAAAATAATACCACTGTTTGTGTTCATTATTAAATTAATGATACAATACGAAGAGCATGGCACACTGAAATTCGCAAGCGGCGTTTGTAATAACTCTGTGCAAAATACACTCAGGCTCAAGCGCAATGCTTTGAGATTTGATTGTATGATTTGATAAAGAGAGTAAGGTTAAAACTACATTTTCAAGTTGGAAAAATGAAAAACAACACAAAACAAACAGTTATTTTCATCAGCTATAAGGAATTAAATGAAATACAAGAAATAGTTCTCATATGAATTAAAAAAAAAAAAGCCGACGAGTAAAATTGACTATTGAGTTCCTAAAAAATTTAAGAGTGTACTACAAGCATGCAACTGACTACCTGACCAAAATAATGTGAAACAGCAGCAGAGGCACTTACGAGTCGTTTCTTCATCCTTGGTAGTCATAGGCGATGTTGTTGGTCCATTGGTGGTAGCAGTTTCCTCACTTGTCGTTGAACTTATTGTAGTGGAGAGAAGTGTGGTGATGCGAGAGGTGATATCTAGGGTCGTTGTGGAATGAGATGTTGACACTGAAGGAGTAGATGTTTCTGGAGAAGTGGTTGTAGATTTAGAAGTAGTAGTCTCATAAGTGGTTTTAGACTCTGTTGAAGTAGTCTGTTCTGTGGTGGGTGATTCGGAAGTTGTAGGCTCTTGAGTTGTTTTAGGCAGGGTAGTAGTGGTCTGTTCCGTGGTAGGTAATGAAGAAGTTGTAGATTCTTGGGTTGTCCCAGCATCTATTGGAGCAGTTAGTTTTGTGGTAAGTGATGTTGACGCTGTAGGCTCTTGCGTTGTTTCAGGCTCTGCTGAAGTAGTGTGTTCTGCGGTAGTTGATGTGGAAGATGTTGGCTCTTGGGTTGTTTCAAGGTCTGTTGGAGTAGTCTGTTCTTTGGTAGTTGATTCAGCAGTCGTCGGTTCCTGGGTTGTTTCAGGCCTTGTAGGAGTGGTCTGTTCTGTGGTAGGTGATTCAGAGGTCGTAGGTTCTTGGGTTGTTTCAGGCCTTGTTGGAGTAGTCAGTTCTGTGGTTGGTGATTGAGAAGTTGTAGGTTCCTGGGTTGTTTCATGGATTGTTGCAGTAGTCTGTTCCGTGGTATGTGAATCGGAAGTTGTATGTTCTTGGGTTGTTTCAAATTTTGTTGGAGTAGTCTGATCAGTGGTAGGTGATTCAGAAGTCGTCGGTTCTTGGGTTGTTTCAGGCCTTGTTGCAGTAGTCAGTTCTGTGGTTGGGGATTCAGAATTTGTAGGTTCCTGGGTTGTTCCAGGGTCTGTTGGAGTAGTCTGTTCTCTGGTAGGTGATTCAGAAGTCGTCGGTTCTTGGGTTGTTTCAGGCTTTGTTGGAGTAGTCTGTTCTGTGGTAGATGATTCAGAAGTCGTAGCTTCACGGGTTGTTTCGGGTCTTGTTGCAGTAATCAGTTCTGTGGTAGGTGATTCAGAAGTCGTCGGTTCTTGGGTTGTTTCAGGCTTTGTTGGAGTAGTCTGCTCAGTGGTAGGCGATTCAGAAGTCGTAACTTCTTGGGTTGTTTCGGGTCTTGTTGCAGTAGTCTGTTCTCTGGTAGGTGATCCAGAAGTCGTCGGTTCTTGGGTTGTTTCAGGCTTTGTTGGAGTAGTCTGTTCTGTGGTAGGTGATTCAGAAGTCGTAGCTTCACGGGTTGTTTCGGGTCTTGTTGCAGTAGTCAGTTCTGTGGTAGGTGATTCAGAAGTCGTCGGTTCTTGGGTTGTTTCAGGCTTTGTTGCAGTAGTCAGTTCTGTGGTAGGTGATTCAGAAGTCGTCGGTTCCTGGGTTGTTTCAGGCTTTGTTGGAGTAGTCTGTTCTGTGGTAGGTGATTCAGAAGTCGTAGCTTCACGGGTTGTTTCGGGTCTTGTTGCAGTAGTCAGTTCTGTGGTAGGTGATTCAGAAGTCGTCGGTTCTTGGGTTGTTTCAGGCTTTGTTGCAGTAGTCAGTTCTGTGGTAGGTGATTCAGAAGTCGTCGGTTCTTGGGTTGTTTCAGGCTTTGTTGGAGTAGTCTGTTCTGTGGTAGGTGATTCAGAAGTCGTAGCTTCACGGGTTGTTTCGGGTCTTGTTGCAGTAGTCAGTTCTGTGGTAGGTGATTCAGAAGTCGTCGGTTCTTGGGTTTTTTCAGGCTTTGTTGGAGTAGTCTGTTCAGTGGAAGGTGATTCAGCAGTCGTAGGTTCACGGGTTGTTTCAGGCTTTGTTGGAGTAGTCTGTTCTCTGGTAGATGATTCAGAAGTCGTAACTTCTTGGGTTGTTTCAGGCCTTGTTGGAGTAGTCTGTTCTGTGGTAGGTGATTCAGAAGTCGCAGGATCCTGGGTTGTTTCAGGGTCTGTTGGAGTAGTCTGTTCTCTGGTAGATGATTCAGAAGTCGTCGGTTCTTGGGTTGTTTCAGGCTTTGTTGGAGTAGTCTGTTCTGTGGTAGGTGATTCAGAAGTCGTAGCTTCACGGGTTGTTTCGGGTCTTGTTGCAGTAGTCAGTTCTGTGGTAGGTGATTCAGCAGTCGTCGGTTCTTGGGTTGTTTCAGGCCTTGAAGGAGTGGTCTGTTCCGTGGTAGGTGATTCAGATGTCGTAGGTTCTTGGGTTGTTTCAGGCCTTGTTGGAGTGGTCTGTTCCGCGGTAGGTGATTCAGATGTCGTAGGTTCTTGGGTTGTTTCAGGCCTTGTTGGAGTAGTCTGCTCAGTGGTAGGTGATTCAGAAGTCGCATCTTCACGGGTTGTTTCGGGTCTAGTTGCAGTAGTCAGTTCTGTGGTTGGGGATTCAGAATTTGTAAGTTCCTGGGTTGTTTCAGGCTTTGTTGGAGTAGTCTGTTCTGTGGTAGGTGATTCAGAAGTCGTAGCTTCACGGGTTGTTTCGGGTCTTGTTGCAGTAGTCAGTTCTGTGGTAGGTGATTCAGCAGTCGTCGGTTCTTGGGTTGTTTCAGGCCTTGTAGGAGTGGTCTCTTCCGTGGTAGGTGATTCAGATGTCGTAGGTTCTTGGGTTGTTTCAGGCCTTGTTGGAGTAGTCTGTTCCGTGGTAGGTGATTCAGAAGTCGCAGGATCCTGGGTTGTTTCAGGGTCTGTTGGAGTAGTCTGTTCTCTGGTAGATGATTCAGATGTCGTAGGTTCTTGGGTTGTTTCAGGCCTTGTTGGAGTGGTCTGTTCCGCGGTAGGTGATTCAGATGTCGTAGGTTCCTGGGTTGTTTCAGGCCTTGTTGGAGTAGTCTGCTCAGTGGTAGGTGATTCAGAAGTCGCAGCTTCACGGGTTGTTTCGGGTCTTGTTGCAGTAGTCAGTTCTGTGGTTGGGGATTCAGAATTTGTAAGTTCCTGGGTTGTTTCAGGCTTTGTTGGAGTAGTCTGTTCTGTGGTAGGTGATTCAGAAGTCGTAGCTTCACGGGTTGTTTCGGGTCTTGTTGCAGTAGTCAGTTCTGTGGTAGGTGATTCAGCAGCCGTCGGTTCTTGGGTTGTTTCAGGCCTTGTAGGAGTGGTCTGTTCCGTGGTAGGTGATTCAGATGTCGTAGGTTCTTGGGTTGTTTCAGGCCTTGTTGGAGTGGTCTGTTCCGCGGTAGGTGATTCAGATGTCGTAGGTTCTTGGGTTGTTTCAGGCCTTGTTGGAGTAGTCTGCTCAGTGGTAGGTGATTCAGAAGTCGCAGCTTCACGGGTTGTTTCGGGTCTTGTTGCAGTAGTCAGTTCTGTGGTTGGGGATTCAGAATTTGTAAGTTCCTGGGTTGTTCCAGGGTCTGTTGGAGTAGTCTGTTCTCTGGTAGGTGATTCAGAAGTCGTCGGTTTTTGGGTTGTTTCGGGTCTTGTTGCAGTAATCTGTTCAGTGGAAGGTGATTCAGCAGTCGTAGGTTCACGGGTTGTTTCAGGCTTTGTTGGAGTAGTCTGTTCTCTGGTAGATGATTCAGAAGTCGTAACTTCTTGGGTTGTTTCAGGCCTTGTTGGAGTAGTCTGTTCTGTGGTAGGTGATTCAGAAGTCGCAGGATCCTGGGTTGTTTCAGGGTCTGTTGGAGTAGTCTGTTCTCTGGTAGATGATTCAGAAGTCGTCGGTTCTTGGGTTGTTTCAGGCTTTGTTGGAGTAGTCTGTTCTGTGGTAGGTGATTCAGAAGTCGTAGCTTCACGGGTTGTTTCGGGTCTTGTTGCAGTAGTCAGTTCTGTGGTAGGTGATTCAGCAGTCGTCGGTTCTTGGGTTGTTTCAGGCCTTGTAGGAGTGGTCTGTTCCGTGGTAGGTGATTCAGATGTCGTAGGTTCTTGGGTTGTTTCAGGCCTTGTTGGAGTGGTCTGTTCCGCGGTAGGTGATTCAGATGTCGTAGGTTCTTGGGTTGTTTCAGGCCTTGTTGGAGTAGTCTGCTCAGTGGTAGGTGATTCAGAAGTCGCAGCTTCACGGGTTGTTTCGGGTCTTGTTGCAGTAGTCAGTTCTGTGGTTGGGGATTCAGAATTTGTAAGTTCCTGGGTTGTTTCAGGCTTTGTTGGAGTAGTCTGTTCTGTGGTAGGTGATTCAGAAGTCGTAGCTTCACGGGTTGTTTCGGGTCTTGTTGCAGTAGTCAGTTCTGTGGTAGGTGATTCAGCAGTCGTCGGTTCTTGGGTTGTTTCAGGCCTTGTAGGAGTGGTCTGTTCCGTGGTAGGTGATTCAGATGTCGTAGGTTCTTGGGTTGTTTCAGGCCTTGTTGGAGTAGTCTGCTCAGTGGTAGATGATTCAGAAGTCGTAGGTTCTTGGGTTGTTTCAGGCCTTGTTGGAGTAGTCTGCTCAGTGGTAGGTGATTCAGAAGTCGCAGCTTCACGGGTTGTTTCGGGTCTTGTTGCAGTAGTCAGTTCTGTGGTTGGGGATTCAGAATTTGTAAGTTCCTGGGTTGTTTCAGGCTTTGTTGGAGTAGTCTGTTCTGTGGTAGGTGATTCAGAAGTCGCAGCTTCACGGGTTGTTTCGGGTCTTGTTGCAGTAGTCAGTTCTGTGGTAGGTGATTCAGCAGTCGTCGGTTCTTGGGTTGTTTCAGGCCTTGTAGGAGTGGTCTGTTCCGTGGTAGGTGATTCAGATGTCGTAGGTTTTTGGGTTGTTTCAGGCCTTGTTGGAGTGGTCTGTTCCGCGGTAGGTGATTCAGATGTCGTAGGTTCTTGGGTTGTTTCAGGGTCTGTTGCAGTAGTCTGTTCTCTGGTAGGTGATTCAGAAGTCGCCGGTTCTTGGGTTGTTTGAGCGTCTGTTGGAGTAGAGTGTTCTGTGGTAGGTGATTCAGAAGTCGCAGGTTCTTGGGTCGTTTCAGGCTTTGTTGGAGTAGTCTGTTCTGTGGTAGGTGATTCAGAAGTCGTTGGTTCTTGGTTTGTTTCAGGGATTGTTGGAGTAGTCTGCTCAGTGGTAGGTGATTCAGAAGTCGTAGATTCGTAGGTTGCAGTAGTTAGTTCTGTGGTTTTGGATTCAGCAGGTTCTTGGGTTGTTGTGTTAAGGACACACTCATATCCTGCAGCAGATTCCACACACCTCTCATTTCTTGAGCACCATCCAAAGCAAGGGTCTACATATTGAAATTTGAATAATTAAATAAATATTATTTGAATTTGATTTCGCGTTATCAATTGTGTCTTGCTCCCGTAGTAGACACGATGGTTACCAGGAGTAAAACAACAACAACAACAAAACAAAACACAAAACAAGAATGAGATACCATTTATATGCTTTATCAGTCGCGCTACAATGAACCTGTAAATGCAAGGAATCTTTTGTAATTTATCATAAGAATTCTTATAACAATTACTTCAAAAATTGTTTCATAACTCTAATTAGGCCATGCTAGACACCAGCAGAAGATGCGAGTCGAGTTTTTGGCATCCTTTGCGGTTATCACGTACGCCTGAGTGACTTGTTTGATTTTTTGCATGTCAAAAATAATTACATGGTTGGAAAAGAGTGATTGGTTAACTGTTAGTTGATTTTTTTGTTGATTTTTGTGTGTATATTATATATGCAATGGAAATGCACACCTGAAAAAAAAAAACTACTTGAAGTTAGAGCACTTCACGTGGTAACCCATAATCGACAAAATACTAGTAGGCGGTAATGCATGTGGTGTAGGAGGATCCATGCTGCCTGTTATAATGGATTATCTATAGGCAGATGAGGGAACTCAAAGTCAACTAATTGTCACCTATTAATAACTTCAAGTCAACTTTTTCACCTAAATGTAAGACTGTCAAATATTTGTTAATCACTCTGCTGCTAGAGTACCATATCACATGACTCCCCTCCCCCCGAAAAAAAACAACAATATATCGCATATGTGATAAATTCAAGTCATTCTACAACACTATTTTCATGACTTTCAGTCAACTGTTTGATGCTGGATACTACTACCACAGGCATGCATTACTGCCTGCTTTAGTATTTTATTCGTAAAATTTTCTAAGTGGCGTACTAACAGTTGAAGTGATACCACCTGAAGTGTTCTAACTTCAAGTGGTTTTTCAGGTGTGCATTTCCATTGCTGCAGTTATATTGGGAATAAAATAGTATATTCAGTTGCATCATTGTGATATTTCATAATATATTTTGATAGATTTTCAAACACACTACGAAAAATTATGGAAATGAGAAAAGATATACAAATTTATTTCACACACTTGATGACGGCCTTAAGATTTACACTATACAAAATAATTATAACTATTATATAGGAGGACCAGAGCATGAAGTTTGATATGCTAGGAGCCCTAATTTAAGTTACATAAAACGTGAATAAGATAGTAGAGAATGACTTGCTGTATAAGAAAGAAGGACGGTAGAATTCGGGTTTCCTACCTGCAATCATTATTGCACAATGATTGCTAGGAATAATTTATATAACTGGCTTATGGGGTGGAATTGTGCTTCCACGGACTATATTAACTCATGTATAAATGCAATTGAAATGATGTCTTTTTGTAGAATAGGATGACGAAGTGAACGATAGCCTCACCCAGGGGCGGCGGAGCGTCTTTCAAAGTGAGGGGGCATTAGCGAAAAAGGGCACTTTTGAGGGGAAAAAAGGAGGCGCCTACAAAGGCTGAACACAAGAATGAAAATTTAAGAAACTTTTAGAGAGCATTTTAGAATACTATTTTCATATTTACTTGATGATAGCAACTTTGCAATATATTTACTGCTCTCTCTTACTCATTTGCGAGATAGCGAAGCGAACAAGCAAAAATGCGAATTATTTTTGCTGAAGGCATGGTATTTACAGTATATTTAGAGTGGCCAGTAATGATAAAAACAAACGCAATTTCATTTATGGTTGTTCCATAGTTATCATTTTTATTTTCTTCTATTTTGTTTTTCTTCTAATGACCAAACTATAATGTTTACAATGCATTTGTAAGGCCTCATAGCTACCGATCACATTTTATTAAAGAAAATATTCAAAATAAATGGTCAAGCGCAATACCACCAGGAATAGAACAGATATGACTTTATGGTTACAGCACACTTAAAGTGCCCTGAGTGAGATATGATAATTAATTGCGAGTTCGCGTAGTGAGCGAGTTTTGGAAAGAAAAAGTAGGAAATAAACCAACATTGCTTCAATTTAGGGGCACTTTCCCCTTCTTATTAAAGTTGTTGGAGGCGCTTTGAGACGGAAAGGGGCTCTTCCTGTCCCCTGCTCCACTACCTCAAACTGTAAAGCCTGATTCTGTGCAGTTATTGGTCAATGGCTCTTTTGGGACTTAAGGGAGCTTATACAGGAGGTGAAAGGGAAATGGCGCAAGAGAGAAAAGGGCGTTTGTCAGACTTAAAAGGGATGCTCATCAGAAGGAGAAGTGTACTATTTTAAACGAAAAAGGGACTTTAAAAGGGCATTTATCATAATGGGCATGTATAAAATTTCAAAAAGGGGCACTTGCCGAATGGAAAAGGGACAAACTCATTAAACAAAAGGGGTGCTTATTGCACTCATCTTACATTAATAACATATGATATATAAAATATAGAATATAATATATAATATGTATAACATAAAATATATAATATATAACATATAATATGTGTAAAAGTAAATAAGAGCATGTATTAGACTTTAAATGAGGCACTTATCAGATATGAAAAGGGACACTCTGCAGTTCAGAGGAATTGCACTTTGCGAAACGAAAATAGGAAGTCAAAGCGGGCAATAATTACATTTCACATTCATTTGAAGTGTGAAAGGTACGTTATCTAAAATGAAAAGGGACACTTATGAAAAGGCGAATGGGCACTTATTAGCACAGGAAATTGGGCCCTTCTAAGAGAGAAGGGGGCACTCAACAGGTTTGAAAGGGGGCATTTTTCTGGGGTAAAAAGGTACACTTTTTGGGTGCTTCGAAAAGTGGAGAGAGGGTACTGTGCCCCCCCCCCCCCCCCCCGGGAGCGCCGCCTCTTGCCTTACCAGACATTCATGGAATCATTAAAAATATACTCTATGTGCTGAGCAACAGACACTCACTGAGAGCTCCGGTGGGCTAATCACACTCACTGCTTCTCTAAATAACTAATTAGTTACATGCAATATAAAGGGGAAGATATCACAAGTTTTAGAACAAAAATATTACACATTCTAAATAACAAAATCAATTCACATTAAGTTTAAGAAGGTATCCGTGTACTCTGAATATGAATGCTTCCTACAACGTGGTCAGGGAGGGAATTCCACAAGCGGGAAGGCCCCAGATACGGGACCAGAAATGAAAACCAAGAACTCATTACCTGGACATGATGAGGTACCTGGAGCGACAGGAGCCATACATATACATTGGTTCATTACACATTTCTCTCTTCCACTGATACATTCAGGCACACAGGTTGATTCTATAGTGGATAAAATGATATAAATAAATAATGCCACGTTAACAATTTCTAACTGTGTAATCATTTCATATGATACCAGTGGAGAGGAGCAAGGGATGCAATGCAATGCTTCTCATACATCTCTTTTTATTCATTAATGCCATCCAAAATGACGATTATTTGGTATGATCGTATGCTAGGGGTTCTTTTTGGTTTAACTTGCCTTCAGTCGAAGGGAATATCACATAAATATTTCTATTTCATATTTAGATGAATTAACGACAGATGTTAAGTTATTAGAGGATACGTTTCACACAATAAAAGCCAACTACTTTTTTTTAAAGTTATCTTTAATATTCACTAATTTTGCAAGAAAATCCTTGTCTTATCGGATATGCAGGGAAGGAAATTGATCCAATTTATAGTTGTTGCATTTTCGAGATAGCTTATAAGCATCAATGTTGCTTTCATTTTCTGAAGTGGAGCATTCTATAAGCCACAAAAATGTTTCAACTGACAATTAATTCTTAATCTTGCTCTATTTCATATCGATTTTGATACAAAATGTTTAGCATTTCAACCGAAAAAAAATTCTCTCGCTAGTAATTTCATCGGACATGTCGGAGGAGCGCATTATCTTGCGATCATATTTTTACTATGTTTACTTTCAGAATTGATTTATGAAATTTGTAAATAAAGAGAAAGAGAGAGAGAAAAAATAAAACATTACTATTTTGTGTTACCTGCATTGTAGCTCGATTCAACGTTGTGGCTGCCAGTCAGAAAGATCGAAATTATTCCAAAGCGTATAATCAACCATGAGCAGCACTCTTTTATGTCCATCGCGAGATAGATGTCTTTCGGTCGCTTGCAGAACTGCTCTAATGACGGATGAAATGAAATGAATATCCTTCTGGGTTTTTTTTTTCAAACTCCGTTAGTACCGAGGATGATAAGCAGACCTTTGCTCCGGGCTATAAATACCAATCGTCTTTTAAAAACTTTGTTTTATCAAAACCCATTGAGTCAATAGACTTATATCAAAGTCAAATTCAACATCAGTGATTTACTAGGAAACGGTTCCACTAACAGTTTTCTATTTTTTCTATTTAATTTTTGGAAATGGAATGCGATGGAAATAGAGATGATGCCTCGTTGGTCCGATGATGTTTCAAGGCAGTGAACCAAACGAAAGCAAAAAGTGAGATGAAGAGACAGAAAGAGAGAGTGGAGTGTAAAGAGATGGTAATACGTGTCCACTTCACTACTTCACTACTTCACCTTGCATATTATTTTACATTCTAATCTCCTTATTACCACTGAGCCTCCACCCCCCCCCCCCTTTGACATCCTTACCCGTTCAGAGGTTGTGCCCGTTTCCAGATCCAGTATTAAGATCATGATGAAATAAAGTATGACGTTTACTTTACAACTATATTCGTCCATGTAATCAGATGATTATGGTGACGGTTTATTAATATTTTGTGTAGTTACATTGATGCTATTATTTTTTTGTCTTGTTGATTTTTTGAAGTATGTCAATAAGCACTATACCGTGACAATTAACTGATCACATTTCATCAGATTATGATCCAAAAGTAATAATACATTAATATTATTGCCCTGCATTGACAGCGTTATGATCTGGACTTATCTTAAGATCCTCTTTCATGTTGATTTATATTCTGTAAACATCTTTCCTTTGTTGTGAACTCAATGAAGTGATATCAAATCTTAATTAAAAGATAGGAATAATAGTATATAGAGAAGCGATTCACAAACGTTTAATCAAAAGCTGTTACTAATTAAGAGAGTTATTAAACGTTGGGAAGTCTTAATTTATTTTCTATGGCGATCCTCAAATTGGCAATATTGCTTCAAAATGGCAGGTCTTGTGGACAACTCTCAAAATTTTTTGTACACAAAATGTCAGATTTTCTCCATTATCTCTCAAGGTGCAACTTATCTCTTTCTTATTAGTTCAAGATATCTCAACATAAGTTGAGTTCACTATCAAAGAGACAAGCTGCACCTTGTGAGATAATGAAGAAATCTGATATTTTTTTTTTATATACAAAACTATGGAGATGTTGTCTAGAATATGAAAAAAGCTGCCCGTTTCGGAAGCGAAATTGCAAACTAGGGGATCACCATAAAAAGTAAATCATTACTTCAAACTTCCATTATTTCATAACCAATTTTGATTAAACCTGTTGAATTTATTCTTTCTATCCGCTCTTTTCATTCAAATAGACTTGTCTCCAGGTTTTTCTTTTCCTTTAAAGTCAATCAGTATCAAATCATACTTCCATAGAAAAGAATTATGTGAACTGTAAACTTTAATTGTGAGAAGAAAGACCCTTTTTACTAAACCAAATAGGTCTAAAAATTTGCTCTATATATGTGTGTAGGGTGGGGGGGGGGGGAACTGGCACTCATCTGCAAACAGTCCTTTTTCTAATTTACTTATCTGTTTTCTCCTGATCCCGGAATCTCAACTTCACAAATCATTTGAAATTCTTCTCCAATGATATCACAGTTCAGAAATTCAGTATCCGGTCACAAAGTAATACTTGTCCTATGCTTCTAAAATCAACATTATTGTGCATGAAGAGATTTGATTGGGTTTAGCCAAAGTGTTTCATTTGCTAGGGCCTTCAAATTATAGATACTTTTATATATTTGCTTTTAGATTCCTAATGGTAGAGGCAGTCTTCCACTGACATGTATATGAAACAAAGAGGTAAAAGACCACATGTTAAGTCAGATATTCTCAGGCTTGACCCTTGCTTATCTCTTATTTAAACATTTGACATGAGAATAATCAACATGTGAATTATTGGATCCATTTTATGCGCTAACCATAAATATTTGTCGTGGTTTCGTAACTTGGAGTTAGCTTAAAATAGGCTAATTACGAGTCGTTCATATTCATCTGTGACTTAAATTTAACGTATACTTAGCCAACCACAAGCCTTACTTAAAGTTTAGGGCTGTCGTGTGAACCCCACTGTTCTTTTTTAAACTCTTCAGTTTGAGTGAACTTTGAGAAAGAATCTTACTTCCTTATTAGCACAAGGCGTACCATGTACACTAATAAAATAATGCAAGGCTAAAAAAGAAAAAAAAAGGGTCCATTTTGGTATTAATTCTAACCAAACAAAACTAAATTACTACCGATAGATTCTTTTCACATTCTTCTTATAAGCATACATGATTCTCACTTTCATCTAAAAATCATGCGTCAGATTGTTAAGGAAGAAATTTTAAGAGAACACTCTTGATTAAGTCTTTACTCTAAGGCCAACTTTGACTTTGAGAAAGCATAAGTCAGGCATTTCTTTATTAGAACAAGGCAATCGTGAAACACTGAAAAAAAAAAAACATGGTAAAACACATAAGATAATTGAATTTCAATACAATGAGATAAATAAAGCGTGATACATGTTTGCTAAAAATAAACTCGGGTTGTGGTCATGTGATTAAAATGTGAAAGAAACCTTTTCAATACAATTTGGAAAGGTTGACTATTAGTTGAAAATGATGAGATACTGCGAGCTTGTGACATAATCAAGGATAAGATATCGAAGAAACTTGCTGAACTTGCTTCAGGACATATGTACTACACACAGAAATGAATCATAAACAATTGCCCCGGCTGTTTCTCTTCATATTTCTGTTGTGGGGCACTAAAAAGTGATCCTTTTCTGGGAACATTTTATTTTATGATATTATTCAGAACTGACATGGAAATATGGAGAAAGCTCACAATTTATCTTCACTTAATCTCAGAACTCTTCAAAGCTAAACTATGAACTATGTCACCCTGTATAAGTATCAAAATTAATTTAAAAAAAACATTGCGATTATAACAAATTGTCTGTTTGATGCAAGAACGACGTTAAATCATACCATTTCAATCAGAATTGCACAAACATTCTGAGTTGATTTGATTTGAGTTAATTTACATCACAATAAGCACATAAGCAATACACTATCTTGTAACTCTTTGATATTAACATGAGATGTTTAATCAAAATAACATTTCGTTGTTCACTGAGAGATATGATAGTATTAAAGCGAACTTGATGGCTACTTGAATTAATTTCACATACCTTACCTACCTTGTTCATACTGTCGAGTTATTAATTTATCATTAATTTTCATACATATCTTTTAAAAGATGATAAACATGATAAAGACGTATATATACAAAACAATGTCAGATAAGATAAAACAATATAGTGCAAAAGTAGGCATAGAAATGTCTCGCCCACAGTATACAAAGGTATACGTGCCGCTTGATATCTCAGACAAGACAGTGTGCAAGTCATTTTTTTTTAAATTTATTGTATTGTGCAAGTTGATCTATATGTATGTTAATATATGAATATGAAAGCTGTACCATCATTGTAAATATGTAAAATTGAAAGAGGAAAAATTAATGAATTGAATTGAATTAAATTGAATTGAATTACATTGACTTATTTTCATTATACATACTGATTAAGCAACGCCCCTGAAACTCAAGATTAGTAACAATTTTTCGAAGGAGAACATGTATTTTTAACTTTTCTCAAGTATCCTATATTCATCTATCATCCCTTTATTTTTTTTTTCTTTACGTATGTAAGCATGTCATGATACCAAAAGCACACAGGTGCTATAGACAACGGCACTGGAAATAGTTTGACTGGTAAGAGTCAGAAATAAAAAAAAAAGGGTTTCCTTCCGTGCAACATATAATTGTGAAATCGTTACGTTGAGTTTTCCATTTTTAAAATACAAAGCACATTATTAAACTTCATCATGTCCATTATACATACTTAGGAGCAACTTTTGACTATAATCAGATAAAGGACTCAATAAGAAAGTAATTCAGCATTGTCAATTACATTTCTCCCAACACACTGTATTCGAGTTTTAAGGAATGGCAATTGTATTTTAATCATCTGTATCAGCCCATACTAATTGTCTATATCTGATTATTAGATACAATGGTTTCATGCCATTGTGAAAGAAACCGTTGTCACAAGGTCATAACGTGGTAAAGATAATGCCAATTGAGTGACAATAATTGTTTGCTCTACGCCCATTCCAATTGATTATTATTTTTTTTTTTTTGCTTGTTTCTTTTTAGGTAGGAGACAACGTCGCTGAATAAATTGTTTATAGGAGGAATCTAATCTGCCATAAATGGAAATAAACTTTATTTTCTTGTTTACCTTTCTTTGCCTATATAATTATGATAATCTCTCCCCTCATCGGCAAGTTGTCAGGATAAATTAATAAAAGCATCCCTTTCCCCTTTCGCTCCCCTTCTCTCTCTCTTTCTATCTCTCCCTTTCGCAGCTCATAGCTTCTCACAGGTCCATTTACAGAAGTTACAAAATTCGCCCCTAATTTTCAATAACCTTAGACAGTATGGAAAACACCGTGTGATTTCACTGGACCATGATAGAATATGATAATAGTTTTCATCAAGGATGTTCAATTGTAATATTTCCTTGACGAAATATCATTAAAAAGCTGTATCCTCTACAGATTCCGACGAATCGTCGATGGATTCATTAAAAAGATGTATCCTCAACAGATTCCGACCAATCGTCGATGGATTTATTAAAAAGTTGTATCCTCAACAGATTCCGACGAATCGTCGATGGATTCATTAAAAAGCTGTATCCTCTACAGATTCCGACGAATCGTCGATGGATTCATTAAAAAGCTGTATCCTCAACAGATTCCGACTAATCGTCGATGGATTCATTAAAAAGATGTATCCTCAACAGATTCCGACGAATCGTCGATGGATTCATTAAAAAGCTGTATCCTCAACAGATTCCGACGAATCGTCGATGGATTCATTAAAAAGCTGTATCCTCAACAGATTCGGACCAATCGTCGATGGATTCACTGAAAGATGTATAGTAGCCCCGATAAGCCTCCAACTAAAAGAACCAACAAAAAACAAAACAAAACAAAACAACAACAACAGAGATTACGAATATTAGTTTACTTCGAACGTAATGACATGCCAATATGAACGATATTTTCATGGTTGTCGGGGAAACAAAAAAAATGCATCGTAATCTAATTTCTTCCGGCTTTCAATTTAAAAGAAAAAAACGTGAGGTATTTTAAAAAAAAATATCGCCTTTTAAAAGATGTTCAATACAAAACAGAGGCGGCGCCAGGGCATTTCAATGGGGGGGGGGGGGTATAGTTTTGATTACTTTTCTGGTTTTTAACCTTGGCCCACTAGGAGTCTACGTTTTAAATGAAGAAATAGATCTATTATCTAGTTGCATGACTTTGAAATCTCCTCCCCTATACTCTTCTTTATTTCCTCTTCTTCTTCTTGATCATTTGAAAAATGATAGGGGCAGTTTCCCCTGCCTCCCCCCTCCCCCGTAGCACCGTCCCTAAATACAAAGTTGTTCCTTACGTTTCATCGGTCATATCCCCCTACAACATTCCAGTATAGTATAGACCAATTTCACAACGCAAGAGGGCAGCAGACTGTTCGACACAGTTCAACATACTGGGGTGGGCGCTCCAACTTTTACAGTACACAAGTCAATAGCGCGTTATGTACATTCGTTCGATTTTTTGTCTATTTTGACCAGTATATGCAGATTTATTTTAATATTTGCAATGAAAATTTATCAGGGAAGTTCAGGTCGCAGCTGTGCGGTGCTCAAATGCCACAAGGATTAGAGAAAGTTTAAAAATTGGAAGCTAACTGAGTGCGAAATTCACTCGCTTTTGACTCATGAAGCCTGTTTGTATGAGAAGCCGTAGTCCGTACACAGGTTCCGTAAGCAATGTGAAGGAATTCGTCGCCAGTGGGTAAAAACATCAACAGAAGGGACTTTAAGTCAAGAAACATATCATTTTGTACTTTGGCGTAAAATTTAATGAAGTGAAAATTTGACTTTGTAAACAGGGTAAGATTTAGGGCTCCCGTTTACGACGGCTTCTATGCTGCAATCGAACTTTTACTGACAAAACTAAGTTGAAAAACCATCGAAATTACAAAAATACATCATACCTTCATCCGTCAGATATGGCCATTGTCTTACCTCATCTACCCATGTATCCATGCTTTATTTTATTGATCTAGAATAAAGTAAATGGAACAATATCGGGGCATATCTCATATCTTACATTCATTTGTACACAGAGCCAATCGCGGTCAGCGCGCTTGCCCAC
>CM057166.1:26482028-26579893 GCA_029962745.1 Echinometra lucunter | reverse complement strand
CCCCTGCTCCACTACCTCAAACTGTAAAGCCTGATTCTGTGCAGTTATTGGTCAATGGCTCTTTTGGGACTTAAGGGAGCTTATACAGGAGGTGAAAGGGAAATGGCGCAAGAGAGAAAAGGGCGTTTGTCAGACTTAAAAGGGATGCTCATCAGAAGGAGAAGTGTACTATTTTAAACGAAAAAGGGACTTTAAAAGGGCATTTATCATAATGGGCATTATAAAATTTCAAAAAGGGGCACTTGCCGAATGGAAAGGGACAACTCATTAACAAAAGGGGTGCTTATTGCACTCATCTTACATTAATAACATATGATATATAAAATATAGAATATAATATATAATATGTATAACATAAAATATATATAAACATAAATATGTGTAAAAGTAAATAAGAGCATGTATTAGACTTAAATGAGGCACTTATCAGATATGAAAAGGGACACTCTGCAGTTCAGAGGAATTGCACTTTGCGAAACGAAAAGGAAGTCAAAGCGGGCAATAATTACATTTCACATTCATTTGAAGTGTGAAAGGTACGTTATCTAAAATGAAAGGGACACTTATGAAAAGGCGAATGGGCACTTATTAGCACAGGAAATTGGGCCCTTCTAAGAGAGAAGGGGCACTCAACAGGTTTGAAAGGGGGCATTTTTCTGGGGTAAAAAGGTACACTTTTGGGTGCTTCTTCGAAAAGTGGAGAGAGGGTACTGTGCCCCCCCCCCCCCCCGGGAGCGCCGCCTGTTGCCTTACCAGACATTCATGGAATCATTAAAAATATACTCTATGTGCTGAGCACAGACACTCACTGAGAGCTCCGGTGGGCTATCACACTCACTCACTGCTTCTCTAAATAACTAATTAGTTACATGCAATATAAAGGGGAAGATATCACAAGTTTTAGAACAAAAATATTACACATTCTAAATAACAAAATCAATTCACATTAGTTTAAGAAGGTATCCGTGTACTCTGAATATGAATGCTTCCTACAACGTGGTCAGGGAGGGAATTCCATCCACAAGCGGGAAGGCCCAGATACGGGACCAGAAATGAAAACCAAGAACTCATTACCTGGACATGATGAGGTACCTGGAGCGACAGGAGCCATACATATACATTGGTTCATTACACATTTCTCTCTTCCACTGATACATTCAGGCACACAGGTTGATTCTATAGTGGATAAAATGATATATAAATAATGCCACGTTAACAATTTCTAACTGTGTATTCATTTCATATGATACCAGTGGAGAGGAGCAAGGGATGCAATGCAATGCTTCTCATACATCTCTTTTTATTCATTAATGCCATCCAAAATGACGATTATTTGGTATGATCGTATGCTAGGGGTTCTTTTGGTTTAACTTGCCTTCAGTCGAAGGGAATATCACATAAATATTTCTATTTCATATTTAGATGAATTAACGACAGATGTTAAGTTATTAGAGGATACGTTTCACACAATAAAAGCCAACTACTTTTTTTTAAAAGTTATCTTTAATATTCACTAATTTTGCAAGAAAATCCTTGTCTTATCGATATGCAGGGAAGGAATTGATCCAATTTATAGTTGTTGCATTTTCGAGATAGCTTATAAGCATCAATGTTGCTTTCATTTTCTGAAGTGGAGCATTCTATAAGCCACAAAAATGTTTCAACTGACAATTAATTCTTAATCTTGCTCTATTTCATATCGATTTTGATACAAAATGTTTAGCATTTCAACCGAAAAAAATTCTCTCGCTAGTAATTTCATCGGACATGTCGGAGGAGCGCATTATCTTGCGATCATATTTTTACTATGTTTACTTTCAGAATTGATTTATGAAATTTATAAATAAAGAGAAAGAGAGAGAGAAAAATAAAACATTACTATTTTGTGTTACCTGCATTGTAGCTCGATTCAACGTTGTGGCTGCCAGTCAGAAAGATCGAAATTATTCCAAAGCGTATAATCAACCATGAGCAGCACTCTTTTATGTCCATCGCGAGATAGATGTCTTTCGGTCGCTTGCAGAACTGCTCTAATGACGGATGAAATGAAATGAATATCCTTCTGGGTTTTTTTTTTTCAAACTCCGTTAGTACCGAGGATGATAAGCAGACCTTTGCTCCGGGCTATAAATACCAATCGTCTTTTAAAAACTTTGTTTTATCAAAACCCATTGAGTCAATAGACTTATATCAAAGTCAAATTCAACATCAGTGATTTACTAGGAAAGGTTCCACTAACAGTTTTCTATTTTTTCTATTTAATTTTTGGAAATGGAATGCGATGGAAATAGAGATGATGCCTCGTTGGTCGGATGATGTTTCAAAGGCAGTGAACCAAACGAAAGCAAAAGTGAGATGAAGAGACAGAAAGAGAGGTGGAGTGTAAGAGATGGTAATACGTGTCCACTTCACTACTTCACTACTTCACCTTGCATATTATTTTACATTCTAATCTCCTTATTACCACTGAGCCTCCACCCCCCCCCCCCTTTTGACATCCTTACCCGGTCAGAGGTTGTTGGCCCGTTTCCAGATCCAGTATTAAGATCATGATGAAATAAAGTATTGACGTTTACTTTACAACTATATTCGTCCATGTATCAGATGATTATGGTGACGGTTTATTATATTTTGTGTAGTTACATTGATGCTATATTTTTTTGTCTTGTTGATTTTTGAAGTATGTCAATAAGCACTATACCGTGACAATTAACTGATCACATTTCATCAGATTATGATCCAAAGTAATAATACATTAATATTATTGCCCTGCATTGACAGCGTTATGATCTGGACTTATATTAAGATCCTCTTTCATGTTGATTTATATTCTGTAAACATCTTTCCTTTGTGTGAACTCAATGAAGGTGATATCAAATCTTAATTAAAAGATAGGAATAATAGTATATAGAGAAGCGATTCACAAACGTTTAATCAAAAGCTGTTACTAATTAAGAGAGTTATTAAACGTTGGGAAGTCTTAATTTATTTTCTATGGGCGATCTCAATTGGCAATATTGCTTCAAAATGGCAGGTCTTGTGGACAACTCTCAAAATTTTTTGTACACAAAATGTCAGATTTTCTCCATTATCTCTCAGTGCAACTTATCTCTTTCTTATTAGTTCAAGATATCTCAACATAAGTTGAGTTCACTATCAAAGAGACAAGCTGCCCTTGTGAGATAAAATGAAGAAATCTGATATTTTTTTTATATACAAACTATGGAGATGTTTGTCTAGAATATGAAAAAAAGCTGCCCGTTTCGGAAGCGAAATTGCAAACTAGGGGATCACCATAAAAAGTAAATCATTACTTCAAACTTCCATTATTTCATAACCAATTTTGATTAAACCTGTTGAATTTATTCTTTCTATCCGCTCTTTTCATTCAAATAGACTTGTCTCCAGGTTTTTCTTTTCCTTTAAAGTCAATCAGTATCAAATCATACTTCCATAGAAAAGAAGTATGTGAAATGTAAACTTTAAATTGTGAGAAGAAAGACCCTTTTTACTAAACCAAATAGGTCTAAAAATTTGCTCTATATATGTGTGTAGGGTGGGGGGGGGGTGGGGAACTGGCACTCATCTGCAAACAAGCTCCTTTTTCTAATTTAACTTATCTGTTTCCTCCTGATCCCGGAATCTCAACTTTCACAAATCATTTGAAATTCTTCTCCCAATGTATCACAGTTCAGAAATTCAGTATCCGGTCACAAAGTAATACTTGTCCTATGCTTCTAAAATCAACATTATTGTGCATGAAGAGATTTGATTGGGTTTAGCCAAATGTTTCATTTGCTAGGGGCCTTCAATTATAGATACTTTTATATATTTGCTTTTTAGATCCTAATGGTAGAGGCAGTTCTTCCATGACATGTATATGAAACAAAGAGGTAAAAGACCACATGTTAAGTCAGATATTCTCAGGCTTGACCCTTGCTTATCTCTTATTTAAACATTTGACATGAGAATAATCAACATGTGATTATTGGATCCATTTTATGCGCTAACCATAATATTTGTCGTGGTTTCGTAACTTGGATGTTAGCTTAAAATAGGCTAATTACGAGTCGTTCATTCATCTGTGACTTAAATTTAACGTATACTTAGCCAACCACAAGCCTTACTTAAAGTTTAGGGCTGTCGTGTGAACCCCACTGTTCTTTTTATTAAACTCTTCAGTTTGAGTGAACTTTGAGAAAGAATCTTACTTCCTTATTAGCACAAGGCGTACCATGTACACTAATAAAATAATGCAAGGCTAAAAAAGAAAAAAAAAGGGTCCATTTGGTATTAATTCTAACCAAACAAAACTAAATTACTACCGATAGATTCTTTTCACATTCTTCTTATAAGCATACATGATTCTCACTTCATATCTAAAATCATGCGTCAGATTGTTAAGGAAGAATTTTAAGAGAACACTCTTGATTAAGTCTTTACTCTAAGGCCAACTTTGACTTTGAGAAAGCCTAGTCAGGCATTTCTTTATTAGAACCAGGCAATCGTGAAACACTGAAAAAAAAAAACATGGTAAAACACATAAGATAATGAATTTCAATACCATGAGATAAATAAAGCGTGTGATACATGTTTGCTAAAAATAACTCGGGTTGTGGTCATGTGATTAAAATGTGAAAGAAACCTTTTCAATACAATTTGGAAGGTTGACTATTAGTTGAAAATGATGAGATACTGCGAGCTTGTGACATAATCAAGGATAAGATATCGAAGAAACTTGCTGAACTTGCTTCAGGACATATGTACTACACACAGAAATGAATCATAAACAATTGCCCCGGCTGTTCTCTTCATATTTCTGTTGTGGGGCACTAAAAAGTGATCCTTTTTCTGGGAACATTTTATTTTATGATATTATTCAGAACTGACATGGAAATATGGGAGAAAGCTCACAATTTATCTCACTTAATCTCAGAACTCTTCAAAGCTAAACTATGAACTATGTCACCCTGTATAAGTATCAAATTAATTTAAAAAAAAACAATTGCGAATTATAACAAATTGTCTGTTGATGCAAGAACGACGTTAAATCATACCATTTCAATCAGAATTGCACAAACATTCTGAGTTTGATTTGATTTGAGTTAATTTACATCACAATAAGCACATAAGCAATACACTATCTTGTAACTCTTTGATATTAACATGAGATGTTTAATCAAATAACATTTCGTTGTTCACTGAGAGATATGATAGTATTAAAGCGAACTTGATGGCTACTTGAATTAATTTCACATACCTTACCTACCTTGTTCATACTGTCGAGTTATTAATTTATCATTATTTTCATACATATCTTTTAAAGATGATAAACATGATAAAAGACGTATATATACAAACAATGTCAGATAGATAAAAACAATATAGTGCAAAAGTAGGCATAGAAATGGTCTCGCCCACAGTATACAAAGGTATACGTGCCGCTTGATATCTCAGACAAGACAGTGTTGCAAGTCATTTTTTTTAAATTTATTGTATGTGCAAGTTGATCTATATGTATGTTAATATATGAATATGAAAGCTGTACCATCATTGTAAATATGTAAAATTGAAAGAGGAAAAATTAATGAATTAGAATTGAATTAAATTGAATTGAATTACATTGACTTATTTTCATTATACATACTGATTAAGCAAACGCCCCTGAAACTCAAGATTAGTAACAATTTTCGAAGGAGAACATGTATTTTTAACTTTTCTCAAGTATCCTATATTCATCTATCATCCCTTTATTTTTTTTTCTTACGTATGTAAGCATGTCATGATACCAAAGCACACAGGTGCTATAGACAACGGCACTGGAAATAGTTGACTGGTAAGAGTCAGAAATAAAAAAAAAGGGTTTCCTTCCGTGCAACATATAATTGTGAAATCGTTACGTTGAGTTTTCCATTTTTACAATACAAAGCACCTTATTAAACTTCATCATGTCCATTATACATACTTAGGAGCAACTTTTGACTATAATCAGATAAAGGACTCAATAAGAAAGTAATTCAGCATTGTCAATTACATTTCTCCCCACAACACTGTATTCGAGTTTTAAGGAATGGCAATTGTATTTTAATCATCTGTAATCAGCCCATACTAATTGTCTATATCTGATTATTAGATACAATGGGTTTCATGCCATTGTGAAAGAAACCGTTGTCACAAGGTCATAACGTTGTAAAGATAATGCCAATTGAGTGACAATAATTGTTTGCTCTACGCCATTCCAATTGAATTATTATTTTTTTTTTTTTGCTTGTTCTTTTTAGGTAGAGACAACGTCGCTGAATAAATTGTTTATAGGAGGAATCTAATCTGCCATAAATGGAAATAAACTTATTTTCTTGTTTACCTTCTTTGCCTATATAATTATGATAATCTCTCCCCTCATCGGCAGTTGTCAGGATAAAATTAATAAAAGCATCCCTTTCCCCTTTCGCTCCCCTTCTCTCATCTCTTTCTATCTCTCCCTTTCGCAGCTCATAGCTTCTCACAGGTCCATTTACAGAAGTTACAAAATTCGCCCCTAATTTCAATAACCTTAGACAGTATGGAAAACACCGTGTGATTTCCACTGGACCATGATAGAATATGATAATAGTTTTCATCAAGGATGTCAATTGTAATATTTCCTTGGACGAAATATCATTAAAAGCTGTATCCTCTACAGATTCCGACGAATCGTCGATGGATTCATTAAAAGATGTATCCTCAACAGATTCCGACCAATCGTCGATGGATTTATTAAAAGTTGTATCCCTCAACAGATTCCGACGAATCGTCGATGGATTCATTAAAAAGCTGTATCCTCTACAGATTCCGACGAATCGTCGATGGATTCATTAAAAAGCTGTATCCTCAACAGATTCCGACTAATCGTCGATGGATTCATTAAAAAGATGTATCCTCAACAGATTCCGACGAATCGTCGATGGATTCATTAAAAAGCTGTATCCTCAACAGATTCCGACGAATCGTCGATGGATTCATTAAAAAGCTGTATCCTCACAGATTCGGACCAATCGTCGATGGATTCACTGAAAGATGTATAGTAGCCCCGATAAGCCTCCAACTAAAAGACCAACAAAAACAAAACAAAACAAAACAACAACAACAGAGATTACGAATATTAGTTTACTTCGAACGTAATGACATGCCAATATGAACGATATTTTCATGGTTGTCGGGAAACAAAAAAAATGCATCGTAATCTAATTTCTTCCGGCTTCAATTTAAAAGAAAAAAACGTGAGGTATTTTAAAAAAAAATATCGCCTTTTAAAAGATGTTCAATACAAAACAGAGGCGGCGCCAGGGGCATTTCAATGGGGGGGGGGGGGTATAGTTTTGATTACTTTTCTGGTTTTTAACCTTGGCCCACTAGGAGTCTACGTTTAAAATGAAGAAATAGATCTATTATCTAGTTGCATGACTTTGAAATCTCCTCCCCTATACTCTTCTTTATTTCCTCTTCTTCTTCTTGATCATTTGAAAATGATAGGGGCAGTTTCCCCTGCCTCCCCCCCCTCCCCGTAGCACCGTCCCTAAATACAAAGTTGTTCCTTACGTTTCATCGGTCATATCCCCCTACAACATTCCAGTATAGTATAGACCAATTTCACAACGCAAGAGGGCAGCAGACTGTTCGACACAGTTCAACATACTGGGGTGGGCGCTCCAACTTTACAGTACACAAGTCAATAGCGCGTTATGTACATTCGTTCGATTTTTTGTCTATTTGACCAGTATATGCAGATTTATTTTAATATTTGCAATGAAAATTTATCAGGGAAGTTCAGGTCGCAGCTGTGCGGTGCTCAAATGCCACAAGGATTAGAGAAAGTTTAAAAATTGGAAGCTAACTGAGTGCGAAATTCACTCGCTTTGACTCATGAAGCCTGTTTGTATGAGAAGCCGTAGTCCGTACACAGGTTTCCGTAAGCAATGTGAAGGAATTCGTCGCCAGTGGGTAAAAACATCAACAGAAGGGACTTTTAAGTCAAGAACATATCATTTTGTACTTTGGGCGTAAAATTTAATGAGTGAAAATTGACTTTGTAAACAGGGTAAGATTTAGGGCTCCCGTTTACGACGGCTTCTATGCTGCAATCGAACTTTTACTGACAAAACTAAGTTGAAAAACCATCGAAATTACAAAAATACATCATACCTTCATCCGTCAGATATGGCCATTGTCTTACCTCATCTACCCATGTATCCATGCTTTATTTTATTGATCTAGAATAAAGTAAATGGAACAATATCGGGGCATATCTCATATCTTACATTCATTTTGTACACAGAGCCAATCGCGGTCAGCGCGCTTGCCCACAGCAGCAATGGCGTCGCCGATAGAGGGCCAAATACATAAACCGGCCGTGAAATTGGTCTATAGGCACGTAATTGGTTTGAATTAGTTAACCCTCTAGTAATCATTTGATATGTTTTACAACATTTTCTGATTTATGTGAGTGATCTGGCTTTTTCAGCTTCTCTTTGATCGATAATCTAAACTAAAGCAAGCTATTGATTATTTCAAAGCTTCTAGCTTGACTTTACATTGTATGCAGTCTAGAGTTTGTGCAGCTATTACTAATTCAAACACGATTATATGTTTACCTTTTTATCTTTTTGGACTTTGGTACATCCATTGTTTCTTCTTGGTGCGTGATCTTTCTTCTACCCGACTTCCTGATAACACAGATCAGGGACACGAGCAGGGAGAAGAATTATAGAGCCTCCTACGGCTGCCACTGTAATAAGGATCCATGGCGCTGAAATAAACACACACAAACAAAGGAAACCTTAATCTTCGTCCAACGTTCATATATTTCTCTTCTTCTTGGAGACCCCATCCCCGTCTCCCCCTCCTTCTCCCCCACCCCCACTCCCGCCATTCTTCTCCTAATTCTCTACATCTCGCCTTTTCTTTCCCGCGTTACAATTTTTACTTGTCCTGGTTGCCCTATATGTCGTTTCTATATATCTTACTTCTCTTTCACCTCCCTCTCTCTCTATCTCTTTCCCAGACATACCAGAGTAAGAATGATTCAGAATCAGTCTCCTTACTCTATAACGTACCTATTGAAGGTGAGTTTGTAGAAGCCTCATCTGTAATCATGGACGTCGTTGATACTATTGGCAGAAATTAATACAAAATGAAACAAAGGGTAAGAAAGTTTCTTTCAGCATATTCTTTGAACATATCACAAAACAAGCGAAATATCTATACACGTTCAGTTGTACATTCGCGATAAATACATGTAAAACAATATAATACAATAGAATAGAACAGAATACAATAAATAAAGTCATATAGCACTCTTACACATGACTGGTTTCACAGCGCTTGACAAAGTTCACCCATTAACATGAAAAAAATAAAGTTAACGCTACATTTCAAGATTTAAATTCTTGGAATAGCCTATTTTTGGGGGTCTAAACCATAGTTCTCTCAGATTACGCATGAAAGAGAATGTATTTTAAAGTTCCATAAAAATGATTTAAAAAAAGCGTTACCACTTATCATTAGATTTGAGGTTACACTATGAGCTCATGACAAGCGCTCAGTACGTTTTCCGAAATCAATTTTCACTACTGTACCATCTGGACAAATTCAGTTTATTTTTCATATGGCGTTTCCTATATGTCATATGATTCTCAATTCGTAATTAATCATAATTATTTAGATTAAAAGTTCCGAACTTAACACTTTTAAAAGAATGTATCAGGAAGTTAACAGTTCTACCTATTTCGCACAGCAGGCCTGGGGGTTTAGATACCGACTTATATCCTTCATTGCAGGTGCAGTTGAAGCCCTCTTCGTCCGTATCGGAACAGCTTGCGAACGGTGAACAGTCATCTAATCCTAGCAAGCACTCATTAGCAGCTATATGACATGGAATACGATAGAGTATGGTATTCAGGTGTCATACATGCATCCAGTAAAATCAGCATGAACACGTATAATGATGTTTTGAATTCGTCTAAAGGACCAAGAGCAAGCCTGACCAGCAATTATACATATTTTATCAACTCATAAATATCTGCCATGTCACTTTATATTTCTTTAATATCAGCATTAACTGCAGGATACTTACGTTCGATTACAATGTTGCTCGCATCTAATATGTACGTCGAGTTACTGCTAATTATGTAATCATCTTTTGTCATGACGTCATCTACGTGATTTGCAAGACTATCCTTCGTAATGGATGAATCGGATGCGAAGTAAACTAGAGAGATAGCGATGATGCTCCCGCTTTGGAAAGAGAAGATCTCTGATCCTAAGAAGTTAGGTAATCCATCAAAAATGGAAGTTATCTAGGTCAAGAATGAGACGAAAAGAAAATTATAAACCTACTCTGGCTCTTGTCGTTACTGTCAAACGAGTCAGTTTACTCTTAGCCGCTTTCATTTACTATGCTGGTTTACAAGCAAGGTGTTATAGTTCAAATCATAGTTTTTTCCGTTTCTGTCATTTTTGCACTGTCGTCGAACTGCCTTGCGTGCGCACTCTAACTATGGAATTAGTTACCGTTAGAAATTAGAAAATCCCCAACTGTAGATTTATATTGACACTTGAAATGCATCTCTTTATTCAAATGCCCCTTCCCCTATTGTTTAATCATATACACATCAGGAGCCCTGGCAGCCCAGAATATACATTTAAAGGAGAATCAAACCCAGGAATCGGTGTGCTCTTAGTGAATGGAGATGACCAAGAAGAGTAAACAGAGAAAGTTTGAGCAAAATCGGACAATCTGTTCAAGAGTTATGAATTTTGAAAGTTTCAGTAAATCGCTATTATTGGGATCCTTGTGTTGGCACCTTTGCCAGCATCTGTGATGTCATCGTGGACAACTCTCCATTCTTTTTTTGCATAAATTTTCAAAAAAAAATTGTTTTATATGAAATTTCAAGTCACGAATCAACATAATTCTTTCCAAAATGCTTGCAGAATTGATGTAGCCATGTCATACTCAAACTATAGTTTGAGTATGACTTGGCTACAATCAAACAAATTTTTATTTTTTCTTGAAAATGAAGACAATGTGAAATTCTGTGTGCAAAATGAATGGAGAGTAGTCTTTTCCACGATGACATCACAGATGCTGGCAAAGTTGCCAACTCAAGGATCCCCATAATAAGGATTTACTAAAACTTTCAAAGTTTTGCTCAAACTTTCACTGTTTATTAACTCTTCTTGTTCTTCTTCATTCACTGGAAGCACACTGATGTCTGGGTAGAATTTTCCTTTTAGTACAGAGGTTCTGTGCTTCATAAATAAATGTATGGTCATTTTCAATTCTTCAGACATGCTTGATTATACACCTGAACATGACAATTGTGGCAGTGGCCAAACTATTATAATCACATCGTACCGCAATAACGAGGTCTCCTTGTAGCTCGTTATAAACAGAACTTTGTTTGTCCATGAGGTCTCTACTGAAGGTGGCTTGACCATCATTAATCAGCAGGATTCTAAACGTCAAGGAGAAGGATTTGGTATCTGAAAAGGATCCAAATGAATCAAAGACATATTAAAGTCAACAAGCTAGGAATTGTACATACACAATGGGATTTCTTAGCTGGTGTTTGGACTTATTAAAGAAGATCTTATTGTTGTATTGTGTACTCAGTCAAAGAACTATCACAAGAAGTTAGTGCCACCATTGCCTGATTTCTGATTAAACGCATAGTTTACTTGTTCTTCTCACTTTATCGCATAAACCGCTAAACTTTTGATTTAATCATGATGTAAAACAAATGTAAAATCTATTTCTCTTTTTTCTAGCTGTCCTTCATGAGCAAATAGTTTAAAGAGCAGCTGATTATTCACTTAGTGGTTGGGACTACCTGGACTCTAGAGAGGAAAGGAATCATGGCCATAATGACCAAGGGCGTCAACCGGTTCTGAGGAGTGGGGGGAGGGGTGCCATTAGCGAGGGAACGTAGTGACCGAGCCTGAGCTTGCGAAGGGGGGGGGGGGGGGAGGGTGTGGGAGGGGAGTCCCCCTCCTACGGTAGGGAGCTTTTTGCATTTCTTGCTTGAAATAATGCAAGTTGGTCCATATTTACAGGGTCTTTTGTCTACTTCAAACGTTTCTTTTAATTCTGATCCCAAAGAAGTGTGTGTGTGTGTGTGTGTGGGGGGGGGGATTACATGATGTCCCCCCACTATTCAAAGTAGGGGGGGGGGGGAGATGTTCCCCCGTCCCCCGCCTGTTGATGCCCATGAAAATGACAAGTGGAAATCATGGTCTAATACAGAGTGTTTTTACTCTTCTTCCAGCCTACCATACAGTACGAACCATTCTTCCAGACTACCATTCAGTGTGGACCCTTCTTCCAGACCACCATTCAGTGTGGACCCTTCTTCCAGCCTACCATTCAGTGTGGACCCTTCTTTCAGCCTACCATTCAGTGTGGACCCTTCTTCCAGACCACCATTCAGTGTGGACCCTTCTTCCAGCCTACCATTCAGTGTGGACCCTTCTTTCAGCCTACCATTCAGTGTGGACCCTTCTTCCAGACTACCATTCAGTGTGGACCCTTCTTTCAGCCTACCATTCAGTGTGGACCCTTCTTTCAGCCTACCATTCAGTGTGGACCCTTCTTCCAGACCACCATTCAGTGTGGAACCTTCTTTCAGACCACCATTCAGTGTGGAACCTTCTTTCAGACCACCATTCAGTGTGGACCCTTCTTCCAGACCACCATTCAGTGTGGACCCTTCTTCCAGACCACCATTCAGTGTGGAACCTTCTTTCAGACCACCATTCAGTGTGGACCCTTCTTCCAGACCACCATTCAGTGTGGACCCTTCTTCCAGACCACCATTCAGTGTGGACCCTTCTTCCAGACCACCATTCAGTGTGGACCTTTCTTCCAGACTACCATTCAGTGTGGACCATTCTTTCAGCCTACCATACAGTGTGGACCTTTCTTCAAGCCTACCATTCAGTGTGGACCCTTCTTCCAGACTACCATTCAGAGTGGACCCTTCTTCCAGACCACCATTCAGTGTGGACCCTTCTTCTAGACTACCATTCAGTGTGGACCCTTCTTCCAGACTACCATTCAGAGTGGACCCTTCTTCCAGACCACCATTCAGTGTGGACCCTTCTTCCAGACTACCATTCAGTGTGGACCCTTCTTCTAGACTACCATTCAGTGTGGACCATTCTTCCAGACTACCATTCAGTGTGGACCCTTTATCCAGCTTTCCACATAGTGTGGACCCTTCTTCAAGCCTACCACACAGTGTG
This sequence comes from Echinometra lucunter, assembly GCA_029962745.1. Taxonomy (NCBI): domain Eukaryota; kingdom Metazoa; phylum Echinodermata; class Echinoidea; order Camarodonta; family Echinometridae; genus Echinometra; species Echinometra lucunter. The sequence continues at coordinate 26,566,612 of CM057166.1, read as the reverse complement.
GACCCTTATTTCAGCCTACCTTACAATGTGGACCCCTTTTCGAGCATCCCACACAGTGTGGACCCTTCTTTTAGCCTACCATACAGTGTGGACCCTTCTTCTAGCATGCCACACAGTGTGGACCCTTCTTTCGGCCTACCACACTTTGGACCCTTCCTCTTGCTTTATACACCGTGTGGAACTTTCTTCCAGCCTACCACACTGTGGGCCCTTCTTCCTGCTTTATACACCATGTGGACCCTTCTTCCAGCCTAACACACTTTGGACCCTTATTTCAACCTTCCATACAGCGGGGACCCTTCTTTTGGCCTACTCTACAGCGTGGACCCTTCTTTCAGCCTACCACACTGTGGGCCCTTATTCCTGCGTTATAACAGTGTGGACCCAGCCTACCTGAACATCCATCGCTGAATGCCGCTTGGTATTTGCTTGGTCTGCATTTACATCGTCCCTCTAAACATGTTTCTGTCTCAGGATTACAGCTCCCACATGGCTCTAAAACTCGCAGTAGATAGAAGAGAGAGAGAGAGAGAGAGAGGGGCATAGAAACCTATGACGCTGTTCATTCTGCATAGAAAAACATTGCAGTATATAACTGGCCTCAGTGAATATTTTCCTTCCAAATTTTGACCAGGTAAATGGAAAAAAAACAACAACACGAGTTTATGATTTGCGAGTTGTGGGCTTCCCTAAAAAAAACCCTGACCCAAAAACCTGCATTTACAGAAAATGAAATTAATATATATATATATATATTTTTTTTTTTTTACCTTGACTATTCATTTCAGTAGCAATGTTACTTTCTGTTCCTTCTGGTCTGGTTGTTGTTACTGAGTTATCGTCTGTTGATGTTGTAATGGTTTCACGACTGATCAATGTACTATCCATAATCCCACTAGCAGTAGGGTATGTTGACGAGGCAGCTCCTGTTGTTACCACTGTGGTATCTCCTACAGTTCTATAATTCATACTTGTTATGTCTTTCTTCGATGTCTTGGCCCTTACATCTGAAGTCAAAGCATCTCCTGTAAATTGATTTTCTGATGTCATAATCCACTCTGTCGAAGACATGGTACTCGAGGAACCATTTGCCAGTTTTGTTGCTTCGGCTGTCTTCTTTCCCAATGTCGTCAATTCCGCACGTGTGCCCGCAACCGCCGAAGTAATATCTCCTTTATCCATTGTCAATGCATTTCTAGTAGACTGTTTTTCGGGAGACGTCATAAACAACTCAGTCGGGATAGTTGAAGGGCCATCTGTCTTTTCTATTAACTCGGTTGTTACCTCTTCATTTTCTCCTGCTGTCGTCCGGTGAAAATCAATTGCAGATGTAGTGGTCCTTATATCTGAAGTCATTGCATTTTCTGTGAATTCCTTTTCAGGAGATGTCACCTTCATCTCAGTCGAAATAGTTGAAGGGCCATCTGTCTTTTCAGTTAATTTGGTTTTTATCTCTTCATTTTCTCCTGCTGTCGTCGAGTCGGCACTTGTAATATCTGTGACCGATGCAGAGGTCCTTATGTCCGAAGTCAATGCATTTTCTGTCGATTGTTTCGCAGGAGAAGTCAACATCCACTCAGTCGGAGTTATTAAGGAAACATCTGTTAACTCTTGATTAGTAATAGTACTTCTAGAGGTCGGTTTGTCCGTGTCAGAGTAGGTAAATGTCGTCATAGACTTCACTCCTCTGGCAGTTGTAATTTGAAGTGAAGGAAATATAACACCATCAGTTGTTGCTTCAATCGTTGAACCTTTATTACTCGTAGCGGAGATTTTAGATGACACTGAAGCCATAAATTCAGCTGTCGTCCCGTCTGCCGAGGTAGCTACATCCTCTGTAGTAAACTGTTCAGTCGTCATTTCTTTTGATGACGTTCTGGTGGAGATCATTTGAGATGAAATGTCATGTGTAGTCGTTGCTATTCTTGTAGTCGACGGCATTTCATCTGTACTTTGTTTGATCTCTTCTGTTGACTGCTCACTTTTCGTGCTCGAAGTTAATAAATCGGTCGTTCTTCCGTCCGTCGGCATCATCTTGTTTGTTGAAGAAATTAGATTCTCGGTTGTCACGCTATTCTGGGTTAAGTCCCATGCCATCGTCTGTAATTGACTCGTTCTTTTATTTGCCATATCTGTGGTTTCTAATTCTACTGTCGTAGTAGTTGTAGTTGCTGAGACTGCTGTATCGAGGTTCCTCGATGTTCCTCTTGATAGAACTGATGCTGAATATCCTTCACTTGAATATGTTTTGAAGTTAGTCTGCATGTATGGTGAAGAAAAAGAAGAAGTAACAATCGGAGTATTTGTCCGATGATCTGAAGTATGCGTAGTTTGTTCTAAGGATTCAGGAGTTGTGGCACTTTGAAATGTTGTCCTAGGACTATCCGTCACCATTTCACGTGTGCCTGTGCCTTGTTCTTCATCGGTAGTAAACATATCAGCAGTTACTATCGTAAAGTCAGCATTCTCTGTACGCAATGTCCTTGACCTATCCGAGTATGGTGATGTTGGTACGCCTTCTGAAGTTTGACTTTTGTCTGTTTTGTCTTGAGAGGAAGTCAGACCATCAGTTGTCACTCTAGAATGGGATGTGAAGTGGGAAGATGTTTCCAAAACACCATCTGTTCTTTCATCAGTAGCCTCACTCGTTGTTGGATCATGACTTTCTGCAGGCGTAGCTTCTGAATTCGTTTGAAAATATTCGTCAGTTGTATAATCCGTGTTATCTTCTGTACTCGCTTCTGTGTCCTCAGTTGTGGCATGGAATTTTGTTATATCCGTAGTAGCTGAGTTTGCATTGATACTGTCCGTTGTGATTTTAGGAGTTGACTTGGATGATTCGGTAACAGAAATTGGATGCTCTGTAACAGATGCAGTTGTTGTGCCAAGTACATTTGGTGTAAAAGTCTTTGGTGTAAGAATACTTGTAGACAAAGATGTTGCATCTGATGGTTGTAACCAACCAGTCACTGAAACAAGAGTAATTTGTGACGTTGAATCAGACTGTGAGACATCATCTGTAAGCTCATTTGTAGTAGTTATATCAGTAATTGTCCGACTCGATGTCTGTGAAAGTGATGTTATTGTATTCGACTCGTCTGTAGTTGGTTTTGCCCCATTTGTCTTGACGTCTTTATCTGTATAAGCTATGGGAACTGAAGTAGAACTTGGTATTATCCATGAAGACGTTTGGGATAAAGTCTCCTCAGTAGTGGGCAATAAAGGAGTAGTCATTTCACTTAATGTGGTAGCAGATGGTTCCAGAGAGGTTAGCTCTGATGGTTCTGGTGTCATGTTTATAGCTCGAGTTGGTTGAAAGGATGGGGAAACCCCATTCGTTTGCGTCAATGCTGGGGACACACTAAGAATCGTCGTTGTTGAGAAATCCGTTGTACCAGTGGTTGTGAATGATGTTGGGTTGCCAGTTCTTGTAAAATCGGTTGCAGGCTCACTAAACGTTGCCTTGTCTGTTACCGTTATTTTGTGCACTGTCGGTGCGGTAGCATCAGTTTGAAGTAGTTCAGATGTTGTAACATCTTCTGCACCAGTAAAGGTAACAGCGGATGCAGTAGAATCTGAAACGACCGTAGTCATAAAATTGGTTCGCTCAGTCCTTTCAGAGCTTGAGGTATCCCTTGAAGTAGATTTCCCTGTAGCCGTCATCGTTTGTGTTGTCGTGAATCTGGGCGTTTCCTTTGATGGCAGAGTTGTTACTTGGGTAGCTACTGTCCCTGCTGTCATTTCGGAGACTGTAATGCTGGATATTGTTTGTAGTGGGTTTGTGGTATCCTGTGGTGCCAAGGTAATTGTCGATGAGCTAGACACAGGGCTAGACATTTCTGGATCGGTAGGCGTGTCAGTCCGATCAATTGTGCTTCGTGTCGCTTGTGCCGTCCAGGTTATTTCGTCTGTTGATGACGTTGTCTGACGGATAGCTTCGGTTATATCAGCTGTTGATGTTGTTTGAATTTCTGTTTGATGAATAAAGAAAAATGACAGCACTGAAATGAATTTGTTTTAGCCGTACAATGACAGACTCATGAGATGACTGCATGTCGACTACCCGCTTCTGCACTGATCGTGGCAATTGTAATACTTTTCGGTACGTTATTTCATACCGGGCGATTAAATGGTTAAGCACTCCCAAATCGTGCCTGTACTTATTTCGCACAGCAATATCCTCTGAAAGGCATTTTCAGATATGAGGTGGGAAACTGCAGGGGTTCTGTAAGCATAATTTTATGTACAAAATGAATGGTAATGACGTAAAGGAGTGCCCTTAAAAAGTCTCGCACACATTCACTTGCGTGTCATCAAATGAGCTTAACTCCCCCCCCCCCCCATAAATATTCACATTTACGAGAGTTATTTTGAATGACAGCGCCGTAAAAACTACGAGCAACAAAAACCCTCGGACCCCCCCCCCCCTTAAATAAGCTAATAACAATGATTTAATATAGCGCAATGGAAGATGAGATTTTTCTTACCGATGCAGAATGCTTCGCCTTCAGGTATCCAAGCTCCATTTTGGCAGGTCAGTTCCGAAGGCCCGTCAATGATATAACCTTCCTCTATGCATGATAGACGGAAGGCTGTACTGTCAGGGTACCAGACTAGCTCCAAAGGCTCGTCTGAATATTCGAATGCGATGTCCTCATGAAGATCAAGAGCCTCACATGGCTCTGGAATAAATTGATATGAATTTATTGAACTTATAGGTCTACGATGCATTCGTGCTGTTGCATCTCTATATCAAGTTGTGATGATTAGACTACATCTCTAAAAGGCAGAACATACCTACATAGAACGTAGCTTATAGATTGGCTTATGGATATAAGTTTAGCATTAAACGTAACATAATTAAACAAATATAACACTTATACACCATCTGAGCATTACTGTGTACAAATCGAATCTGAACCTAAGCATCAAGATCGGAAGGGACACAATGAAGAAACTAAACGAAACATTTATGAAAATAATTATACATTTAGGTAACGTTTCAGGGTACCGTGATACACTTAATGGTAGTAAATAGTAGTGGTAATAAAAAAAAAATTGGTATGAAACTAATTGAAAATAGTCTCATAATTATTGCCGGCTTGCCTTTAAAAAAAGAAATGCGTGGCATCATTTGGTATTCCACTCATGATTTCCGGTGACTTTCAATTAAATGATTCAAATGATTATATCAATCGTTCCCTTCTGCCCTACGCTATCCACTACTCACCTCCGACCGCCACCCGAACAGTGGTGCACAGCGTTTCGCACAGTCATGTCGCGTTAACAGAAATCTTATTGGCTTACACGCCGTATGTGAACAAAAAAAAAAAGACGTCTGCACACAAAACTCGATAGTTTTTTTTCTTTAATATTTTAGCCATTTCTGAACCAATTTTGCTCAAACAAACGTCACTTACGTTTGAAATTAATCATTTAAAACCGGTATATGTGGTAATTTTCTGTTCAGCTACCAAAGTGGTTAAATCTCCAAAGCGCCCTCTCTTCCACTACTGACTTCTGACTTCGGGGGGGGGGGGGGGGGGGGGGTCGGGGGGTCGTAGATCCTAATTTAATAATCTTTTTTTTTTCTAGTATGTTCTTACCAGTAACGAGAACTGATGCGTCGTCTAGAGTGAAACGGAAAGATAACCCATCAATTGTTGAAATTTCGCTCAGGGTAGTTTTGGTCTCATCTCTGACTCTTTCGAGAGTTCCAGATGCTGATAATTTATCAATAAAAACGACTGCGTAGACGTCCAATCCACTGGTACCAGGGTCTGAGAATGAGACTATTTTTGAAAGCAGGTAACCATCCAACATTGTGTAGATACTACCTATCTAGTAGATAAAACGGTTATGAAGAGAGAAGAAAAGGCAAAACAAAACATTTCTGTCATAATCAAAATATCAATCTCATCCTTATTGTTCAATTCGAGTCCTTTTGAGATTTCATAGTGCTGCAAACACCTGTACTGTTTTGCTTTATTCCAGTTTTTCATCATATTATCCGTAATGTTATTAAACTCACCGCATGAACAACCTCTGTTTCCATCTCTATAAAGGTCTGTGACTCTTGATCTGCATAGTCAGTCAGGTAAGTTGCAAGAAAGTCGTCGATGTGGGTAATTTGAAATGTCAGTTCAAATGCTCTCACATCTAAACAAGGAGAAAGAAAATATCAATTTGAGCTTGGATTGTTATAATACGCATACACTGCTTTTGCAATATTACATAATTGATTTAATTGTTATTAAACGCAATAACACTCATAATATAATAATAATGGGTTCTTGTATAGCGGTCATGTCTGTAAGACCTGACACTCCTGGTGCTCTACCCTAATACCCCGGCTGCAGCTGAATCGCTGCTATTACAGCGCTCTAGCATTTCAAGAAAATTCTACTTACCGGGCACCCATTTACTATAAATGGTCGAGAGTGGCAATTCTAGATTAAAGGCATTGGCTAACTTTGTGAGCAGCTGATTGAAAAATTCTTAAACTAAGATGAAACATGTGTATGAGTACTTGTATTTGAACTAAAAAAAAACCCTGAAACCAACCATAATTTGGAATGAAAAGCTGTAAGTTAGACGCAAACCGCGATTTTATTAGTTTCGTCTGGAGAGACAATAAACTAAGAGGACCGTTTGCAAGAATTAAAAAATGCCGTTACCTGCCTTCAGCCACGTGATACGTCAATAGACCAATTTCACAACGTATGAGGGCAGCAGACTGTTCGACACAGTTCGACATACTGCGGTGGGCGCTCCAACTTTTATATTACACAAGTCAATAGCGCGTTATGTACATTCGTTCGATTTTTTGTCTATTTTGACCAGTATATGCAGATTTATTTTAATATTTGCAATGAGAAATTATCAGGAAAGTTCAGGTCGCAGCTGTGCGGTGCTCAAATGCCACAAGAATTAGAGAAAGTTTAAAAATTGGAAGCTAAATGAGTGCGAAATTCACTCGCTTTTGACTCATGAAGCCTGTTTGTGTGAGAAGCCGTACTCCCTACACAGGTTTCCGTAAGCAATGTGAAGGAATTCGTCGCCAGTGGGTAAAAACATCAGCAGAAAGGACTTTGAAGTCAAGAAACATTATCATTATGTACTTTGGCGTAAAATTTAATGAGTGAAAACATGACTTTGTAAAAGGGTAAGGTTTAGGGCTCCCGTTTACTACCGCTTCTATGCTGCAATCGAACTTTTACTGACAAAACTAAGTTGAAAAACCATCGAAAGTACAAAAATACATCATACCTTCATCCGTCAAATATGACCATTGTCTTATCTCATCTACCCATGTATCCATTCTTTATTTTATAGATCTAGAATAAAGTAAATGGAACACTATCGGGGCATATCTCATATCTTACATTCATTTTGTACACAGAGCCAATCGCGGTCAGCGCGCTTGCCCACCGCAGCAATGGCGACGCCGATAGAGGGCCAAATACATAAACCGGAAGTGAAATTGGTCTATACGTACACACAACTCCGTCGAGTCATGCGCGCATGCGCACTCCTTACGTTTGGTCTGTGCAACCGACCCTCGTATATTTTTGAAACATTGGTTCACATTTCTAATATTTAAAAAAAATACTTCCTGTGGATATTATACTCTGAAACTTTCAGACTAGTATTTTCACACTCTAACCCTTATGTTTATCCCATTTTCAAGTAACAAAATGAGATTTAAAAAAAAAAATCATAACAATGTTAACCAATGTCTTCAACGTCTTGCCAAAAGACATGTTAATATAGGATTTCCCGGACAAATTCGCAAGTTTGTCATTCAAATTCATTTATTTTGCATTCAAATTAAACGATTTTGCTGCTGTCAGGTGTATCTCGGATTCAAATCCGTATTACTAGTTATCAAATCTGTAAAATTCTCTTTCACATCTACACATTTTTCATTCAAATTCATGAAAAAGATGCCTTTTTCACCATCTTGTCTTTCAATTTAGCGCAACACGAATTGCTGCCCTCGCGACGTTGTCATTCCAACATTCTAATTCGTTTTTAGCATCCAGTTTAGCACTTTGGGCAGTTAAATTCGAGGGTTGATATAGAATGATTGTTTACAGATTTTTGTCGCTCATTCCAATGTTTCTTTTGAATTTCATAAGTTTCTCTTTTGTATTTTATGACAAATAATGTTTTCATTTAGTTAACAATTAGAATGGGAGTTATGTCATCAATTTACGCATTTTTCTAATAATCAATTTAATTTCTACTAATCATGCTTATGATTTATGAGATTCGTATTCGGTCATTAGTGTCTTGCTCTTTCTCATTTCATAACCATAGACATTCAGATCTAATTGTAAATAAACAAAAACAAAAAAAAAAAAGGAAAATCATCTCATGATGACTGATAGTCTCAAGAATTTAAAATTTGTCTCTTGTTTCCTCATAACAAGGGAAAAGTTATTGAGAACGAGGAAGGATAATATACATGCAATTGTGATTGGTGTGGGAACTCATGTATAAAATTCTGAGCATAATTCCTTATATAACTTATAGTCAGAGGGGCAAGTAGGGCTCCCTTTCCCCTTTTCCCAGATACATGTCCATAAAGTGCCGGCCCCTAGCTCCTGCTTTCGTCCCTCTTTACCGAATTTCTGACAGCGCCCCAAAATGTACTGTCCTGAAAATACCGCTATTTCATTAATAGAAATAGCAGAACGGACCATACTGACAAAAAGCATATCTATATCTTCATTATTCATGATTGTAAATGTCAACTGTTTATATGACTAACAAAGTTCCAAACAAATATACAAAACTAACAAACTAGAACACATATGATGTATTACTTTCCCTTAACTTGAATGAAGATATTGCGAACATGAATGCTCGGTGTTGAATATGAATGCTAGAAATGACGCCTCGACAGGTGTTGGCGAATTTGAATGCCAATTAAGCAGTTTTTAAATTGAATGACAAATCTACTAAATCCTTCGATAGATATGTTAAAGCCAAACATAAAACAGGGGAATCGAATGATAATTTACATGGCAAAATCAATTTAGGCGAATTTGAATGCAAAGAAAATGAATTCGAATCACAAACTTGCGATTTTGAACGGGAAATCCTATACCCCGGCGGGAGGGATTCGAACTGCGGACCATGTGCCCTGCAGTCCGGCGACATACCCCCCATGTATGTACTGTGACTTGATACTTATATCTGATCAGTTAATACACATGCTATAAACCAAGAGATATCAAAGCAAAATCAAAGCACAAATGCCACTTTTCTTGACAGTGTGCGCGCGCACCTCTGAAGGTTGCCCCACGGAATGCTCCTAAAATTTCGTCTTTTTATCATTCTGTTTTAGGAGTTGCTTTATCAAACACCTATACCACAGCGCCGTGGTATAGACCAATTTCACGGCCGGTTTGTGTATTTGGCCCTCTATCGGCGACGCCATTGCTGCTGTGGGCAAGCGCGTTGACCGCGATTGGCTCTGTGTACAAAATGAATGTAAGATATGAGATATGCCCCGATATTGTTCCATTTACTTTATTCTAGATCAATAAAATAAAGCATGGATACATGGGTAGATGAGGTAAGACAATGGTCATATCTGACGGATGAAGGTATGATGTATTTTTGTAATTTCGATGGTTTTTCACCTTAGTTTTGTCAGTAAAAGTTCGATTGCAGCATAGAAGCCGTAGTAAACGGGAGCCCTAAATCTTACCCTGTTTACAAAGTCAAGTTTTCACTCATTAAATTTTACGCCAAAGTACATAATGATAATGTTTCTTGACTTAAAAGTCCCTTCTGTTGATGTATTTACCCACTCGCGACGAACTCCTTCACATTGCTTACGGAAACCTGTGTAGGGAGTACGGCTTCTCACACAAACAGGCTTCATGAGTCAAAAGCGAGTGAATTTCGCACTCAGTTAGCTTCCAATTTTCAAACTTTCTCTAATCCTTGTGGCATTTGAACACCGCACAGCTGCGACCTGAACTTCCCTGATAATTTCTCATTGCAAATATTAAAATAAATCTGCATATACTGGTCAAAATAGACAAAAAATCGAACGAATGTACATAACGCGCTATTGACTTGTGTACTATAAAAGTTGGAGCGCCCACCCCAGTATGTCGAACTGTGTCGAACAGGATTTCCCGTCCAGTACAGCTTTGTTTTGAATTGCACTTTCATATCTTGCCATTGAATTTGTCTCATTTTTCTTTGTGCATTTACGTGTATATTTTGAAAACTTTTGTATATGTATTTGAATTTGAATGTAAATCTGTGCAATTCAACCGTCGGTCGCTAGTCAGATCAATAAAGACCCTTTCAATTTGATTCAATTAATTTGTTATATCAGCTATTATCACACAGGCAATCACCCACCCATATGGCGATTGTTCAGGATGTTTGTTTCCACATCCTGGCAACTGGAAGATTATCAGTATTTCACGTCACCTAAGCATGGGAGGGGGAAAACGAACTTAATTCCTGTGATCTTCCGGTCTCTCCTCCCAATGTAACTTATTGGAATGTGCAGATGGACAACTAGACCGGGGTTTCCCCAATACTCTTGTTCAAATAGTGCGGTGGGTTCTTAACGTGCAAAGCTGGTAACCCAGCCTCTACACGGGACCTCCATTTAACGAGTATTTTCCACTGAAACATAGCCTACGTCTATGAAACCATAGAGTTATAAGTATAATTCCATGATGAAACATGGGAAGGGCACGCTCGCACACAACGTAGATTTCAGTCATTCGCCCGGAAGGGACTCGAGCCCACGATCTTTGGTTCGAGGCAGACGCTTTACCGACTGAGCCAACTCGCCTCCTCTATAAAGGTTGAGAAGTGGTCTGGCTGCATGGTTTATCAGCAGAAGTGCTCACCTTCACATGTAGGAACCTGTTCAGGGTTCCACACTCCATCATAGCATGAAGCCAAGGAAGCCCCATAGAGTAACAGATCTTCTGCACTGCAACCGAATCCTATCACTGCATTGTGGCTGTACAACTCGTCTACATTCTCTCCTTCCATGATGATATAGTCTACGTTTGCACTGGCTTGTGGTGCGTTGCATGGTCCTAGCAAAATATAATGTTCATGAATACCATGTTCTAAGTAAGGGTAATCTAAGGTCCGTTAATAAAAGTATATGATTTACGCTTTAGTACTAAAATAATTGGTATTGAATAATCGGAAAATGGCATTATAAACAGAAATACTACATGCCCAATCAGCGTCTGCCACACGAGTGCACTGGAAGCCGAAATCAAACGATTATGAACGGAAACTGTTCGTTCTTGCAGTATAATCTGAGGAGTGTTCAAATCAAAAAGCTTCTGTGGTTCTGTTTTAAACGCTACTTTTCACTTTACATTGAATAATGCTGCCATGATTCAGACCTTGGATGCCAACCAATTGAAACATCGCGAGAAAGCAAAGATAAAATCGAAATGTTTGAAGCCAGCGGTAATACGTGCTTCTGATGTACCACAAAATGTTTCAAAAAGATAGCACTTACGGTAACATTTGAAATCTTCTAGCGATGGTAACCAGAGCCCACGGTTATAGCAGGCGAACCTCTTAGGACCATCACTGGTTATCAGCTGAGTACCACCACAGCTTAGCTCGATGATACTGAAGAGAGGGTAACCATCTTGCATCGGAGTGACGATAGCGTCTGGATCTAGCTTCGTAGTGTCCGGAAAATCACAAACTTTATAATGATATACAAAACGGGAAGAAAAATATCAATAGCAAGTCGCAAATACGATGAATCCTCCATCATTCTTTGACTGATAATAATCTGCATGTGTCACCATGCTACCACCATTACAAGGTGGACACCATGCTCGTACACAAAAAAGTGTGAAAAGGGTTGTTGTTTTCTAGGACGTGCGATGTACGCGCGTACAGTGAAAATGGAATAAAAATAGCAAAAATCAGGGGGAAAAAAAGTATACTTTTATAACAGCCTGGGTGAGAATACTTGTTTAGGGTGGGGAAAACATGAAAAAATACTTGTTTACGGTATTCTGAGATCGAAGGACAAGATACTTGTTTAGGGTCCATTTTGAAAGTCCATGTACAAGCATGGTGTCCACCTTGTAATGACAGTACCCCCCCCCCCCCGGCTGTTTCAATGTACTAAAAAGCCCAGGCGCCCCCTCACGGTGTATTAATTCATAACGATACACACATGTACTGTTGACAGCGCGCCGCGCTGATGTGTTTCGAACACTCGAGGAACGATGCCCAACGTAAGAATCGGAAACAACGGTCCCACGTCTTGTACCTGGTCATCGATGTAAGCGATATTCCGTCCATTTTGCATGAAAGGAAAGAGTAAGTTCATGAAGCTAATAAAGTTCGAGTGTGTTTTCAGTGTTGAAAAGACAGGGTTGACTTAAAGTCTTGTTTTGTGAAAAACCGAGTGAAGGCTCTGGTAAAGTTTTATCCGCTTCTGAAGTATTCGATTTGTACTATGCGACCATTTGTATGAAAATTTTCACCCATTCCCACTGCTGTAGGTATCACTGTGGTTGAAAATGTACTGTTTGAATAATGCAGTTGCATTAAGAAATCATATTCTTAAGAATCAACAAAAGGTCTATCGCAAAAGTTATAATTTTGCTGCGATTTTATTTTTTGCTGTAAAATACAACTGAAAATTTACAAGCAGCTTTGGTGGCAACAAATCAGTTTCGCATATTTTTGGACTTGGTTCATTTCTTTCTTTATTTACTCAGTTTTTTATGGAATTGTCATTGTGTGAAAATTCTAGAAAACAAAATGTGTCTTTTGGTTTATCACATGACTCTGAAGGTTGAATCGATCAACAATCGACTGGTAGCATTCTGCAAGATGACCTTCTCCAAGTTCAGAACGTTTCTAGGCAGGTTTCTGTTGAGGAGATATCAGTGTGGTAATATGTGATGACAGTTTGATGGAACTAGAGGCTTGGGGACAGATTACAGACACTGTGTCAATAGATGATAAAGTAGGACCAAGAGGTTGTAAAGTGTTGCAGTTTGAGACCATGTTCACAAGATACTATCAGCACATCAGGACAGTTCATTCACACTTGGTTTCTTTTACAACAAAAATCATCACAACCTTACAGTGGTCCGACTGTTCTGAACTTTGAAATTCATGAGCGTGCCAGTATGCAGTTGTAAATCAAGACATCTTTTGCCAATGACTTCACATTTTCCTGACCTATTGCCAAAAGTTTATTGCACAGCAAGGGAAAAACTATCTTTCTTTACTTTTTTGGTTTAGGTTGACATTTTCATCAATCTAATATAATCTGAACGACAGCAGATAGATTGTGCTTAGATTTTATTGGTACATTTTGCTATGTACACGTTTTCTGAATTATTCATTGAGCTGAATTTGTATGAACTATTTTTTTTTTCAATGTATATACTCATATCACTTGATTAAATTGTAGCTTCAGGACTTCAAAAGAATTGTTTTGTAAATTAGACAATTTATCAAAATTTCATTGCTCTTCATTGCTCCTTAGATTCATAAGGGTTACATTGGAAAGAGATTCCAGGAATATGCTGAATGGTGAAAATTTCTCAGAACAATTACATAGTTGTTGGTGAGGAGGCGGGGGGGGGGTGACATTCAAGTGTTGCTACTTTCTAAAACCCTTTCTTCATCTCTTTTCTTTTTATAAGTCAGTCTTGGGGATATGATGAGATGTAACCATTAATGTAATTTAGTTATGCCTTCCATTAAAATGTCTGTCTGGATGAGGAATAATCCTGCCTTTCCTTTATTCTGAAAATCGGTTGAAATTATCCTAAAATTATTTCTCTTTTGTTAAACCCACTATTTTCCCCATGCTTTCAAGTTTTATAGTACAGTGGAAACTCTGTATAAAGAGATCTACTATAACAAAATTCCTGATATACAACCTAATATTTCGGTCCCTGCTCTTTATATTCTATTGTTTATTTTTAACCTGATATAACAAAATTCCTGCTATAACAAGGTAATTTGGGTGGTCCCAAAAACCTCCTTATACTGAGTTTCCACAGTATCATAGCAAGCAGTTTAAAGCAAAGACTTAAAGTCCTCTGTATTCCTAATGAATCATCATCATAATTTCAGTCAGCTTCTTCCTTCTTATGAAGAGTTATCGACTCTTGTGCCATGATAGTAGTACCTCTTCTTTATTGCTCCAGTCTTTTCTGTGGAAATTGATTCAGTAATTCTTCTCGCTCTTTGATATGTTGCAGTCATTGGTAGATCTAGAGCAATCTGATCTGTGTAACTGATAGAGATTCGATTACCACTCCCCCTCCCAAGTTACCTTACACCCCTTTTCAGTTATCGGAGCACTTGTCAATTTTCAGTGTTCATTAGTACATATATAGGATTTATCTGAGGGGGCTCTTAGATTTGAATGAAGTTTTGATAAGCAACAGCAGACTGAAGCAATCTTATGGAACAGTATACATGTACAATTTTACAAATGCAAGATCCCCACATGACATTTATAAAATTTGTGTATATAAATATGAAATTTCTGTCTCCCTCTAAGGTCGTAACTGTGTCCACAACTTTAAGGGTTAAAAGTCAAATGTATTGTGTGTAAAAGAAGAAATGCATGAAAAGTCAATGCAAAAGGTGGGAAATGAGAATGTGATATAAAGGTGTCAGACCCATAAAACCACCATACATGAAAGATGACATATGACGAGAGAAATGAAATGAAAAATAAGGTTGTGGAAGTGGAAAAGAGAGTGTTAAAGCGAAGCCAGAGATAAAGCTGAGAGATAGATGAGATGTGCTCTGGTGGATGAAGAAACGGAATAAAAGTTGTGAGGTGGATGAAAACTATGGAAGGGGGGAGGGGGAAATGAGGAGCTATGATTTATTCTGAAATAGCCCAAGAGAATGATCAATTGGTCGGGTGGTGGGGGAATTTTCCAAAGAGTGTCTCGTTTTATTCCAATAAAATTTGCCGATAAGCGCTCGGCTTTTCAGGTGTTCCCCCTCCCTTCCCACAATAGAAAATTACTGATGAGCAAGAAAAAAAAGGGGGATTTTTCAGGTGAGTTTAAATTTACCAAAGTGATTAATCGACGTAAACAATAAAACTTCCCAAATTTGCCGGGGGGGGGGGGGTATTATTTTTTATATCACAATCCTTTAATGTTGGTGTCAGAGTCCCCCCCCCCCCCCGATTGGCGCCTGTGCAATGATTTGATCATTGCATCTTTCTATCGATTTCAGATGAAACTTTCATTTAAATAATGTAAAGTTGTTTATTTGTGTACTGTATTGTTGTTCTTGTTAATCTGACATCTAATGAAATATCGAGATGTTCGTAGAATTTGTGATTCCATCAAATCAAGTCATGGGTGAAATATAGAAATCAGATATATTGTGTAAAACTGGTAGATTTTTCTTTAGATGTATACGCATGTGAGTGGCTTCACTTGTTTTCAAGATATTGGACTGATTAAATACGGCTTAAATGTAATGGAAGTTTGTAATGCGGAGTTAACTGGACGTCCCGACAAAAGTGAGAAGACAATTCTGGATTTATCGTATTTTGGCATCATATTGGATGAATGTAGACATTCTGAATAATATTTTCCAGTGGAACTTATGTACCTCTATGAAACAGTTCGAAGGAATTCTTTATGAGGTAAGCGAAAAATGAATTACGACATATTTAAGAGTCAATATTTTGTCACTCGCGTTGTACATTGCTGAGCGATTCTGTGATAATAAATTTTACAATAGCATGAGCGTAATCAGGTACAGCACGCCCGGATTTTGCGCGTGCGTTTTTAGGGGCTTGTTTTGTACATGGCCTGTGGGAGTGAAACAGCCGTGCCCCCCGGCATACTACTACTACTACTACTGCTGCTGCTGCTGCTGCTGCTACTACTACTACTACTACTGCTGCTACTACTATACTACTACTAATACTACTACTACTACTACTACTACTATACTACTACTGCTGCTGCTGCTGCTGCTGCTGCTACTACTACTGCTACTACTATACTACTACTACTACTACTACTGCTGCTGCTGCTGCTACTGCTACTACTACTACTACTACTACTAATAATAACAATGATAATAATAATAATGATGATAATAATAATAATAATAATAATAATAATAATAATAATAATAATGATAATAAAACGATCCTGCCGTTGTTTTTTTTTTCAAGACAGACCAGACATAAAGCTGCAATCTCTGTTTGTTTCTTATTTCTCTTCATTTTGTGACATTTCATAGTTTCGAACGAGACTGAGGTGGTACCCTGATAGCAGAGACGGGTAAGAATAACATCATATTTACGTCTTTTTAAAGTCATGTCATACGTCTTATTTACGTATTATATACACGTCTTTAAGACGATACTTTGCACCAGCACACGACGTAAAATAAGACGTCATATTTTTACGTCAATTTTACATCATATTGGTCGGGAAAAACCGTCTTTATGACGTCTTTACGACTCAAAGGAAGCTCACAGACTGGTAAAAATCACATCATAAAGACGTCATAGCTTCAAAGCTGGTTTATGAAATATTTTAGAATGTATTCAACATTATGATGTTTTCTCTTTGGTAATGTTCTAGCCTATATATCTTCCTATACTAGCCCTATATCCTAACATCCTACATCCTATACCTAACCACTGATGATTTGAATCGACATTACTGTATATATGGACTGTAGTGTAGTACTTGAACAAAAAAACACTTAGAAATTACAATTTCTTGATACATTCTGAAATACCCTGCCCATTACATTAACTGAACGGTGTTCAACATGGAAGTACATTGTGCATTAAATCAGCAGTGCAATCATTGAATAAAATGTTAAAATTCAAATGTTATCTTTCTTTTCTCACGAAGTTTAGTCATTTCTAGTCATTCATGAATATTCATGAATCACGATCAACTATTACAGTCATATCACGACGTAAAACTGACGTAAACACGTCATATTATGGTCTTGAAAAAAGCTGTTATAAAGTGGGAAATAATTGACGTAAAAATACGTCTAATTCTGGTCTTTAAAAAAGACGTTAAAAAGTGGTAAATATTTGACGTAAAATATAATTATGTCATCTTATGTTCAAACAAAATTTGAGAAAATTTTGGTTATATAAAGACGTCATAAGGTTGTCGTAAAATAGTCGTGTATACGACATATGAGGTGTGGACCAGTTTATGACCAGTTCTTGACGTCTTAAAGACGTCCGTCTGCTATCAGGGTATAGACTGACATGACTGAGGTGGATAGTATAGACTTCGCATAACCTAGATGAAAGTACACTACGTGTCCATGGAAAGGAATAAAAGATCGAGTTACATCTTTTAAAATTTTCTGTTTATTTCGTGACACGTCACCATTAATAGCATGAATGAACAGATTCAAGTTGCTTAGACTGACATAAAGTTGTAACACAGCCTAAATGGAAGTGCGCTATGATTATCTAATGAAAAAGAGATCATAACGAAATTTTATGATTCTATATAGTTATAGATGTAATTCTTCTAACTTCACAGACGGCCAGCATTTTCAAATATTTAGGGGAAAGGTAGAGAGAGAGAGGGGGAGAGAGAGAGAGGGGGAGGGGGACTTACCGATGGGTGGACCTGTGGTAGCTGGTTTCTTAGTCGTCGCTGTAGTTTGCTGGGGTTGTGGAGGCCTAGTTATCGATGCTTCAGTGGGCGCATCCGATGGAATGGCTGAATAATAATAGTTTATAGAAGATACGCACAGTGAGGATAATCCAAATGAATTATTCTTATTCCATTGTAGTAGATTTACAACATTGCTGTGAATCTGTGATAATTTTTCCTAATATCGTTTATGAAAACAAAAATAACTTTTCTATCGACCTGCCTCTACAAAACACGTAAACACTGAACTGTAATTTTGTTGTTGTTGTTTTTGCAACACATTTTGGTTAAAGAAAATCAATTTTAAAAATCACTTGCATGCTGATTTTTTTTGTCTATGATGTAAGGAGGGAATGGGGTAGAGATATGAAAAAATATCTTGATAAAATCCAAGACACCCAAGGGCTTAATTGTGTTGAATTGCGCTCAGCCTGTATGAAAATATAATAAGGCTACAGGTTATTCGCCCTTGAGTCGAATCTCATTAATTTGCTTCTCTGTGCATGAATTTGCAATGGAATAATTCTTTACATTTTACATTATGATAGCAAGGACAGGCAATAAGTACACGGCTGGATCCAGAGTTGTGAGAAGATTGGGAAAATAATCTTTGGCCAAAAACTAGATGAATAAATAAATGAATAAATAAATAAATAAATGAATAAATAAATAAATAAATAAATAAATAAATAAATAAATAAATAAAAAAGAATAGGGATGGCGTGTTCCTGAATCCCCGCCACCCCCTCCTCCCCGGTTGCGGCCCTGTCAGTACACAGGAGAACACACAACGGCGCCAAAAACACTTCAACAATGACAGCCATGCCTAGTCATGTTTTCAACACTTTGCACACAGTGTTACTGCAACGAGAGAAGAACATTACACACAATGAACATGATGAAAGTTAATAAATACAGTATTTTGCTATTTACTTTCATTGAAATCATGAGGAAACAATACCTTCGCAAATCAGTTCATTGTTCCATTGCCCATCAGAGCAATCTAACGTTGTAGGTCCAATAGGTTGAAATCCTGATTCACAGGTAAACGTGACCTTTGACATATGCTGAAATAACCCGGATGGTATGGCGTTCAAAGGAGACCCACACCTTTCTGCAAAAGTGAAGTGTGATTTATAAATGTTAAATGAAAATATAAATTAATTTTTCTAGTTCTAGGTTTTCTAGTCCTAAAACCAGTCCTCAAGAGAAAAAAAGTGTGTTTGTTTGATGTTTTGCTTTTGGTTTTCATCTTTTTAGCATCAAAATCAACTTTAATAAAATTTGAGAGTAAAACGTCAAAACATCATTGTGTAGCTTCATCACTTGTTTATCTGAGTGGAAACATAATTATGATTATCATATGTTTCCGGATTCACGACTTTATTTAGAACAATTCAAAAAAATAATAATTTGATTCGTGTATTCATATTGAATGTTGTCCAGTGCGTCCTGATAAAACTGACATTACAGAGTATATTGTAATCTCTCTCTCTCTCTCTCTCTCTCACTGTCTATCTTGTATATCTTCTTGGTATAATCCGTTTGTCTCTTTAGGCGTATATTGTTATTTTGTTGAATTATGTTCTCAGGAACGTCGTCAAAAGTGACCACATAGTCTTCATGTAAAATCAGTTCATAAAAACACTTTTCACTTACTTGCGCAAATCGGAGCTTGGTTGAAATCCCAGGTTCCATCGGCGCAAATAGCTTTGTCCAATCCTTGATCGTGATAAAGTGTAGTACTTTCTGTGTCTTCACAAGCAAACTGGAGTGCAGTATCATGGAGATACACGTCTCTCGTCTTCCCAGACTCGGCATCGTAGTGGAGTACACCGGTTGTTACGACAGGTGCATCACAAGGGGCTATCATAAACAAAATATACCATGAGAGGAATTTTATGGTTCTGAATTAATCATTGCTGACTTCATTATACGTATTATTTATGTACATCCTATCTCTCTCTTTCTCTCTCTCCCTCTCAGGCCCCCTCTCTTAAGTCGTTTTTGGTATAAGAAAATTAAACTTTCGATTATTTTGTCTGCTAGGCAATTTCTCATTAATAGCTTTTATGTAATCCGGGTTAGGTCATTCTTGACTAGTCCTTTGAGCTGAAAAATCCGCCCTAAAGATTGTAAGTGGTCATAATATCAACAGGTTGTTCATGATATCTTTAAGCCTAATACTGATATTATCATTTCAGACTAATTTGATTCGATTTGATATTATTTATTCAAGTTCCACATTTGACCAAAACTTATAACAAATAATGTACAAACAGTGCAGAATATAAAGAATGTGACATAGAAAGGTGACTAAAGGATATTTGGAGGGATCTACTAAAAAGCCTAGCTTGTGTGATGTAGACCCTCGAATTGATTAATGATACAATGATACAATAATCAACATTTCCTATCACCTTTACATTCTCTTTCAGATGGGTCTGGTATCCATGTATCCAGAGCACAGTAGATTGCTACAGGTCCGTAACCAACATAGTCCTCAGAGGTATCACAGAAAAGGATCACCACGGTCGAATCTTCGTAGATCGGCAGATCATCTATGAGTGCAATGTCAGGATCCTTAACATCCGGTCGAACACAAGCTGACAGAAACAGAAAAATTTCTTAGATTTAATTATTCTCTTCAGTTCAGTAAGTAAAGTTTGTTGCGTTAACCGCTAATAGCAAATGCATGTATCACAAATAACATCTACTGTGCTTTTTCTTTTTTGTTTTTGTTTACATAATGTCACTTCATGTATTTTATAAAAAAGAACCGAATATAGATAAATGAAGTTCAATAAATACACATACATCCAAATTCAAAGCAATGCTGGAAAAAAATACCCCCCCCCAAAATACAGAAAAAAACATTGATCGCGGAAAAAAAATGTTTACGAAAGATGGCGTGAATGCTAGAGTTCGCTGAGATTTGATATTCATGATTTTAATAGTGATTTAAGAGTACTGCTATCATCGATGGCACTGGATTTTCTATAGGAATATAAGATAATGTTTCCTAGCAATGATTACCTGATACAGATCTGAAGATGAGTAAGGAATACTTACTTGCTATCGATGATGGCACTATGTAGAATGTAATGATAACATTAAGACATGCGAATATGAAATAGTTCCGCTTATATTCCATCCTTTCAAATAAAATTTTTTAAAAACTCTTACAAGCGCATTAATAAAACGTTTTGTTTTTTTTTAATCCGAATGTTCCGCCTTCCAAAGAGGAGACTATCTTTGATGATGATGTAATTCATGAAGAAGTGAGCACTTTCGATATTCTTTTCTTCTTGAATATTTCCTTTAGACCTAATATACGGTGTGAAATTGAACATTTTATCGGTATGACAGTGTTAATTGTGATTTGCTATCTGCCTATTAGAGAATATTTTTGGCGGAATTAAGAGACAATATTTGTGGAGTACTTGAGGAACGTGATGCCACTTGCTTTGTTTTGTGATTCACTCTGTCTGGCATGCAGCTACCATGGCTACCGTGGAAGCCTCTACTATGTTTTCTCTTTCTCACTCTCTCCTCTCTCTCTCTCTCTCTCCTCTCTACAAGGCACACACACACACACACAGACACACACACCCTCTCTCTCTTCTCCCTATTTTGCACTTAAATTGCTTTTTTTGCGCTTATCATTTAGCGCATTGCATTCAGCGCAATGAGTTGTCATGCTGGTAATAAAGTTCATCATTCTCGGATGAAGCCCTGTGGGCGAAAATTCGATATAATTTGTCATCTCTCTACGGTTGTTTTATTTACTTTTGATTTATATATTTCTATAAACACACTGGTATGGGGACATTCTTTTGTTATATACATCAAAATCCCCATAACCCTATCCCTATGTCACCAAACCAATAGTTTTGTTTGTTTGTTTGTTTGTTTGTTCTGTTTTTTTTTAAGGGGACGCAATAAAGCCCAATAGTTTACACGTCACCATACCATAAGTTTTATCAAGATACATATATTGAAAAAAAAGTGACAAATGCAAACAACTCATTCTCCCATTTTCATATCTTTCAATACACACACACACACACATACACACCCAAATGGAAGAGGGCCCTTCGCACAACATGTTATGCATTGTTTCATAAGACGTAGCTCTCATGTCCGTTTCTTATTATAGCTATTATAAAAAACGGACATGAGGGCTACGTCTCCCTTCACCGAGTCTTTATTCTTCCATATTATATCGAGACATTTATCATGCTTAGATTAAAAAACAGTTTATTTACAGATCCACAGAATTCGGAAGCCTCTTCCTTTAGCAAGTGGAGAACAGATATGAACAATGACTATGATAACATGGAAACGGTTTACCATGGGTGCGCGAAAGTGTCCAAGTTATATTCACCTATATCTTATGAATGTCAACATATTGATTTCGTGTGGTGTATTCGTCATTACATTTTCTGTCACCATCATTCTTACTTACATGCTTACAATTATCATCATGATTATCATCATCATCATCATCATCATCAATAGTATTATTATTATTATCATTATTATTATTATTATGATTATTATTATTATTATTATTATTATTACTGTTATTATCACCATCATAATCTTCGTAACCTTCATCATCTTTATCATTATCATTATTTTCACCATGTTGTCGTCATCATTATCAACATCATCTTTATCATCATCATAACTATTATTATCATCACTGTTATTATTATTGTTATTATTGTTGCTGCTGTTTGTGGGTAATTGTGACATCTCCTCACCTTGAAATCATATCTATTTCTCAACACGACTTGCAATATCAGTTTCTATTATTGTTTCTTTATGAACGATCTTGTTAAGTGTGATTGATTGTACCTTTGCCCACACCTAATATTATATTTGCTTGAGAGGTATCGCAGAACTTGTAAACTCCAACCCTGTTAGTCAACATTTGCTAATGATCTGTAAATAATCTATCCATCAAAGCTATTGCGTTACTTTGGATAATGCTCCTGAACCTGTTCTCTTTGGGAAAAAAGAGAAAGTCGAAATATTCGCCTCGACCTAGAAAAATGAATTTGATTGATATGTCGTTGTTTATACCAAATACATGTTGTTGGTTTTCAGTAAATGGTAGTCGAGACTTAGAGACATTTACGGATTCAAGGGGGAAAAGTACACAAATTAATGCCCCCCCCCCTTTCAGTTGTATTAATGTGCCCCTTCCAATACAGAATCATGGACCTGCCCCTGAATATTCAGTGGCATGCTCATGACTAACTAACGTAAAGGATATGGATCACAGTCAGCTATATGACTGTGTTCAAAGGATGACATCCATGACTGGGTAGGCCCCTCCCTTTCCCCCTCCTTATTCTGCTTCTATTTTTCCTCTTTAACTCTCTTTTAATACATACCTTTGTGTGTGTGGGTGTATTAGTGTGTGAGGGTGTGTGTGTGTGTGTCGGTGTATCTGTTTCGATTACATATACTTTCATTATTTATATGTCTTACGTTCTATTTTATTTTATGTAGGGCCCCGTTTATAAGCACTTTTTTGCTTGTTAGGGGTCTCAACCTTCATTATGTTGTAATTCATTTGTAATTTGTAAAGCTGTAAATTGTTTTTAATGAAGTGTTGAAATAAAGTGAATTGAATTGAGTTGACATGCACAATTTGTGAAACCGTTAGAAAGGGAATTTCAAATACAATGCACAGTGACGGACCACTAGAATGTGTTCTCATTCAAATGCAATTCTTGAAGTCAGTGCAACTCTGTAAATATTTACCAAGGGAAAATACATTTCCCATGTCACTTTTTTGTTCTCATTTAACACGTTTAATCTTTCTCCCTCTCTCTCTTGTTTCCTCTCTCTTTCTATCTCTTCAGGTATCTTTCATTTCTACGCAGTCATGCTGCCGAAATATCCTTACTTTTTACAATGAAGTCGGGTTTGTTGGACATGGAAATCATTTCAGTGTTATTTTTACAATTAGAAATCACTTTTTTTGTAGAATCATGTTGATATCAACTCAATATCTGCAAACAACCGTGAGTGTACTTTTTTTTGCACCCAGAACGAGAGTAGGTCTGCTCGTAATGAACCGGTATTAATGTGCGCAGGCAGGTTGGCAGCCTTCTTGTATTGTTTTAGTTCCTTTGGGTGTACCTCTTCGTGTAATGTTAGCCGTATGGATCAAATCAATGGTATTTGAACACCCTATCACCACAAGTATGTTTCCAATTCAATTGTGCATTTAAAAAAAAAATGTTTATTTTTTTAATAATACGATTGTTGCAGACATAGGGTGCATAATGATGTACATGTACATATGTATCTATTTAATTATAAGACTTTGTATTTTCTTAAAATGCTAGAGCCCAAATATTTTCAACCACTGATATGTGATTCTGTGCGTGAACGCTACTTAATTCCGACTAGAATATGGCTGCAGTAAACTTTTTTTTTTTTATAAAGATGGGCCTAAACGAAGAATATATACCGCTGTTAGTACCATTCTTAATAAACGTAAGACCAAGTTTCAATCATTTAGATAACGAAGTTGACATTTCCTTGATTTTCAGTACTAAACCCTGACCTGTAATTACAAACATATGTTTAAACTCTATTCTACATCCCTACAAAACCCCTATTTTATGGAAGATCACACACCAGTGTACCCCGTTTCGTTTCATCAAAGGTTGAATTCACAAGACTGACAACGCTATTAAAGTTTCGTATCACCGCACGTACACAATGAGTACGTAGTTCAGTTAACATATTCTGTGTAAGTTATCTTGGATGGCATATCCTTTATCCATACAGATTTACGCAAATTATGCAAATTCTCAAGGTTGCTGTTTGGGCACCAAGCTTAAAATGTTCATAAACCACATAGGAACCTAAATCAATGAAAAACCTTCAACGGAAAGAACTTTTCTAGGTCTAACCGACTAATAATCGGGACAGCAAAAATCGGCTCAAGAGTTTGCTCGGGAAATGTTCAGTCTCTCTTCGCCTGACTAGTTTCGTTTAAAAAAATATGCAAACTCTCAGTCTCGTCATCCTTTCTCATCTTCTAAAAAATGTAGGGGAAGATGTGAAATAACTTTACCAGTAACCAGTTCTTTTTCCTCCTCCTCCTTCTTCTCTTCCCTCTTTTTTTTCCCTCTTTTTTCTCCCTCTTCTTCACTTTCCCTTTTCTCATATTTTTTTCCTCCATACGTATCTATTTTATTTGTAATCTACTCACATATTCTTCCGCTATGTTCTCATCCTCTCGCCCTCTCTTCTCACTTCTTCAAGGGCCCCTAGATTCCCACTCATGTAAACAAACAAACAAACAATAAATAAATAAATAAATGAATAAATAAACCTCTTCCGTTTATCAAGCTAATGATCCCGTATTCAGGTATTGTGTTGATTTCTGTAAAATGATTTTTGCATTAGGCCTACTGTTTATGTTTATATGTTGTGCGACCTGCCATGCTTTGGGCAAGAGAACGTGGGCCTGGTTGCCGTTGCATAAAACTTGCTGTTATAGTAACTTTGCCATCAATGGTAACTTTCATGCAATAATAGGTTTTGATTGGCTGTTGAGCAGCGTTACCACGGTAGTTACCATTGACGGCAAAGTTAACTATAATAGCAAGATTTTATGCAACGGCACTCTGGTCTACAGGTCTAAATGTATCCTCCATATTTCTTCATGAAATAAAATGCATGATTAAAAAACCTTTATACGACTTCAAACTCTTAATGAATGGAACCGAAATCTCTTTACTTATGTATATAAAATAAGTTTATATCACTATTTACAAGATATAACATAAACAGATGAAAATATTTCAAAAAACTTTTTCAAAGGCCAATTTTAAACATTGCGAAAGAAAATTGTCCAGGTTGAAGTTCAACGGGTTTCTTGCATTCATCCATCAGTCTGTAGGGAACATATATAAAAGTGAGAAAGGGAAATGAAAGGGAGGTGCGTATTAATCATACAATGAGAGAAAAAAAAATGTGTGAGAGGAAAAGTGTCTCATGATTTTTCTAAACACGCTTTTGTTTCTTTTACAGATGACTTGATTTTCTAAATGATACATTAATACAGTAAATATAGAATATGTCGTTTCAAATATCAGCAGGAAAGTACCGCCCGTCAAACAGTGCATAATGAAATTTACGATGACAAAACAAAGTGGCTTAGCGTTTATCATGAGGGGGGAGGGGGCTAGTAGTTATGCCATGAAGATGAAATGTGAAGCAAATTAATCGGTAAAGGGAGAGAATTTTAGACGGAGCCGTGTCATTATTACTTTTCTCACTATCCTCCTACCCTCAACACTACTTAATGTCTCTGTCTTTTTTTCCTCTCATTTTCTCATTGCTTTCCAATTCATTCTTTACCAAGGAGGCCGGGGTACCTTCATATATACATGTATACGAAACCGGTGACAGTTTTTGAAAACTTTCAAAGATTAGTCGATAAGTGTGTATTTTACACGTCGAAATAACTCTAAGCTCTACGAGATTGAACAGTTAAAGCATAAGGAAACATTGCATTGTAAAAGGAATAAACTTACGGGTAGAAACCTCGCTGACTGGCAAGGTTTTGATACTCGTTTGGTTGGATGTTGCTGGGCCACTGAAATACGGGTTGTGAAGGATTCCTGGCTCCTACAAATGTAAATTGTATCACAATGACAAGTTGATAGCTACTTGTAATAGTATAGTATATTTAGACCTAATGACACGTTTAATAAACAAAATTGTCCTCGTACTCTGTACATATAAGGTGCATGAGAAAATCATAAGATTGCAAAATTAATACCTGTGACATACAAAACTAAAAACACAAAAATGAGCTGCATTGCTACGCGAAATTAAATATTCATTGCTTATATATTCATAGCCTACCAATTTTGTCTTTGTCACTTGCATTCATTTTTTCACTTAAACACAACTCTCCGTGTCATTATTACCTTTCTCACTATCCTCCTACCTTCAACACTACTTAATGTCTCTGTCTTTTTTTTCCCTTTCATTTTCTCATTGCTTTCCAATTGCGTAGAAGTTTACTGCTATATAGAATGTGAATTGCATCTATGAAGCAATAATATTCATGATAATTTTCCATGACAAGGAAGTGACCGTACCAGATGCAAGAGTTTCCACGAGAAAAATGCAACAAAGGTAAGTTACTGGTATTTCCAATCCGAAGAAGAAATGCAGATAATTAATTTCACTGTTCACTTTAGCTAAGGGTATTACTTCGCCACATGATATGAGTTTTGATCAAGGGATGGAGAGTTTGTTACTCATTCTTCCTCGATGGTTTAAAGTTTAAAGTATAAATATTTCGTCGTATGGAGATGATCTATGCCTCAAGAACGAACAACTTTAAATGTATTTTCCTAGCTTTATGATCTGGTTATCATTTGCATTTATAATTACCAAATCATCACCAAGTGCTGAATCTCTTCTTCTTCGACGTCTGGAAAGGAGAATAGCCATCCAAAGACAACACATGCAACAACCCACCATACCAAGGATGAATACAACACCAGCTAAGCTTCCAAGGATGATCGCTAGTGTTTCTACTGTGGACATAATTTGAAAGAGGTTTAACAAAGCGATGATGGCAATATTGTCGATTATCAAAGTGAGATGTAGAAGAGTGTTCCAAGGGAAGATATTGGTTCTTCTTAAAGTGATTACACAATGGCAAATTGTTTTTTGATATATGATCGAGAATAGAATTATAAGAAGAATAACATAAAAATTATGATTTTCAATCGAAATCATTGCATTTTGGCTAATTTTCTCATAAAAAGTCAAGAGCTGACCAAAAAATTTGAGTATGAGGTATGACGTCAAAGTGGGTACCCAGCTTCGCGCATTGCAGTTGTGCTGCGCGTAAGACTGTACAATATGTATTATATCTTGCGCGCATTTTGCTAGAAGTGCGCGACAAGGTACTCACTTTGACGTCATTTTGACGTCAAAGTGGGTACCCAGTTGTAACTGGGTCACAGCTGAGGGGTCAAAAATATCCTGAAATCTTACCACATTTGGGGGTTTCCTTGGCAACACGACTTTTTAAAAAAAACTTTGGGTAGATGATTTTCTGCTAATAAAATCATGCTCTTTTATATGAGCTAACATTGTTTCAGCATTGGGTACCCTCTTTAAGGGATATTATGATATAACGATTATCCATCTAAAGGGTATAACATGACAAGCGCTGTCATTGTAGAAAATGCAGAAAATGGTATTTCATGTTTAAATCTCTGTGTGTCTCGTAACCGTCAAAAAAACCCCAACAACTCCCTTTTTGAAACACATACTGCTTCATACAACACATACCCAAGTTGAGTACTGACTATTCGATAAACTTAAATTTCAGTCCCTCAATCAGAATTCTCTAATCATAACAAGATCACGCCAACTTGAATGTGGATGCTTACTAGATTGCACATTTACTATCAAGTAGATGTTAGTAAAAATTATTTTGTCTACATTGTGTTAACCTGATAATTTGCGTATAGGAATCATGGACACTTGTTTAGGTACTGACAATTCGAGAACGGTAAATTTCAGTAATAGTACTGGGTTCCTGTAGAGCACTCATGTGTGTCAGACTTGACATTCCTGGCATACCATTATCTGCATGATAAGAAGAGGCAATATTTAAATTTAGACGTCTTCGCTACGTTTTAAATTCTTGCAGCTGTTAGTAAGTTCATTTTGAAATTCCCGCTTTGAGTTGAACTGATTTTTTTTTTTGCTTACAGGAATAAACTTACCATTCATCGACTGAGAAGGAGCTGTAGTCTGTAAAAGCTTTGTATAGAGCGTGGATGTATCTTGGTCGTGGCGTGTCGTTGTGGTGTGCGGTGAGTCAGTGATTATCTTCCCACTTCCTGTAGGTGATATAGTTGTGTCATCGGCAGCAAGGGAAAAACTATGATATGTTGAACTTGAAACTGTTTTTTCTCGACCTGACCTAATGCTTTGTGATCTGGTGATTTCTGATAGATCCTTGGATGTAGTGTCGTCCTTGGTGGATACTGTTCCATATTCCGATGAAGTCGTAGGTGCAACAGTAGTTTTGGCATGTGAACATGTTATTTCCGATATTTTCGTATGAGGTATGGGCTGAGTTGATAAAGTTCCTGGTGACACTGTGACCCGAATTGATGACCAGTCTGTCATATCTATTGAAGGATACGTTGTATCCTCAGTTACATCTGTTGCATATGCACTGTTTAGTGCAGTTGTCGTTAACGCATCATTTGTTTCAGATGTGACTTCTTTTTCTGGAGTGGTGCTCTTAAAAGTTGACTGTCCAGTATTTACCAAAGGGCTCTCTGTTGTTTCTAAATACGATGTGGAAGGAAGACGATTAGTCGTGTGCCGAAAGGTCGTCACATATGTCTCAGTTTCGGTGGTTTTATCAAAAGAATCCTCTGAAACATTTGAAACATATCCAGTTGACATAGGTGAGGTTCCACTTGTGCTTTCAGAGGACGTTGGCGAATTAGTGGAGATGTCTTTCATTCCTGACGTCGACAATCTTTTGGTGCTTAAAGTTAACTCTAAAGTCTCAATGTCAGTGAAGATGCCGGTTGTTACAGCAGATGTAGATGAGTCCTCTGGTGTTGTTATATGATCGTTTTCGGTAACTGGGGATCTCTCTGTAGAAGTGGAAATTAGTGTAGCAGACGAGATTAATTTACTTATATCCGTTGCGGGTTCAGTATCTGTTGAAGACGTCGTTTCTCTTTCTGTGTTAATGTCAGTCACATCACTTTGTGGCAAATCAGTACTGGACGTTGTATCTGTGGTGGAAAAATGACCTGCTGATGGATGAGTGGAAACTGTGCTTGCATAGGAGGTCAGTCCAGCTGATGAGTGAAATTTGAGCAGCGTTGACCTACTCTGACCTACTGTAAAATCAGACGGTTGTGACTCTTTCGTCATTTCATTAGTAAATATTTTGGTGGTAAATATGTCATTTGTTTGCGTAAGTATGTCCGTGAATACTGGAGGGTCAGTATCTGATGCTGGTGTCATGTAGCTTGTCGATATATCTTTTATGGTGTTTTCTGTTGAAAATTTACTTCCTATAGTGGTCTCACGAGCAGGTAAAGTCGAATAAAAATGGCTGCCTATAGATGGTGAATTTGTTTCTGACGGGTGTGGTTTTGTATCAAACACGATGTCTGTAAACGTGTGAGTAATGATCTCTGTCCCCATGGTATACATCTTGTCTGAATCAGTTGTATTGACAGCCGTCTCCAACGTAATAGGTTTCTGCTCTGTGGAGGATTGGGAAATATTAGTATTTTCCATAGCGACCTCCGTTGTAGCCTTTGTTGTATAAGATTCGTATGTGTAATCTATAACTTCAGTTATTCTATTAGCAATAGAGGAATCAGCTGTTGAGGTTCCCCCGGTTGTTGTGGGTAAACTATTTCCCGACGTTTGCTTGCTGCTCGAATGAATTTCGGCAGTGGTCAAAGCTTCCGTCATTGCAACTGTCTGCGTATCAATTTCGGTGATAATGGGAAGGCTTGTTACATCCGTACTTTGGGAATGTGTTGTTCGTAATGGATAAAAGGGTGCCTCTGACATATTCTCGGTCAAAGATCCAGTTTCCTTTGATGTTACTATGACTTCTTCTGATGTGTTGATGTTATCGTCTGTTTTAGTTGTGCCTCTTTCTGTCGTCGAATCATCAGTGACTGCATCCGTAGTTATAGAGGGACGGGTCTCAGTTTCAAAGATATCCGTGATTGTCAAATATGTCGAATGAGTAGAATTTCTTCGGAACAGTGTATTTTCTGTAGAGGGTATATCTTCTGTTAAAACTGATGATAGTAGATCTGTTGAAAGCTGAACCGACGAGGTCACTTCGTTAACCTCGGTCGCGAAGTCGGTTACAGTAGAATCGCCCTCTGAAGTTGTTAGTTCCTTTTTACTAGATGGAAATAACTCGGTATTTAAGTCACTCGATACGTCTTTTCCTCGGTCAGTATATGCAAACAAAGATGTTGTATCTGCATAAGTCTTGCCCAATGCTTGTGATGCCGTCAGTTCGTCTGTGACATACACAGTTTCAATACTCGGAAATGCCATGGTACTCGTAGTCGGAGGGGTTTCGGTGATCGACAGTGATTCGCTTCCAGTTACTTCTACTTCGCTGGTCATTAAAGTAATGATTGTTGCACTGTCGGATCGCTCCGCTGAAGGTGACGATGGAGTACCAGTAATGAGGATATCGGTCGAAAGCTCTGTCGATGTAGCGAGCTCTGTTTGTTCCTGTGTAACAGATGTTTGCAAGTTCCCAGGAGATGATTGGGTGAGCTCAGACGTTTGGGTGTAATCTGAAGTTTCTCTTGTGGGAATGTCCTCCGTTACTGATTGTTCACCGCTTGCTGGCGTTCGCTGGCTCCTCGAAATGATATCGGTGGACAAAACCTCGGTAACCTCAACCGTTCCAAGATCGGTAAACTGTGGCCAACTTGTGAAAAGCGTAGCTACGTCACGTGTGTTTCTTGATGAATATGTTGTTGGAAGGACCGTTTCTGTTTGTTGCGGTGTTTGGCTCTCTTCTGTCAAAATGTTAGTTACTGGGAATATACTGCTTTCCACAGTGCTTTCTGGCGTTTTCTGGCTTGTCGAAAAGATGGATGTCGTCAAAGTTTCGGTCAGGTCAGTGGCTTGTGTTTCCGGTTCCGAAAATTGAGGCAAGTTTGTAAATTTCTTTACTTCGGAATATGTAGTTTGGATTGATGTTTCACTCTTTGAAGTGGAAATATCCTGAGTTTGGGGAATACTACTTCCTGTCGTTTGCCGGCTTGTCGAAACGATACCTGTGGTCAAATTTCTAGTCATTTCAACTGTTTGTGTTCCAAATTCGGTAAACTGAGAAGGGCTTGTGAAATCTATAGCTTGGGGAGATGTACTTTGTAATGACGTTGAATTGTATTCCTTGAGGATGCTCTTAGTTGTTGAGGGTGCACTGCTTTCTGGCTTTCGCTGACTTGTTGAAAAGATAGCCGAGGTCCAATTTTCGGTTAATTCAACTGTATGCGTTTTAAGCTTGGTGAACTGGGGTAGGCCTGTGGAATCTGTAGCTCGAAGACGCGCTGTTGGTAATGACGTTCCACTCTCTACCGTGGAAATGTCCTCGATTGTTGTTGAAAAGCTACTGCCTGAAGTTGAAAAGATGTCAGTAGTCAGAGCTTCGGACACTAAAATAGTCTGCGTTCCAATATCGGTATACTTCGGTAGGCTTGAATCACCTGTAGCCTCGGAGGGTGAAGAGGGTGTGGTCTGCACTGACGTTTCCGTATCTTTTGTGGAAATGTCTTGAGTTACTGAGGACAGACTCCTTTCTGGCATCTGTTCCGTAGTGAAATTCTCTAACCATGGAATGGTTTGCGTTTCAAATTCATTAAACGGGGATAAACTTGTGGAATCAGTAACTTTGGGGTGTGTGGCAGGTTTTATAGTTTCGGTCTCTTTTGTGAAAAAAATTTGTGTTGAAGGGGATACACTGCTTCCCGGCGTTGGTTCGCTTGTCAAAGAGATAATCGCGGTAAACTCTTCAGTAAATTCATCTCTTTGCGTTTCAAGTTCTGTAGACCTTGGCGATCTTGTGGAATCTGTAACTTCGCGACGTGTGGTTCTTAATGATGCTTTAGCCTCTTCGGTGAGAATGTCCACTGTTGTTACAGATAAACTACTTTCTGACATTTGCTGGCTTGTGAAAAAAATGACTGTTGTCAATTCTTTGGTCATTTCAGATACTTGTGTTCCAAGCTCAGTAAACTGAGAAGGGCTTGTGGAATCTGTACCTTCAGATTGTGTAGTTCGTAATGAGTTTAAATTCTCTTCCGTCGGAATGTTCTCAGTTGATGAGATTACACTACTTTCTGGAGTTTGATTGCTGGTCAAAAAAATGCTTGTGGTAAACGTTTCTGTCATTTCGATGGTTTCAGTTCCAAGCTCGGTGAATTGTGGCAAGCTTGCGAAATCCGTCGTTTCAGAGGTTTGCGTCGATGTTTCACTCTCTTGCGTTTTAGCTTTCTCGGTTGTTGGAGCTATACTGCTTTTTGGCGGTCGCTCACTAATCGGCAAGATATCTGTGGTGAAAACCTCGGTCATTTCAGTAATTTGCGTTCCGAGTTCGGTCAGTAGTCTTGAGGAAGCAGTACCTTGGGTACCATGGGTACGTGTTGTTTGAAATGGTGATTCACTGTCCACCGTGAAAAGACCGTCGGTTGCTGGAGCTTCAGTGCTTTTTAACAGTTGATTGCTAGTGGATAAGCCGGCTGTTGTCAACCTTTCTGTCACTGTCTGCTTTCCAAGCTCAGTAAATTGACGCAGAGTTGTGAAATCGGAAGCTCCTGAGTCTGTATTTATTACTGGGGTTTTATGTTCTGTTGTAGGTGTTCTAAAGACAGCTGTTAGGATTTCAGTTAAGAGCGATTTTGTAGTCACTTTCTCCGTTTCTTCTTCAGTTATTAAATGAGTTGTCAAACTTTCAGAAAATGACTTTGCTGTTGTCTTTTGTTTAGAAGAATACATTTTGTCTGTAACTAGCTCTGTAATATAATCTGTGTACACAGGAGTCTCTGTTATTGTTATGATGTCGGACGTAGAGCCTACAGGTATTTCTTGTGTAGATGAAGGAATACTGGTAACCGGCGTGTGCTCGCTTGTAGGATAGCCTGGAAACGTGATCAAGGTGTCTGTCAATACATCGGTTTGCATTCCAAATTCCGTAAACTCAGGCAAGCTGGTCAAACCAGAACTTGGGACATTGGTTGTCTGCAATGCAGGAATCCTCGTGTCCTTCTCCGTTCCGGTCTGATATTCTGTTTGGATAGCTGTTATATCTCCTGAAGGCGTATAGATGTAATTAACAGTACTACCTTTACTTTCCACAGTGGATATCTTCGAATCCATGGAAACCAATTGTGTAATATCTGCAGTTGACATTATGTTAGCGGTGTACACTCCCGAACGGTCTGATATAGAAGGTTCGATCTCGGTAATCATTTCAGTGTGAACGTTCGAAGTATAAGGCTCATAGGAAGTAGCTGAAGTAATCCCTTCACTAATCGTTGAAGGTTCAATGGAAATGGTACTGGTAGAATATGAAGAGGTAGTGACAGGATCTGAAAACCAATCACAACAAGATCAAAACCATCGTTAGCGGTTGTGCTTGAGAGAGGTTGTCATTTTTAAACAGGTTCTTAACAAGTTTGTCGTTACCATACAATAAGTTCATTTTACATAACGCCTTTTCACATGAGTGGTTTCAAAGCGTTTTAGAAAGTTTAAACAATAAGCATAGATAGAAAAAAAGTTATGGATCAACACTGGATAGAACAGTTTTCAGATTAAAGTCATTGGGTTTTACTGAAGTAATAACTATCAAAAACAAGAACAAACAATTCTTAGACCGATGCATGTCTTTTGTACAAGTAAAAATCACAGGTTCAAATCACACTGTGGATAGGATAGGATAGGATAGCATAGCATAAAATAGCTCTTACGTAAATG
This sequence comes from Echinometra lucunter, assembly GCA_029962745.1. Taxonomy (NCBI): domain Eukaryota; kingdom Metazoa; phylum Echinodermata; class Echinoidea; order Camarodonta; family Echinometridae; genus Echinometra; species Echinometra lucunter. The sequence continues at coordinate 26,532,359 of CM057166.1, read as the reverse complement.
TGATAATACAAGCTACTGCCAAGAGGTCGAATGATGAGAAAAAGAAAAACATAGTACAAGAGGATAATTAGGAAAGGAGAGAGAGGGAGAGAGAGGGGAGGGGGGGGGAGATAGGGAGAATGGAAATGCTAGTAAGCACATTAAAACAATAACAATACGAATGCAAAGATGCAGCACTCACTGTTAAAGGTGAGAATACGGTATATGTAATGAATAAATTTCATTTAAACGTTAAAATTCATTCAAAAATCCGATGAAGGGAAGCGTGTCAATCATGGGAGATCATTCAACAGTCCAGGGCCCGGTTGCATGAAAATTATCATTAATGGAAATTTTGCCATTAGTGCTAACTTTCATGAAAACATTGAATTTGATTGGCTATCAGCAATGTTACCATGATAGGGTATTTCCCACTAATGCCATTAATGGTAAGTTTAATATGCAACGGGGTCCTGGTGAAAATCGTTCAGCGGTTGTGGTGTACAAGCCATAAAAACATTTCTCACTAATTTCGCTGTTCTTTGTGGGCACATACGTTTTCTGCCCTTAAATTCATCTCCAGCTACTTTTCGGAGCAGATGTCGGTCAAGCGGTATCGTCCGCAGTCAGCTCTCTTTCTCTATGTAATGGTATTTTCTCCAAAACATAATACGGGATAGAAAACACGTGTTCTTCAAAATAAAATAAGAATACATGAGATTCTGTGTACAAAATATATTGAGAGTTATCCACGAATTACACTCCAATAGCTATGGTAGTGTCAAAAACAGAACATTTCATACAGGCAGAGCTTTCTTATTCAGACTTCGTTTAAATATTTGCTGATGTGTTTTATTTTCTCTTAGCTTTGACTTAAAAACTGTTTGACTCGAAGTTGAGGACGCTATTGTTCCGTTTCACCGTGTAGTATGATTGCATAAACCAGAAAACAAAATTACAGTAAGATTTGTATTGATAAAGAAGGAATTCAACACACAGAACCTGCACATGATATAAGTGGTTCCCAAACACCATCGTTGCATGTTGAAGTCGTTGGACCTGGATCTCCTGTTTCACATGAGACTGATAAACGACTACCATGTGTGAAGATGACGCCATCGGTGTTTCCTGATAGTTGATCGTAGGTCATTCCATATGTAGCTGGAACTGGGCAAGGATCTGAAATTCGAAAGGAAATATATTTGTATCAATTGATGACAGCATTTGTTTTTGGTCAAATTCTAAACATCAGCCCTGGTCAAAACGAAGCACAATTATGGAACGTATGAAAGATGTTGTGAGAAATCATCCATCGAATATGCAATCAATTCCTCGTCAAATTCACTAGTATGTACAAAAAGACGTCCTTCAGTCTTTCTCCAAATGTCCAAATAACAGGGGCGTAGATAGCGGGGGGGGGGGGGGGAGGCGGCGGGATATGGGGGGATGCATCCCCCACCCACACACACGCACATTTTGAGGTGGCCTCATATATGTGTGTACAAAAATATGTACGAAAGGGTTAATCATCCCCCAGGTATGAGGACCTGTGTACACTAATGCCAAATAAATTTAGGTTTACAACAACTTTCAGCTAATGTCAATAGCATTGTACGCGGCTGTAAAATAGCGGCTGACTGGAATGCTCCCCAAGGCTTTCCCTGGGGAGCATAGCGTGCGGGCAAGCCCGAATGCTACGACCAGGCTAATACTATAAAACACTTAGACATAATTATGGATTATTAAAATACTATTTCAATCCACAATACAAGTGATATTTTCATTAACATCCACTTGAATCCCTAACTTCCCTTAACATATCTGACTTACCTTTGCATATTTCTGTTGGTAAGGGCGGTAACCACATGCCCCCATAGCAGACGGAGACTTGCGACACGTATGGTATAGTTTCACTACAGTAAAAGTAAGCAGTCTCAAAATTCTGGTAACCATGAGGTTGATCAGGTTCTAGGTATGCACTCTGTGTACCTAGATCGGGATAAACACAATCTTCCAAATGGAAGCAAAAATACAACTTATTTAATTTCTAGAATTAACATTTCAAACAAGCAAAGCGTTTACAGCCAGTCCGCAGGTCTGTATGCTAATGAGCGAATAAGCAGGATTCTTGTAAATGCTCTCGTGGCCAAATTTTCCACCCTATCAAATCTCATGAATTATGAGACTCTCTTTCTGGAAGAATTTCACTACTTTATCATCAAGTGAAATCATTGGTTGATACACCATTGAAAAGAGTAAATATTACACATTAACATTTTTGCATTCATTTTGATAACATATTTGGGGAAATATGTGTAAATTAGGGTGAAAAAAAGATGCTTCAAAACACAATTCTCTTCCTCTCGCTTCTCTTGCAGATTGTGCAAAACTTTTTATTTTGAGCCCAAATAATATTTACATCAAATTAAAGCTGAAAGTCTGTATTTTCTAAAAAATATCAATCTTAATGTGGGGCACCTTTTAATCCGGTCAAGAGCACACTTTTCCCAACGAAGTTCAGGACGAGATTTCTTGATTTTTTGATCAGCATGAAATCCAGTGTTCTGATTGGCTGAATAAGGCCAGAAACATGCCAGCGCGGTTGTTTTGAACAGATTACCACATGGGGATTGTGACCTTCAGTGAATCAGCAAGTGACCGTTAGGATTCCAGGATGAGTGTGTGGTCTGAATAGACCAATCACAGAGCAGTATTTATGGTTTGGGGCTGATAATTGCACTTGGTCTGTGTAAAGTGTGCTCTTGACCCGATTAAACTGCATCATGTGTTAAAATTGGTATTTTCATAAAGCATAGATATTCAGCTTTGTGGTCATGTAAAAATTATGAGGGCTCAAATACAAAATGCCTTACAAAATGTCAACTTTTGGCAGGCGAAAAAATTATTTTTGTATCGTTTTTTAGATCAACAATTTCACCTTTTCTTCCAAATTTTTCATTAAATCTAAACACATGGTATGAGAGACTGATTATTCATCTTTACATAGATATCAAAAACATCAAATTTGATTAAGTATTAGAGCAACAAGGGCCAAAATGAAAGTGGTGTTCTGACAGGTTCTAACTCATTAAATATGCAGAGCCTATTCCGTTCATGCATACCAGTTACGTGAAAGAAGCCACTTTTTGTGGACCTGCGGACTGACTGTTTATAGTCGGTTGGACAGTCCTATTTAGCTAACAGTGTAACCTAGAAAAGTTCTTTCCGTTGAAGTTTTCATTGATTTAGGTTCCTATGTAGTTTATGAACACTTTCAGCTTCGTTGCCCAAACAGCAACCTTGAGCAATTTGCATAATTTGCATAAGTTTGTATGTGTATAGGTTTTACAGCGCAAAGCCAACTCACACAGAACGTTCAAACTGAACTACGTGCCAATTGTGTATGTGCGGTGATATGGAACTTTATAGCGTTGTCAATCTTGTGAATTCAACCTTTGATGAAACGAAACCACCTTAATACACACAATCAGATATGGATGCACATCCAATTAGGGGTTTGTGGGACATGGAAATTATTTCAGTGTTAGTTTTACAATTAGAAATCACGTTTTTGTACTGTTGATATCAACTTGATATCTGTAAACAACCGTGAGTGTACTTTTTTGCACTTAGAATGAGAGTAGGCCTGCTTCTAATGAACCGATATTGATGTGCGCAAGCAGGTTGGCAGCCTTCTTGTATTGTTTTAGTTCCTTTTGGGGTACCTCCTCGTGTAATGTTAGCCGTATGGATGAAATCAACGTTATTAGAACATCCTAACAAGACAAGTATGTTTCCAATCATTTGTACATTTCAAAGAGATGTTTTTCCTTTTTAAAGATATGATAGGGGGCCTACGATTGTTGCAGAATGATGTACAAAGTCTTAAAATTAAATAGATACATATTATGTATATATTTAATTATTAGACTTTGTATTTTGTTAAAATGCCATAGAGCCCAAATATTTGCAACCACTGATATGTGATTCTGTGCGTGAACGCTACTTAATTCCGACTAGAATATGGTTGCATTAAACTTTTTTTTTTTAAAGATGGACCTAAACGAAGAATATATATACACCGCTTTTAGTACCATTCTTAATGAATGTAAGGCCAAGTTTTCAATCATTTAGATAACGAAGTTGACATTTCCTTGATTTTCAGTACTAATCCCTGACCTGTAATTGCAAAAATATGTTTAAACTACATCCCTACAAAGCCCCTATTTTTATGGAAGTATCACACATCAGTGTGCCCGTTTCGTTTCATCAAAGGTTGAATTCACAAGATTGACAACCCTATTAAAGTTCCGTATCACCGCAGACACACAATTAGTACGGAGTTCAATTTACATATTCTGTGTAAGTTATCTTGGGTGGCATATCCTGTATCCATACAGATTTATGCAAATTATGCAAATTGCTCAAGGTTGCTGTTTGGGCAACCAAGCTGAAAATGCTCATAAACTACATAGGAACCTAAATCAATGAAACACCTTCAACGGAAATTACTTTTCTAGGTTTGTAAATTGTCCAACCTACTATACTTCATACAATCTCCCAAAAGTTGTATAATCTTTGGAATTACTGTAACCTAAGTTTCCCATTTTCAATCAACATGCAATCTTGTGTGCTTGCAAAACTAATGATTACTCTGCTTGATTTATTCAGCTCCGCATTATGTAATCAGGGAATATCAACCTGCTTATATTTTTGCGCACTCTTTCTCGACGCAGCTTAGCATACAGTTATACAGTCTGAAGAATTCAAGATCTCAAGATAATTCGAGAGCTTCCATTTATATTTGAAATATGCTGTTCATAAAAAATATGTGACATGTGTCGTATAATGACTAGTACTGTGAATGATCAACTCCTTTCTTACTTTCTTCTTTTCTCTTTCCTGTTTTCTTTTTTTCCTTTTCCCTCCTTCTGTCTTTAACTCCCCTGCTTTTTTCTCCATTTGTATAGTATTCTCTTAAAAGGAATTGATTTCTTTCCATTGGTATTTCTTGATTTCATTTTCTGTTTTGTAACTACATATATAGTCTTTTAGTTTACTCTGAATTGAATACTTTTGCTGTTTGGATGCATATTTCAATGTTTTACTGTAATAACCTGATTCAATTCAATTCAATTCAATTATGTTACCAGGTACACCGAATGTAGTCCTGATAGTAGTGACTTGCTTCTCCGTTGTTAATGCCCGAGGGGTCTCGGTTGTTGTCTCAGGTGGAACTACGAATACAAGGGGGGGAAAATCCTGTCACTGTTATTCAAATAAGGTTATGGAGCCATCTGGCCACTTCCACTTCCTATATGTTACCGACTGTTTATAGAATTGTTTGTGCAATGGTGATTTTTTTTTTTTTTAAAGGACATGAAGTATCAGTTTTATCCGTCTGATATTTTCTCTGATTCAGGATCACGTTTGTTGTGTCATAATTGTACTATAATCAGGTATACTAATATAAATGTACGGGACAAAACAGCCTTCATTTGAACATTATTAGACAAAAGACTGAATGAAAGACTATATGAATGATACGTCCCTTGTTGAACTACAATCAGAAAATGATATGTTCACTGAATAAAATATTAAATGTGACATATCTTGGATGATTTTATAAGCTTATTCGAAGCTAGCTGTTGTGCGTCTGTCTAATACCGAGCAAAGTTTTTGAGCTTTTGATAAGTTTCTCAATTTTAATGTTTCCCCTTTAGTATCAAACTACTAAAACATCGTGTAAAGATAAAAGAAATAATAAAATTTGGTCTGAGTCTTAGGAAAGAAAGGATATGAGACCTTTTATGTGCAATGTGCATTGTCATTGTTTTTCTTCGGCCCTACCCTTGGTGAACTTACTTGAACAAATAATATCAGCAGACCAAATTCCGTCATTACACGTTGCCGAGTTGATCCCATTTGAAATTGTACCAGCGACGCAAGCGAAGACGACAGTGCTACCGTGTTTGTAGGCCGGAGGTTTTGCCGGTAGCACATCGGCTGGAGCAAAGCATTTATCTATGATATAATAAATTTACATGCTAAAAATGATAAAGATTTAATGAATATGTGACAAATGACAAAATGCAGAGAAGAGTAATGCCACATTTGTTTCACTACACGCGTTTTTAGCATTTTACAAACTGTATTGAAAAAAAAGAAGAAAAAATGTTGCCTGTTATTCGGGAAAGTTTGTGTTCATTTTCATCTACATATAAACATAGACTAATGGTTTAGAAAACAAACAAAAACTGTAGTAATTTACACAATCATTTTTCAAACCTTAACTTCATATGGGGAAACAGAAATATATATTTAGGAAATAATATAAATATGGTTATGACATACTGAGCTTAATGAATAATGATAAAAGATAGCGTGTTCGGTTTACCCCCCCCCCCTCTCTCTCTCTCTCTGCCCCTTCTTTTCTATTCTATTTAACACAAACCTGATCTAAGAAACAAAGAGTATTACCTCTGCAAATTGGCACTTCTGCTGGATCCCAGATCCCGTCAATGCATTTTGCTGTCTTCGTTCCTTCGAATACGCCTTTATTCTGAACACACTTGTATTTAATTACTGTATCATGGAGGTACCGTTCAGACTCGGAAACCTTGGTTGCTTTGTCAAAATGTTGTACATCTGAATCAACGGCTGGAATGGGGCAAGGGGCTGGAGTTTAATCATTGAAAAAAAAAGATTTGAATCTTTATTCTGTATTCTGTATTCCTGAATGTTTACTCATTAAGAAGAAATTATATATTTTAAAGAATATCATAAATTTCACCTTTTCATGTATTTTAGGGAAAGCTTGTGTATTGGCAGACTTATAGTTATATGTAGACTAACTTTTGAGGAATCCAATTCTATTTACACATGCATGGCATAATAGCACTGACGTATTCTAGATACCTTGTGTTAGAGAGAAATTCACCGATATGTCATGGAAGCAAATAAAATAGGACACACACAAAACAATTGAATTAAAAAAACAACACAATGAAAAGACCAAGAACCCCCTTTTTTCTTCTTCTTCTCCTTCCTCTCCTTCTTCTTGTTTCTCTTGTTTTTCCTCTCTTTCTTCTTCTTCTTTTTCTTCTCCTCCTCCTCCTTCTTCTTCTTCTTCTTGTTATCATTATTATTATTCTACACTACCTCTTATTATTATTTTGAAGAGCTTTTTTTTTTCCAAAATGTGTAACTTCAGATAAAAAGACGTTTACCAGATTTGTAAAGGCGTCTATGTATGGAAAGGTGATATTAAAAGGTGCAGGTTTTGAAATTGCTCACAAAACTGCAATAAATAGTTTTTATACACAGTAAAAACGCTTTATACAACCTGGTTTACAATATGAACTGATCAGTTACTGTTTAAATGTTTAAACAACTGTTCAAAGTTTTAAATAGCAATGTTCAATTCTCAATATCTATTGTTCAAAAATTGCACATTGTTGTTTAAATATTTAATTACTTGTTCAAACTGTTAAAAAATATCTGATCAGTTCATATAGTAAACCAGGTTGTATAAAATTTATACAAGTTGTTTAATTTTATCATTACTGTGTACAAAGACAGGTACCTGCCTACACAATAGTCTGATATCAATAACTCAAAGGAGGTGCCGTGGTCGAATGGTCTAAGGCGCTCGATCCCAGGGACGGCACTTATGCCCTTGAGCAAGGCATTTTATCTACATTGCTCTTTTATCTTACATCAAATAAATTAAAGTGTTGTAGGCATTATTGATAACAACTTGTGCACGTGTTTAAAAAAAACAACAACTCAGTTTTCATCAAATTTTGATTTGGCGTCTTTTGGAAAGAGGGCTATTCACTTTTATTATTCTTATTGTTTCTTTCCTTTTTATTTTCTTTTCTTTCTTCTCCTCCTCCTCCTCCCCTGTCTTCTTCGCCCCCCCCCCCCCATTCTTTTATGACGTCCCCAATAAAAGTTTTTTTTTTTTTTCAGCATTTAAACTTTAGTTTTATTGAGCTTCATGTATTCTCTATATTATGTTGTCAATAGGGAATAAATATATCATACCATGGCATGCAGTAAGTGATGGATCAGGGTACCACACTCCACTATAGCATAAACTCGAAAAATCTCCATCGTGTATGTAAGACGTTTGACACTGGATTAATAGCGTGGAAAATTCAGCATACTCAGTCAGCTGGGGTTCTAAATACATACCAGGAACTGATATTACTGGTGGTGTACACACTGCATGTATTGGAGATATCATGGAAAGAAGAAGACTGAAATCGATTGATATCAATGAATATATTTTAAAGAGTGAGAGAGGGGGGAGAGATAAGGAAAGAAAATATAAAGGAGGAAGGATAAGGAATGTTAAGTAGAGGGTACGGAATGATAGCCAATAAATCAGTATAGTTCAAAAAGAGAGACTTAGGGAAAAGGGGAAAGAAAAGAGAGGAAGGGGGAAGGGGCGAAGAAAAAGAAGAGTGCGAGAGGTGCAAATAAAAGAGAGAATACTACTAAGAAGCACAATGAAACAAATGCCAGTAATGCTATCATGACATTGGTCAAGTGACCATTTCTTTGAATGTAATTTCAGTTAGAGGCACATCATTGCTTTGCTTTTTTATCCTTAAGACTTTATGTCACTCAAATTATATTAATCAATTTTAGCATATAATGATATGAATTATCCATAAGACTTTATGTCACTAAAAATACATATCTTAATCAATATTATAATGTAACGACATTAATGATATCTTATACATTTTAGTGCCTAGTGTTATCATTGTTTATAGACGAGCAATCTGTGACATTTTTATAATCCAGTATTTGAAACAAATTTTTTTTTTAAATGTTACTTACCTGCACTGATGCGTAGAATATGCCATACCAGTGAGATTATTACAAACCAGTTCATCGTACAAGTGTTACATTCATGTAAGAATATAATTAAAACAGACACTCTTTTACATTCCGTTTTCAGACACAGCTATGAAGTCGAAGGATTTAGCAATAGTTATTACGAAACAAGAACAGTGAGGTCCTTCTATGGGTGGGACGATGTATTAAAGAATAAATAGTCTAAACGTCATTCGATATTTGATTGTTACACTGTTTGGAATGGGTGTCCCTAACAACTGACCAGATACACTTCTAACATTGAAGTACTTTCAATTGGACAGTTATATACAATATATATATCCCAGCACACAAAGAATAGAACGGGTTCAAGTGTAAGACAAACTTTAAGTTCATGTCATCCATTATATTTGACTTCTGCTTATAGTACGGCCATAGGAAGAACTGTCTTGGTATATGAATAGGTAAACATGAGCATGTAAGAATGCAGAAAAAAGTATACCGAGTTTAATGCTGTTAATAATTGTAGGAATTATTCTGTATCACACATAAACAGTTGCAGGCAGATATCATAGGTTTTTATTTAAGAGATTACTTAAAAACTGAAAGGTATGTGAAAATAAGGTAATTATTAAAACCAAACTATTTGTGTTGGTTTCCAGGGAATAGGAACTAGTCCAGTATCCCTTAGTTATTATCATAAGAAATATCGCTGTCAGTCAAATGTCGTTTGTAAAGAAAAGAAAAGAAAAGAAAACTAACTAAACAATACAAAACAAACAAAACAAACAAAGAAGTACAAATAATAACCACATAATCATTTGCTTCAACACTAACAAGTACGATGAACATTGAATACAGCAGCACATGCATTGGGCAACGTTTGGTTACATGTGAATTCTTTTTTCAGTTTCTATGTTAGAAACCAACAGTACATGAACATCAGGATGTCAGTCACACTGTTTGGCATTGATCGATGGTATCAGATGAATGACAAGCGGTGCTTTTTATAGTGTAATACAGGTAGCAGTACATATCTAGTGTTACTAAAATTAGTAACAGATGGATTTTGGATTTGTAATCATCCATCATCACCTCCTCCTTAAGCAGATCTGTCGTATAATATTGCATTGCATGAATTCAACGTGCCTCTTTACAAACATACATTCTCAGCACTCAAAATTAACATGAACTAATCAATCATAAAGGATCATGAGTGAGAATTTTGCTCTTGTCTGGGGATATTTTGAGCAAGCATGCTTCTGCTCAACCATTTATCTAATGGACGATACCAAAACATCAAAGTGCCAGTTATGCATGTATGCCAGATAGGCGAAGATTGATGGCATAGAATGATTGACAAGCCGCCTTTTTTGCTGCGTAATACAAGTAGTGTTCATAGCGTACGTACTTACAGTGAGCAACAGGGGACCGTTACATGACTAGTTGTCAGCACTGACAAGTTGTCAGTCACTGACAATTTCAGTAAAATCCTTGGTTTTGATTGGCTGAGAAGAACTGATCACTGACTGTTACTATGGTAACTGTCTGTGACTGACAACTTTCACGAAACGGTGCCCAGAACCAAATTAATCTGCTTATTCCTTCTTCTTTTTTCCAGTGCAATCTTGAGGCATTTATTTTATGATGAAACATCCAAATCAAACTACACTGAGAACATATATTCTAGGCATTTCAATCTAAACACACTGCCAAAAACTGGTCGGAATTTAATCAATAAAGGTGCTTAAAGCATTGCCTTATATCCAGTCACATGATTTAATGGGTTATTTGTAAAGTTTCTGCGTTGCACAGAGCAATCCTTGTAGTAAGTGGTGGATAGATTTTGTGCCGATATGCACATGTGCCAAGTGAGTGAATGTGCTAGTCGGCAGTGTTGGCATATGAATGGTTAACGATGTTCCTCAGATATTATTCTGAAAATTGCTAGCCAAGGATCTTTCTTATCCATTATCGTTGACATTATTTACAGTACGTATCCATATATCACGCATAGTATTCTTGAAGAGTATTTAAATAATGTGAGTAAAGGAAGAGAAACATTGTAAAATCATTTGGTTTGAAGCTCAAGACCATCTACTACCGTTTCAGATCCTCTGTCAAACCCTAAGTCTGGTGCAGGCTGGTAGTGAGAGAAAGAAAACAAAACAAATAAGAGCGAGGGGAAATAGATTTGTCACAGAAAAACGAAGGAAATTGGTTGCAAGCAAATATCCAGCTACGTCTAAATAGCTTTTTTTTTTAACAGAATATTCTTTTGCCTCGCTTGTAGTATGAATTAACTGCAAGCTCCTTCATTTTCCCCTAAACAATGATGAAATGATATGAAATATCATTGCTTTGAAGGGGTATAACTCCCACGAGAGTGACGTGGAAATGGGGTTACATGTTTAGAGTTTGGGTTTTGGCTTCATAACTTAGATATCAACCTAACTTGATATGGTATTTGTGTTTATTAAAACGCATTTCTCAATATAAAACAAAATTCCCAGTTTTCTGTTACTTCAATGCATAAAATACTCAGATGGGAGACCCTTAAATCTAGACAAAATTTCCACATTCAAGTCATGATGTTTAAAATCCTCATAGATCGACTCCAAATTATTCATCTGAAAACATATTTTACGCCCTAAGACCTTTCCATCTACGTGGCAATAATTTATGCCTTCCGAAACCCAAAACAAATTATTGCAAGCGCACTTTCTTTTACAGGGGAGCTCAGTTATTTAACAGCATTCCCCAAGATATCCAAAATTGCACATCCTTGTTTTCATTTAACGAACACATATTTTACGCCCCAAGACCTTTCCATCTACGTGGCAATAATTTATGCCTTCCGAAACCCAAAACAAATTATTGCAAGCGCACTTTCTTTTACAGGGGAGCTCAGTTATTTAACAGCATTCCCCAAGATATCCAAAATTGCACATCCTTGTTTTCATTTAACGAACACTTACGCAACTGAGACCTGAACGGACCCTTTTTTATGTGTTTTATTTTTTACTTACGCAACTGAGACCTTAATAGACCCTTTTTTTCTGTGGTTTTTTTTTATTTTTAATTTGATTTTTCTTTCTTTTTCTTAGAATTTCTTTTTTGTAAATTAATTATTCCATTCCTTTGTCTTTCCATCTGGTCCCCATCGAAGACCAATGGCACCATGTCAGTGCAAGTTTCTACACTTCTGTACATTTTTTTCTTTTGTATATGTTTATTATATTCATATTACTTTTGTTATTTTGTTGTATATTCTTTTTATGATGGAAAAAACCCCAAAAAACAAAAGATTTTAGGCAACATATCATTAATAACCGTTTTGGCATACCACGTGACCAAAGCCTTCCGGTGGAATGTCTTTGGATTTATGGATCTGGTTTCCTTTTCTGTTCTTGTACAGAATGAAGGCGATGGAAACGATAACGAGAGCTGTAGCTCCACCTACGATGAGAACGTACATCCACAAGGACAAGCTATTATCAGCTCCTGCATGCAAGTAAATCAAATCGGGGAAAAATACTGTCAACTAACAAAAACCGATGCACTGTTATATGTTTATTATTGAACTCGTATCTTTAAAATCGTGGATATTTTCACTCTTTAACACTCGTTTATTTGGATTGGATGGAAATATCTGTGTGTTAATATCTTTGTAAACTGAACGATTTCAGATTTCGAGCTGCGTGTTCTTTTACTTTGAATAAACCAACCAACCAATCAATCAATCAAACAATCAATACCAATTCGGTGGAAATAACAGTTACCGAGTTGAATTCAGTTTCCCTATCTTATGCTTTATCTCGCTGTTCAGTAACTATCTTCAATGTTTTAATACAGATTCATTAAAGATTATGGCATTGCCTGAGTTAAAAAAAAAATTGTTTTAACCTTTGAGGGGATAAATCATTTAGTTAGAGGGATCGAAGAATGGCGTTTATGTCATTTTTAGAGCAAATGTGATACAAAAACAACTGTGTTTTAAACCGTTTAGCAAATGAATCTTGCAAGTTAAACAGTTAAAAATATGGTATTTAGGAAAGGCATTTTCTCAATGTAATTATGTTGCATTTCCTGCAATATAAAGATAGTCAGTTACCTCGGTTGTACTGGAAAGTAGGGTTAATATTCGTATGACTCTCATTGATGGTTACATCAGTTATGAAGGCTTTGGTTTCCTGAGCTGGTGTGGTCATTGCTTCCTCAGATGTGGACCAACCCGTCTTTATATCTGTAGATGATGATGATGATGATGATTCCAACGCTGCAGTAGCAGCTGCTGCAGTACGAGTAGTGATGGTGTCAGTGGGACCAAGCGTAGGCAAATCATTGTGTGTTAGAGGTACAACTGAAGACTGCGTACTACTCGGTACAGATGTAATATGTGGAGTGCCAGTAGTCCTGAAGGTAGTTGATGTTTCAGTCATTGCCACAGATTGTGTTGTCCAGCCTGGATGTGTCCAAGTTTCCGTGAAGTCTTGAGAAGTTCTCAACAGTGAAGTCGAGACATGCTTATGATCACTATTCTTATAATCTTCGGTTGTATCAGTTATTGGTGTCAAATTTTTTGTTAAGTCATCTACAGGCATTTCTGTCTTGCCAGTAGGCGTAGGCACCATATTCTCTGAAATGGGCAGAGTGTTGTGCATACTTACAGTATTCAGAGAAGACATTCTTGACGACAGTGCGCCAGTAGTCCTAGGTGATACAAGAGTATCTCCGGCAGTTGTTGCTAATGCAGAGGTCACCCCGTCACGTAGGATTGTTGAATCTATTCCCGAAGGCAACGTCCTGCTTCTCAATGAGGTTCCTACGTTTGTTGAATCTTCATCTGTTGATGTTCCCAAAGATGAGCTACAGGGTCCTTCCGAGATTTCATCACCCCGAGTAGATAATATGAACGGCGTCGTAGGCGTCGACTTTATTCGCGTAATAACATTATTGGTAGTGACTGGCGTACCAAGAAGCTTGGCAGTCGTTTCAAGTGTAAGAGAGGTTTCTGTGGTTATGGTTGATAATTCAGGAGGTGCATTTTCTGAAGCTGTGGTGAGCATTTGAGGGGAAGTGTATCCGGATGTGCCGGCTATCCTGGTCCCTAGAAGAGAGGATGTCGTAGAAGTGTCTTGAGGACGTTCTGTTGTGGAAGTCACACTAGGCGTCATAATTGTCGAGCTTATTATCATATTGTCAGTCGAGAAAAGCGTTGTAGGAATTTTGGAAGTTGTAGCATCAGGCAGTGCAGTTTTCCCTTCAACATCAATTGCCGTATTTTCCACAGTTGTGCTCGCTATTGTAGAGGAAGTGGAAACAACAGATGCATATATAGTTGGAAAAATAGTTGAGCTGGAAGAAGACTTGTCAGTATCAAAATCAACAGAGGTAGTTCCCCACAGATTACCATCAGTAACCAAGGGTGAGCTTTCACTTGGAACATTCGAAATATGAGTTATTGTAGACCTCCTGGGTGTGGTTGGTATTTCAGATATAGGGGCAATTGTATAGACAAATCCTCCATTAGTTTCATGAGATGTTGTTTCCTTTTCAAGTAATTCTGTTTCCGTCTGATCTCTATGTGTAGAATAAACTGTAGGCATGCTTGTATGAGGTAGATAAGTATCGATGTTTTCTGAGGTAGCGTCCCATGACGATGTTAAACTGTAAGTTGGTATCAGTGATGTACTTGGTGTTAATGTGATGTTTGGAGTATTAGTCCTCATCTCAGTTGTGCTTTCACTTCTACTGGATGTTGGAGGAAGACTGGTAGAAGGTTCCGGAGTGAATTCTGTTGTCCGAAGACCCGAAGTGGTAACGGTGTTTTGTGTGGTATAAACTGAAATAGGGACACAGGGATAACGCATATTTATAGTTTATTGAACCTTTAAACCATCTCAACGAAATGTTAAAAATCGTACTGCATGAGAAATACATTTACGAGTTCATGAGATGTTTACCAAGTATTGTCCCCTCCCGCCCCCCTTTTGTATCTAGATTCAAGCAATGTTTCCATATTGAGAATCGATTTCACGTTTCAGGAATACAGATATTGGATTCAATCGGGTGGCTTTTACAGCATAGAAAAAGAATATGAATAGTGAACTCGAGTTGTTGAATATCACAGAAATCAACTAAAAGATGAATCTTATCTTTAAAATGAAAATTTCAAAAATCTCACCAGGACAATCAACTGAGGGTACCCAGCTACCATCGTCACAGATCGATGAGATGCTGATATATCCTGTAGACTTGCACGTGTAAGATATATCACTACCATGTGTGTAGATTGTGCCATTTGTTAGACCCGCTACCAGAGTATAGTTGAGTCCTACGACCATAGGGATCGGGCATGGGTCTGAATTAAGACAATAGATAAGGGGGAAAGCATAGTTTGCCACACATCTCTATTTTATTACATATTCAACATTTATGTACTCCAAAAGTGGCCGATATTGTTGTTAGAGTATAACCCAGTTACAGGCGATAACTTAACCCTAAGACCATAAGGCTTTTGGGGCTGTCTTAAATCATTGAGAGAGGTGTCCCCCCCCCCTTCCCCAAGATCTCTGTCGCCGATGACGCAATCGCTGGAATATTTTCTTAAAGATAGAGGGCAATGTAAATGATTTTTCAAAATAATTGCCTTTTATTTTTATATGAATCAATATATTATGCTAATTCATCATGTTCATGGTGAAATCAAATTTTCTCTAAGTAAAGTTCAACTATCAGACTATAGTTCAATTATTGCTTATCTTAAGTTAGAAATTCTTTGTAACATCCTCAGCAAGCTTTTTTAAAAACAAAACACACGCGCACACGTTAGTATCAATAAGCCTATAGCTTAAAAAGCCCTCCCCAATGGTTT
This sequence comes from Echinometra lucunter, assembly GCA_029962745.1. Classification (NCBI taxonomy): domain Eukaryota; kingdom Metazoa; phylum Echinodermata; class Echinoidea; order Camarodonta; family Echinometridae; genus Echinometra; species Echinometra lucunter. The sequence goes on along the minus strand of CM057166.1, from coordinate 26,516,653 downwards.
TAGGGTAAATGCTCCTTATATGGAAGAAATAGATTGACACAGAAAGGAAAGCTGAATAGGATGCTAATTATTAGCATGACATATTCGGAAAGTTTGGTTTCCTTAAGACCCTTTTCAGCAGAGGGAAACATATATGAAGAGCTTTCTTCTAAAAGGCGCCTTATCCAACTTTGTAACTTCAGACAATTTTTTTTTTTTTTTTTTACCAAACTTTGTACAGGCCTATATGGAAAAGTGATATTATAAGGAATAAAGGTGCATTTTTGTATGGCTGCCCTCAAAACTTAGAAATGGTCTCATATCAGTGACTCAGTTTTCATCAAAAGTGGATTTAGCGCCTTTTGGAAGCGAGCCCTTGATATACAGGTTGTAGGCCACGCGCTCATTGCTTTGCAGTGGACCAATTGGGAAAATAATAAATCAGTCGCCCTGTTTGTAAACTTACGTCTTATCTCGTGACGTGTTCTCGACCAGTCCATGAGGAAGCTATGAGGAATGTACTTACCATGACAAATCTTTTCAGGAACGGTAGGCACCCAGGATCCGTTATAGCAGAGGGCAACATAAGCTACGTAGTTCATGGTTTCATTGCAGTGAAAGTATACGACATCGAAATCTCGATAACCAAACTGCTGCACCGGATCAATGTACACGATATCCTTTGGGAAATTAGGCTCCAGGCAAGCTGTAAAGAATGAAGAAATAGAACTAGGAAACTTGTGTGAAAAGAAAAAATGAATAAAAATGCTGACTAGTGAAGGAGAATGTATATAAATGTTTTTTCATAAGAACGATTTTCAACAGGTTAAGAGAGAAAAGCATGGGATCAACAGTTGAGTAATACATCCTTTTCGATATACATGATATAATCAAAATAACTACATAGTGAGCCCTTATGCTTTCTTAACGTATTTGAAATTCGTACGAATAACAGCGGTTGGCTCGTATTAAACTGAAATGAGAATATTCATTTACAACGCAAATGAGATTTGTATATTTTTGAATGATCAGAAACTTAGTTCTTGGGGAATGTCACTCTTTATTAGAAGTTTTGTGTGGACAACTGTAAGACGTATATTGAAAACTGCACAGTATACTGGCAAACCCACAAACTATAACTACTAGTTTTGGTCATACTTAGTGGACTGTATATTGTACTCTGTTCCTCCGTTGGCAGTGCAGTGGTGGGGATTGGTTCTGCAATAAAGTGTGAAAAAGAAATTAATGAAATATTCCATTTTGTTTAAATAGAAGTTACAATGTATTTGCAAAAGCTAATTGTACAATTGTTAAAAGATCTGTTTTTCGGTAATTGTTTCGCCTTTCAGATTTGTATAAGAAACTGGAGAAAAACTAGTACTTGTGCAATGTGCAAACAGAAACAAGGCAGTGATTCGATTACATTGCTTAGACTTCACTTATCCATCATTCTATATTTGCCTGAAAAGTACAAATAATTTGACATTCCTTGCTACATGAATTAGAGTTCTTCACACTAAGAGTATGGGAGAAAAGATGCAAGAATGAGAATTAGCACCAATAGAATAGAACTTAACACATCGGATTTGGTTTTCAAAATGAGCATTTCACGTTTAATAGGAACTTAAGCTAAACGATGCGATTATAACTCTTGCCGGTAGCATGTAGGGCGACAAACTGTGCTACACATAATGGCTAACCGTAATTATCATTCATGATTGATAGTACTTATTTTGTTTAAACCTGAAATTTGTATTATCATTGTATACACTTGTTGACTTGTCTATTATGCGAATATGTAATTATGTTACATTTAACCGCATGTGTATTCTAATAACCAGTCCGAGATAGGGACGAAAGAGTAAGAATATTCAATAATCAAATTCAATCATTATGTATAGGCTATGTGGGCTTAGCAAGATTGTAATAGCCCGTAGGAAAATAAGGTGGCTTTTTACGCCAATGCTTTAAACATCAGTATTCAAATATATCTTTCAGAATAAACATTATACGCTAAAAGGTTGTAGGGTAACATTTTGTAACTCACTTACCCATGCACAGGACAGTGTCTGACCATTCTCCATCAAGACACTCAACCCATGAAACATCATTGGATATCATTCCTGGGAGACAGGTAAAGAACGCCCATGTACCATGGCTATAAGAACCAGTCTGGAACACATTATCAGGTGATACACAGCTATCTGAGGTGATCAAAATAAGCAATGTTAACCCGATGACTGAATTCTCATAGTCCCATTTAGATTTGATACAGGGCTCACCCTGTTCATCTTATACGTCAACGAATTGCAAAGTATGGGGAAAATGTAAAATAAGTTTACTAGGTTATCCTGTTTCCAGCTCCTACTCGTCATTTTCATTAACATTTTAAACTTCGGAGACATAATAACATTAACAAAACATCCATGCATTTTATCCAAAAGTTTGCACATAATTGCCACTTCTATCTCCTCACCGAAATCGCTTACTTGCCAGCGTACCACATTTAAAACAACTATGATAAATAATGATGATTTGATGTTATAGTTATTATTATTATTATTATTTTATTCAGCAGAATCAACAAACAAAAGAACAAATACAAACAATAGTAGAATATAGGGAGAGTCACATGGATGCCGGCAAAAGAAAAAGATTAACTTAATAACTATAACCCGAAGGTCTTCTTTTCCAGTCCATGTGACTTTACATAAATAGAAGTACATAAAAAAATGTAATGAATACATGTACATCATAATGAATAGCGAATAATAATTACAATGATCAGAAAGAAAAAGAAAATACGAATTAAGGATAGGTAAGAATGTCGCCCTGGGCACACGTAAAACGCGCTTTTAGGTTGAAAGAGATTCATCAGGGATATATATAATATATAAATACAAAGCTGTAATAATCATACCCCAGCATAGAGGTAAATCAGGAGGGTCCCATGCTCCATCTCTACAGGTAGCTGTTGGTGTCCCATCGAGTATACCTAGATCATCTAGACAGGTGTATTCAACCACAGTGTCATGAATGTAATACTCCGGCTCTGATACACCTGTTCCTTGATTGGTATGTTCTACATCCGGGTCAGTAGCAGGTGGATCGCACGGTTCTATGAACATGACAGAATAGCAAATTTGTTAATGCACCGGCCAACTCATATCTTCCATGATTTAAGTTTGGCGAGTCACATTTGGGGAAATGTTTCCCGTTGTTAGGAATGCACGAATTTTGTCATATTTGCAGTATAATGACTTTATTTCAAAGATGACTATGGCGATAACATTGTTAATGAATTAGTATGGGTTTCTCTTCATTATTCTTTATCATTATTAAAACTCGGCACACAACAACGGTTTTAGTGATTCTTCCTGATCTCACCTTTGCAAGTGGCACGTTTTAATCTTACATCCCCTTTCCCTCCCCGGTTTGCATGGTTTAACATCATACTATCACATATCTCCTGTCTCGGTGGACATGAGATAAAAAATATCTAAGCATGCATGGACACATATGGTTCCAGAAGTATACTAAGTCCTTTTGGAAAGTCAGTAAATATCAAATATATATATATCAAGTAAACATTAGTCATTTCGTGTAATACTTCGACACAATGTGTGCTGGGATATTTGTTCTTGTATGTTGGGGGCTCAGTACTATGATGGTAGTGTTGAGTTACAAATACAGATTAGTTTTTGCTTCTATATCGTATTTCAGCATTGTTTTTTTTTTATTGAGTGTGGGGTAGTGTAAAAAATATTAGATGAACTCAATATTTTGCAATTCTCAATATTTCCAGCAGTTATCACATTTCATTTCTTGTATGAGTACAAGCTGATTAGCAAAATTTCATATCAATTAATTTGTATCTGTTCATGTCACCTGCCTACATGGGAAATCAGTCAGATCAAGTCCTGGGCTTTCTTACTGAGTTCGCTAATTGTCTCTGCATGTCTTTGACATGTTCGATCTGGGTGCCGTTGCATAAAACTTGCTATTATAGTAACTTTGCCATCAATGATAACTTTCCTGGAATACAGGATTTCGATTGGCTGTAGAGCAATGTTACCATAGTAGTTACCATTGATGGAAAAGTTACTATGATAGCAAGTCTTTATGCAACAGCACCCAGCTCCTTTATTGCTGCAATATCAATAAAGTGGTGCATCAGCAACAATTCAAAACTGGAAATTAACAACGGTGTATCTGTGATTAACGAGTTATAATACCATGGCATACTGCAAGCGTCGGATCCTCCACCCATACACCTGACATACAGAAACTGAATGCAGGGCCGTTATGAAGAAGATAAAGGGTGGGATCACAGTAGAGAATGATGAGAGACATCTCCTCATAGACGTCTTGATCTGGGCTTATGAGAAGACCCGGTTCAGTCATTATTGGTCGGATGCATACTGCATACAAAACAGAAACGAGTTTCATAAGCTAAAGTCATGTTTCATGTCTTTATAAATCCTTTTCCCCAATATTTAATACAAAATATCGTACGCAGCAGGCGGGGAGGGGGACAGGCGCTTAGGGGGCAGCCTAAAAATGTTCATGATTATTTTTAAAACTACCCCCCCCCCAAAAAAAAAACAACAACAACAACAACAACAAAGAACAAAAAACACCACCCCAGGTGTGCACTATTATTCAATTATAAACTGCAAAAGCGCCTTCGTGACCAGCTCAAGAGCTTCGCTCACTTATGTTTCCTTGAACATTTTACGTCTATTGACCCCCCCCCCCCTCCCCGAAAAAAGAAATCCTACACACGGCCTTGCTAACCGAAATGTCGGTACAGGCAGAGCAGCTTAAACTTAGGAGTGCGGTAATATGTTACGTGTAAACGTAAAGCAATAATTTTCAGGATTAGGAATAAAACAAATATCAAATCCAGAGTACTATTTATCATTATTATTGCTTATTACTTATACCGCACTTTTCCCATAAGGCCCAAAGCGCTTACAATAAATGGAATTGTGTACAGGTAATTACTGAATTAAATTTCAAATTGTCCTCACCTGCATCTGCATCAGTGTAAAATCTCAAGACTACAGCAAGAAGGAATATTCTTCTAGTAATATATTCCATGATCCTCGCAAGACTGAAAGAACCCCAGGCAACTGATCTACTTTAAATACGTATCCATTCTCTGCTACAATATCCTATTTTTAAACAGTGGTTGTTTTTCTCACTCTGTAGCATACCTCTATGTGAGTGTGATTGCTCAAGAGGTGTGTTTCGAGTGTCAGGTGTTAAAACTGAACTTTCAAAATGCTACATTGTTTGCTTTTGTTTAATATATTTCTTCACTGTGTCAAGAATTGTTCAAATAAAAGACTTTAGGAGTTGGAGAAGCTCGATTCGGCACTTGATATAAGACACAACGATAATAATTGTTATGAAAGGAAAGATACAAAATGATCATGTAATCATTGAATAGTGTATGTGATATTGAAAGGTGAAATAATTGAAATACACCAAAGGTTAGCCTAGAGCGTCATGTAACATTTTTAAAGGCATAAGCGTGAATGAATTTTTGTTTTTTTCAGGTATACATATCGGAGTTCAGGGCCGCTTCAATGTTTTCAATTCTCAGAGTTGCTACTATCGAATACCATAACTTGCACGGAATTGCTTTCTCATACTTCATTCATTTTTCCGATCCAAAGACGAACTACAAAGTCCTAAAGAAAAAAAGCTTTGTTGACACATGATTGAAATTATTCAGAACTTCCAAGAATTTTCTAACATTTATTTTTTCTTGAAATACACCGAAGGTTAGAGTGTCATGTAACATTTTTAGTGCATAAATGTGAATGAGTTTTTGCCTTCTTCAGATATACATATCGGAAAATTAGTTAACTGAATTCAGCCTGAGCATCAAAAGAAGAAGTTATTTCAATCAAAATCGTACATTGCAATTAAAAATTGTATCAGAAAAATACTTGAAGTTAGCATCTTCAGCAATCTTACGAGTGCAGGGCCGCTTCAATGATTTTCAATTCTCAGAATTGCTACTATCGAATACCATAACTTGCATGCATATGACTTTTCATACTTCCATCATTTCAGTTTTCCGATCCAAAGACCATATGAGACTGAACTATAAACTTCTCTAGAGGAAAGGCTCTGCTGACACATGATTGAAGTCATTCAGAACTTCCAAGAATTATCTAACATTTTATTTTTGTTTTTCAATTTGCCTCCTTTTGCTGTACTAGTGAATTTAATTATACATGTACATGCTTTCAAGTTTTCATTGACCTAACATGGGTTTAATGTTTTGGAAACGGTTTTTAACATAACTGAGGATGAAAGACAGAAGTTTCAATATGCTGATTTAAGAATTATATATGAGTTGCGTTGTGCAGCCGTCTTGGGTTGAATCCGGAGGTTTTAAACCAGTTCCTAACCCATATTACTTGTAGGGTGCACAAAGGTAAGCTAGTATTCCTTCAGTCTGATGAAAATTCAATATTGTTTCTTGATTTCTGGAGGTACCAAATAAATAATGCTAATAACACAGTCTTCAAAAATCCTTTGGATGATTAGTATCGAACATTTCTTGGATCCTCAGGATCATGTGACGTAGATGCTCTCGGGTTGTAAGTGATGTTAGACTCCATCTGTAAGCAAAGAATGGATATCATATAAAACAAACTTACTTATCTCCCCGGAACCCTTGGCCTTTAACTATTTGGTTCACCCGTTATACATAAAGGCATCCTAGTAGATGAAATTCACTTTGCATCCATTCGTTGATATTATGTCGCGCAAGCGTCTGGCAAGCTTTCAATGTATCAGGAGAAACTTAAGGTGCAAAGGTATTCATAAAAATAGTAATTGGCATTTTCTGAGCATTTTCATCATTATGCCTTAGTTTATCACAAGTAACAAGCAAACATCGCGAAAGTTTGTGTAGGAGGTAAGTACTTGCATTCAATTTGTTGACAGGTATATCCAGTTCAACCATTTACAAAGAATGACAGAGCATTTAGTATTTATATAATATCAGCAGCAACATATATCAAGTCCCAACTTACACTTCCTGTTACACTTGAATCTGACGGGTCGAACCTCCTGTGCTTCCTATCCTCCTTGTTGCGTTTCCTCCTAGAAAGCATTGCGTAAATGAATCCCGTACAGGTAGCCAGCAGGCAAAATAGAGATGCCGTCCCCACACCAGCTATAAATATCATCCACCAACTCCAAGGTTCACTTGTGGTTTCTGAAGAACAAAAAGAAAAAGAAAGAAACGGCAATGCAATGAGGACAATGTAATTTTTCTTCTTTTTTGTTTGTTTTCAGAAAGGTGTTTTTTGTTTAGCTTTTAAAGTGAAAGAACGGGAGTTCTTAATATTATGAAATGAAACCTATGAAATTAAATTCTATCTCTTAATCTCATATTATAACAGGAATCATCAAAACAGATGATTTATCATATTAAGATCATGCAAAATACCAGTCTGCGCTTTACAAAAAAGAGTGAAATTTCTTTTTAAAAATATCAATAAATAGTGGCATATGTGAAGTAAGTCACAACATAAAAGAGATTTCGTATATGCATACCTGGCTGCTGCGAAGTGACTTGTAGACTCGGTGTCGTCCTCGCTGCTGCAGAAGAACGTTCTGCAGCTCTTGTTCTTTGTTCATCGTCGGCAGTAGTCATGTCCTTTGTAGTGAACCCTCTCTTGGCATGCTTGGTGCTGGTAGATTCAGTCGATGTCAGAGCTTCAAACGTAGTGTCTGAAGAAGCGGGGGAGGATTTTGCATCATTAGTGTGAACTGGATCTGTAGTTACGACCGTTCGATACAAACCGTCAGATGTTGCATCGGTGGTTCTGGTTTCACTGTGATAAAAGTTGCTTGAGGTATCATACTGAGACGCATGGGTTGATTCTTGAGTTAATGATGAGTCACTTGAGGGGTTTTGTGTTGTAACTTCGAACGTCGAGGTTGATGAAGGTGTTCCAGAAAAAACATGAAAATCCGGAGTGCTCGTAATCCCACTGGATATTGTATACGGTTCTCTAGTCGATGGCGTTCCGGTACTTGATAAAGTTGACATTTCATTTGCCTCAGTAAGTGCAATGTGCGTCGTGGTTTCAAGCTGGGACACTGTTACCCATGAAGTAGGAACTGTACTTTCTGCTGCCTTACTTGTTAGTACAGAATAAGTAGAGGCACTCGATGAGGGCGTTGTTGTCAATAAAGGACCTGTTGGCATTTGTGATGACACTCCTGAATGCAAAGGAGATGGATTAGTAAAGAAAATTATTCGGAAATGGACTATGTTATACCCTGTAGATCCTACTTTTTACTCAAAACAAATTTACAGATACGATTGGGCGGTGCATTTTTCGAGAAGAATCTGAAGAAATGAGTCATACCCGTATGTTATATTAGACTGCGACTGAAAGTCAAAAGGAAAATCAGAACGTGCACTGCCAATCACTTACCTGACCCGCTTACTAAACTTGTCGTTCCTGCTTCCGTCTGTCCAGCCGTGGTTTTCGAAGTTGACGGGGTTATGCCCGGTACAATGGACGTAGATTCCTCCTTGGCTGTAGATGTACCTGGAAGACTAATGTGTGAGGCTGTTCCATCCGTTGTCATTGCCGTGTTTTGTCTTTCCATTGTCGCTGTGGGCAACATATCAGAAGTGTGCTGTGTTGCAGCGACAGTTTGTCGTTCCACCGTTGTTGTGACAAGGGAATGTGTTTCGGTGGAACCACGCGAAGTCGCAGTGAATACCGTTCTTGTACTTGACTCGGTATTTAATTTAGGGCCGGTAACAAAGCCAGCAGTTGACACCAAGGTAATATCTTGAGTTAGAGATGGGTCTTCAGTTTCTGAAGACACGATAGATTGGTCTGTTGCACCAGCAGTCGTAATATCGGTGGTATGTTCACCAAATGGGTTTGTGATCTTTGTCGTTAAATGCCCCATTTGAACTGTCTTGCTTGCAGTTCTCTCAGTCGTTTGCTTTTCCGCTATTGACTCTGAAGATGTAAATGCTGACGTGAAATAATCAGCATCTGTTGCTGCAGTTGTGGATGTTAGCACTGATTTGGTCGAAATACTGTTTGTACCATCATGTCCTGGTGTAACGAAACCCGTTTGAGCATCGGTAAGAGATGCAACTGTTGTAGATGCTCTAGCAGTATTGGCTGAAGTAATGTCGACTGCCTCAGAAGGCAGTGTAGATGCGAAGTGCCTAGAAGTGGTGACAGAACGACCAAATGTGGACTGAGAGATGGGTATGCTGGAAGTCTTCAAAAGATGCCAATCAGTTGTCAAGGGTCCAGTGCTACTTGTCCAGTCATCGGTCGTTGCATAAGCTGAGGACAAGAATGGTGTGGTTAATACTGTAGTTGAAGATCCTGAAGCAAAAACAAACAACAAATTAAATGTCCACATGAATCTGAATTCTGACTCATAGAATTTCGCATGTTAGTCTTCAAAAGGGTGGTCTACAAGAAATAACAGTGAGTTGGGAGGAGGCAAAGACTTCAGACCGGACTAAATTTGCTGCTCAATGCTTCGCAAGCAATATGAGGAACTACGGTATGTCTAAAATACCTAACAGTTTGCTCCTTGACAGATTGTATGAAAACATCCGGAAAAAATACTTCCATCGCCTCCAGATGATTATTATTATCATTATTGTCATTGTTATCATTGTTATCATAATTATTATCATTATCATTATCATTACCATCATCATTATTATCATTATTATCATTGTTATCATCATTATTATCATTATTAGTAGTAATAACACTATAATTAGTGTTATTACTACTATAATCATTTTAAGTTTCAGAAAGCAGAAACATCAGCTTTTCAAGTAATAGGATTCTTTATAATGGGGTTTTTAAATTTGATCCTACCAAAAGTGTGTTTATGCCTATCCTGTCTCTGTCAACATTCTTTCTATAATTACCTGTGCAAGTAGGAAACTCTTCAGATGACCATTTGCCATCAAAGCATACCATTCTGTCTGTTCCTTGAAGAACATGTTTTTTCGACAAAGAGCAGTTAAAACGAATTTCACTCGAGTGTTCATAAAACGTCGTCGATGAAATCCCGGTGGAAGCAAGGTAATGGTGGACATCAGGTGATACGTCAGGTATCTCACAGTATCCTTGAACATTAAGAAAAAAATCATAGAGTTTATTGCTTACTAAATCAAGACGAAGCTTGATTGTCGTTCATGTTTGCCAACGTATCAAATACATGTATCAGCCTGTTTTAACATTTGGGTTATTCAATCACATTATATTGCACTTTTCACGATTAAACCAGACACACTCTGATTGGAAGACTGGATTCTTCTGCAGCACTAACATCCACCACGCAAGGTACTTAATGTGATTCCGTATCATCCAATCATATCACTAACATCCACCATGCAAGGTACTTAATGTGCTCCCGTATCATCCAAGCATATCACTTACATCCACCAAGCAGGGTACTTAATGTGCCTCCGCATCATTTAAGCATGAGCAAGACCATCGACACTATTTGCAATGCTCCGAGCTTTCAAATATTTTTTTTTACACCAAGTGCCCCCTTCTTTTTCTGCACCTGGTGACGAACATTAAATACACAAAATGTTTATACTCTGCCAAGTGACATTAGTTCATGCCGCAGGTTAGACCACGGAAAGTATGCTGCTTCTTACCAACCCCCCCCCCCCCCCCCCCAAAAAAAAAAAAAACAATTAAAAAAAATAAAAAAATCAATAGTTGGGATGTAGAGTATTGCAATTTACTACTTCATTCATTCTAAATAAAAGAACTAGCAGCTTGGGATCTGAAAATTTTCAATAATTTTCAATAATTGCCAAAGAATTGAAACAACTGAAGAGTTGAACAAAAATATCAAACCTCAAATTAATTCATTTAAGAATAAGAGGAAAAACAGGTAAATTTAGAGCATAAATTATCAGAACAAATAGACATGTGAATACATGAAACTTATGCTCAGAATTATAAGGAAAATTGATAAATGAGAGTTAGCCAAAAGTAAAGGAGAGAAAAGGAAAAGGAAGAAAGAGGACATAGAATAAGGTAACCGATATTGCCAAACTTTGTTATAGAGGGCTCTGCTGCATCCTTATCTAAGTTTTACTCTAGTTATAACATTATTTTTTTACATTAATTTCTACTTTTGGAGTATTTGATTGTTTCTAGTTGATTTTATCAATACTTACTATAGCAGAATCGTTTAGAAGGATCAGGATACCATCTTGAATCCCAGCAAAATGTAAACCAGATCATAGGAGTCGAGATAGTATCATTGCAGTAGAGAAGAAAACTATCTCCATGTATGAATTGATTATCAACGCGAGATTGTTGAGGGATCACATAGATGTCATCGTCCAGGATCTGAGGATAGGTCGTACAATCTGTAAACATGGTAAATGCAACCCGAAAAAATAATTACCAATCATTATTCTTTAACGTGGTACTGTTACCGAACCCTTTATTTGAAACATGTTCAAAGATCGGAAGGCCCGAACATGATTATCCTTTAACCCCCCCCCCCTTTTTTTTTCTTCGAATGATATATGCAGGTAATAATGGCTCCCAGTGGGACATTACATGATCCTGATATTTCAGTGAGCATGTCCGATCTAACTTCAAAGCAACTAGATCTTTCGAAATGGTAACACTTAATCCAATAATCTAGATTTACAAGATATCATTGAAGTTCAATTATTCACGTTTCCATCGCTTAGATATCTTATAATGAGTGTACGAGAGGTGGGATTACATTTTCAAGACACAAGGGACTTACTGTGTCCGTCCGGGGGTAGAGTAAAGTATTCTTGGGTGAATATTGGTTGAGGTTTCTGTGTTGATGCCGTAGGCCGCTGGCTGGTCTCGTCATCTGTTGGTTAAAAGAATGTGAAACAAAACAGCGATCTATAATGTCAGGGGAAATAAATTCTAAAATTGTACTGTAATTGTTATTAATAGGTTAACTGGGGTTTTTACAAGAGGAAGCATTTTTCATTTGACACTGACGAAAGAAATCAGAATTATTTTTTGTCCCAGTCAGAAGTTTTGTTGTCCAAATTTATGGAAATCGTGTCTGAAAACAAACCAAAAATATGAACATGTGCTCCAGAGCTGACCGCGGTTTCGACAGAAAGTTGAGAGCCATCTATGGCGGTGAATTATCATAATCAACACCATCATAAACATCATCATCATCACCATCATTTCAAATAACATACAAAATAATAAAACAAGAAAATGACATACATGAACTTTTAGCAAAAATGTAGATAATAATAATCGTAATAAAATAAATAACTGGAAACACACCTCTACAAGCAAAGGCTAGGATCAGGGTGCCCTTAGGATATATATATATATATAATTTTGACAGTAATAACTTCAAAAATAGTCGAAGGTACGCCATGTGTAAATCCAACATTAGCTTTTATTGTTCAGAATTTTCGGCCCGCCTCTGGCCTTCCTCAGTGAGGAATATATATATATATATATATATATATATATATATATATATATATATATATATATATATATATATATATATATATATATATATATATATGTATAAAGATGTCCCCTCGCAAAACGTGTGCAGTGCTTCATTTTAGTACACAGTGGAAGAAAATAAATGAAATGAAGCTGACGTAGCTCTCGATCATGTCCTTTTATTGTAATGGCAAGCTTTCGGCCAACATGGCCTTCATCAGGTCTGAACAGATAAGAAACGAACAGGCAAAATAATATACACATAGAAGTGATATCAAAATAATGTTGATCAAATATTATTTCCGTATTATTTCGATATATTTTCTTTACTTATATGTTATTTCGATATTAATTGTTCAGTTATGCATCATTATTCCTAAAGTTGATTAAGTATCATTTCCGTATCATTTCGGTATATTATTTTGATATTTAATTGTTCAGTTATGTATCATTATTCCAATTACGTATTATTTCGACATTATTTTGATTTCACTTCTATGTGTATATTATTTTGCCTGTTCGTTTCTTATCTGTTCAGACCTGATGAAGGCCATGTTGGCCGAAAGCTTGCCATTACAATAAAAGGACATGATCGAGAGCTACGTCAGCTTCATTTCATTTATTTTCTTCTACTATATATATATATATATATATTCCATGTGGATGAAGAGTCAGAGAAAAAAACAAAAGCAACAAAAGATACGCCCTAATAAACACTCACATACACACACTCACACACACACACACACACGCACACCCTTACAAGAACAGAAAAAAAAATCATCATCATTACCATTAACCATTCTGACCATCATCATCACCATCATTATCACCATGCTAATCATCATCATAATAATCACCATCACCACCACCACCTTCATCATCTTCATCATTACCATTATTATGATGACCACCATCATCATCATCATCATTATCATCAACTAACAATCCAACTAACGTGATGGCCAGCGAATGGTTTTGTGAGGGCTCGAGCACAGTGTTTAAAAAAAAATCAAACCGGTAGTCGCCCCTACGTGATATTCAGATTCTTGGTTGCTTCGTTCATTTTCATTTTCTCGAGTCTAGATTTCTAAAATGGTTTTGTCACGACCCATACTACTTTGTCTATCGGCATGAACGCCAGTAGGTAATAATCATAGGATTCTTTCATCTACATGAATGTGTCCACAAAATGCTTTCATGTACTTGTAGCCAAAATAGTAGCCAAAGGATCAGCTAGTCCACCCCTCCCTCCCTCTCTTTCTCTCTCTCTCCCCTTGCATGTTGAAAAGAAATAGGGAAAAACAGAGGAAAGAAAGTGATAGGGTGTTAAAACAAGAAGATGATAGCAGCTTTACATCGGCATCATACCCATAAAGGGTAGCTTTACATTGGCATCATACCCATGATACCCATAACGGTAGCTCTTTTTTATATTTGTCAGCCCCCCCCCCCCCCCTCCCCATTAAGGCCAGAGTGCATTCTAATGACTGACTTCACGCTACGCCACTGCTTTTAGGTAATTCCAATCAACGTAATACTTATATTCATACATATACACGATGGTACAGCATCGGGATTCCAGGATCCATCAATGCAAGCTAGCCCAGTTGGTCCATCAAGTAACCCTGAGGTACAGGTGAATTCTAGCACGGAGTCATGGGTATACTGATCAAAGCGAAATAGTCCGTTCGATTGAGTGTACGTTACAGGACCAAGGACATCAGGTGGGTCACATGGGGCTAACATATCACAAAAAGAAAGAAAAAAAGGAAACAAATCTTTCTTTGTCAGGAATAAAATAGAGAATATTTCAGGCTAATCAGCAATGGAAATCATATTTTCGAGTAATTAAGAGGTAGCTGATACATTATTTTGTAAAGTTTTATTATTGTGACGAGAAAGCCATAAGCCATACCAAGATTCACCTGACTAATAAACGGTAATTCAAGAAGAAAAACTTGTTTAAACATACTTTACTTGAGTACAGTCTGGCAAACTATATTTTTTGGATTTAGAATTAGGGCCTAGTTTGAATGATGTAGAAAACAAACCGAATCATCCCTGTTGCAAAGACAGTAGGGAAAATTCTTGTGAAGAGAAATTAAGGTATGTATTGCGAAACGGGGTTAATCACCGTAACAAGCGTTCTCTGAAATGACTGGATCCCACTTCCCATTTTCACAGACCGAGAAAGGGGTTCCTCTCGTAGCGTAGGGTACCGGTGGACAATAGAGAAGGATGAAGTCATCTTGAATGTATTCAGCTTTCTCTGGGTTAACGATAATATCATCATCTAAGTCAGCAGGAAGAGTACACACAGGATCTGAATGGAAAAAAGGAGCAGATAATAATAACAACAATAATAATGATAATGATGATGATAATAATAATCCTGTTTACTCAGGGAAGCCTCATTTCCTTCAGTACTGTTGTTCCTGAGGGCCCCTGCACATTTGTATGGGATATACCTCACGGTATTGTTTCGTCGAAAGTCTTTGGTGATCGCAAAAGTAGGTATGGTCGCTTTTAATGGTTTCTTGAAATCAGACATTCTTTGATTTAAACCACGTTATTAGGTAATGAAGTCAAAAAGGGATATAAACTATGTAGAAAGATTCATCATATTGGTGAAGTTCTAACCACACGAGTCAGTGCCAATCTGAAGAAGCCTGCAGAAACTAGTAGGCGACAGCTAACAAGGTAATAATTCAAACTGACTGTAAAATGATGAAATGTCGTTTTGTTTGGGATATAAACTGCTTATAAGTTGCGTTTTCCTTATGGACATTTTCACAATGATCTTGCAATTTAATTGAATGGTGGAAATTAACGAATACCTTCACAGGTTGGATAATCCAGATCATCCCACACACCATCGACACACATCGCACTAGATGTATGGCTCAATACTTTCGATGCGTCAGTGCACTCGAACGTCAGAGCGGCGCCATGAGTATACTCCGTCTCTGTATCTCCTGTCGATTGCTCAAGGTGCGCCGTAAGGTAGGATGGTAGAGACAACGGTGCCGAACATGGAGCTGTTATAACATGTATATTTTGAAACTAACATGGACCATGACGTGAGAAGAGAACAAGGATCCAAAACGATGATCCTAACTACTAGTACTGATCATCATGATCCCAATCATGATCCTTTGTTCATTTGATGATCATTTGAATTGATTTCATTCTGATTTATTCAAATTCTTCAACTGACAAACAATAACCTCAGGTACAAACACGGCAAAAACATGAAATACATAAATATGACAAAGGTGACAAAGGGATTGATGGAAGGATTTACTAAACAGCCTAGCTTGTGTGATGTAGACAACGTATTTGTTAATGATACAGTAATTTTAACTTATAAAGGTGAATTTTAGTTCAATTCATTGTATTATTTTAGAGAGTGGAAAAGTAATAAACAAAATTATACACTGTTCTGCTATGATTATGAGATTTCGAGTGGAAATGAGTATACATGTATGTAAAAATATGCAATAAAGATAAATGCGATAAGATTGAAAAAAATATGAAAGCAGAGTAAAAATCAGCATAAATCAGTCAAGTCTTTCTTGACAAGATAATTAACCTACGTAAATAAGGGTTGAGTTTTATCTCCGTTCTAATGACTTCCATTATTAAGGAACAAATTGGCAAACGCCTTTCCAGTTTTGGGTAAATTGTAATCGTTTACTTGCCTGTGTAAAGTGTTATTTTTTGCAGTTTTTTTGTTCAAAAAGAATGTCATACTTTTTCTTTCAAGATTGTATATAAATTGATGTAGCTGAAATTTATAAAGGTCATGAATTTTGAGAATATGATTTTGGCGAAATAAAATATCAGTATGTGTTGTATAAAATGTTATTCACAAAACCTATTTATGATGCAAGAGTAAAATTTCATCTATTCTGCATTTTGCTCCATTTTCATATGTCGAAATGCCGTAATCATGATTCTAACTACTGGTGTAGATGTAATGAGAAGATAAGGTGAAAAGGCAGTCGTTAAAGGATAATTAAAAGTTCCCACTCATTTATGAATACTGCAAAGTCATTGTCTGCATTTAATTCCAAAATCATGCTATTAATGAAATAACAGTATAGATAGGAGGAAATGGAAATTTTGCAGACATTTACAGAACAAAATAGGATACACAAATGAAAATGTTATATTTCCAAAGTTTACAAGCGCTGCTACAAGTTATGTTACGAAAGAAGAAGAGACAGAACGTATTACGTCTGTAAAGTACTCAAATTGAGAATGGTTTCTGCAACCCCTTCCTCCCAAAAGTCTAGCTTACCGTAACATGCATTGCCAGAGATGTCAGGTAGCCAACCAAATTCTGAGCACTGGGAGAAAACTTCCCCAACTGTTTTGTAAGGTGGAGGAGGGCAGTATAGGATAATAAATTCCCCAATATCATAGCGATCTTTCTTCAAACTTAGCGTGATGTCTGGATCAAAGTCAGCTGGTAAAATACATCCAGGCTCTAGGAAGTAAGAAGAGAGCAAAATAAGAGATATGTTCAGTAAACATTTCTTCAATCAATAATTACGCGGACTTATCTAATAACATAAGGGACAACTCCGACACCCGAGCACATGGACTTGTTAAGGATAGCCTCACAAAAATTAAAGGCGTATCCTATTTTCCATAAATGAATTATTTTTCTTTTTATTCAACTAATCCTAACAAAAGTAAGAAATGAACCTTGTGGCTCGGTTGTTAATTTTATGGTAGTTTCGGGCTCTGTTGGCAGTGCCATTGTCGTTTTGTCTGAGTCTGTTGTTTTAGAATTCTCTGCCAATGTAGTGCTTCTTGCTGACATCGTCGGGTGTACGTGGACTGTCGTAGGTTGTTCTGTCGACTGGTACGAGGGCTTGGGCGAAGAAACAAAGGTTGTTGGTTGAGCATCGCTATGAAGGGTAGACGTGCCATGCGCTGTAGAAATCAGTGTTCCAAATGTGACCCCTTCAGCAGATGTAGTTGAGGTCGACTGATCTGTTTGATCAGATCTAGTTTGTGCAGTTTGCAGTGGTACAGTCGTGAGTACTTCAGTCTGCCGCATATTGCGGACTGATGTCTGATACGAGGAGTGGTCTGAGGTCTCACTTGTGCCTGCTGATGAAGTATCCGGGTTGTAATCCGTTAATACTGATGTAACCCTTGTTGGAGGATCTGTCTCTAGTGGAGCACTCGTTGTACTGCTCAGAGAGATCGTTGGCTTACTGGATGAATTAACAACTGGTGGTGAAGTATAATCTCTGGGAGATGGATTCGATGTTTCTCTATCCGATGTGAATGATGGCTCAATCATAATCGTGGTAATCTTCATGGTGCTTATAATGGGTAACGTGGTGAGCAAGTTAGCAACCGTAGAAGAAACTACAAATAAAGAGATATGTAGATAAAATTTAACAAAAATAATTATAAAGAATAAGGAAGACAAAAACAATGATAGTGAATTGTTCTGATAAAGTTTCAGCTATGAACTGACCAAATAACAGAAACTATGAGAAGACCATCTTTATTATTATTTTCTTCTCAATTTTCAGTCACTAACTTACTTTTGAAACTGACAAAAATGAATCATACTAAACTGCGCTACCGATTTGCAAGGGGTAATATCTTAATCATTGCTTTGATTGCCTATATCCAATAAGTTGAGGACTTATATTTAATGTTCTGAAATAAATAATTTCAGCCTGGTACAAATGTGTCACTTGTATATTGGGTTTTGGATATTAAAAACACAACACTTACTTTCACTGGAAATCAAGATAAACCATATGCCAAGCTCTAAATTCCAAATTTCAGCAACTTTAATACTGGTCGACTTAAAAAGCAAGATGGTGCAATACTGGATCTTCACAGGAGTGTAAAATTATCGAAAGGTACCTTTAAAAATCTGCGAAGAAGGACAGATATCTAAGGAGAAAAACAAGTGGTCAGAGAAGAAGCTACATAATCAGGAGAAATATTCGAGATTATATCCACAAACACAAGGACAGAAGCCATCTTGTTCCACGGCGTATGGAACCAATACCTGAAGAAAGGGAAGGAAATCAAGTCAAGAGAAATGTCAAGCTTATATTCTATCAACATTGTTAATATTTCTACAACACAGGAGAAAATGGAAGAACTCCAAAGTGGTTATGTTTGAGATATGACATACATTCCTCGGTCACTTCTATCGGATGGAGTCAAGGCAAGCATACTTCCTGATACAAAGATCCTGTAGGTATGGTTAAACAATATAATGTGCAGGACTGCCTCAGTCAGAATGATGAATTAATGACCAGTCTGTAGGCTGGGGGAAAAAAGTTTACCTTCCGGAGAACTCGCAGCTTTAAAGAAAAACTACAGACAGTGTGTCAACAGCTCAGGCACAATCCTTCAGAGGATATATGGAGTTTTGCCACTTTTTTTTAGTTATGGGTACATTTGTTTTTGCGTGTGTGCGTGTGTGTGTGTCTGCTGTGTTTTCTTTTTCCTGTTTATGTAATCAATTTGTTTAAAAGAACGTAGATAAGGAGCTACGCCTCACAATCTTTCAAAAACTGTTCTGTTTTTGTGTGTGTGTGTGGGGGGGGGGGTAGTTTTCTTTTTTTCTCAATTCCCTTTTGCGCATTCCTGTCTTCCACATTGTTAGTTTAGTATTTGTTGTCATTAAGGAATAGAGGATGAATCGAACTGTGGGAGAAGGAAATTGACATTCATTTCTCTTTTCCAATTTTGCTTCATCTCTTTCCCTTGATACATCTTAAATAATGAAAGCTTTTTTTTATTCTTTATTTTTTTTGTCTGTCATGTTTTATTTGTATTAAGTAGTTGATTTTTTTTTTTGAGGGGGGGGGTCAGAATTGTCAACTTTTATATATATATTAGTACTTCTATAATGTAAACAGTGTAATTTTCCATTTGTTTATCTACATTTGGGCAATAAAATATCTGAATGCATGAATGAATCTGAAAGAGGCGTTGCTGTGGATACTTTCCATTGAACTGTAAGCGATTTTGTAACCCACACAAGGGTTGACATGTCAACTCATTCTAATACACATTTCAGTTTTATATCTCATCATATTATATTCCATCAGTGATGGAATTGTGTTTCCTGATAAGTAAATAACATTTGAACGATGTTATAGCTTCATCTAAACATTATTCTGAACATCACGTACCTTCACAAGTTGGAACCGAATCAGGGTCCCACTTCCCGTCTTTACAGATCGACGAGCTTGGTCCTATTAGGGTCGATTTATCTGGTTTGGTACAACTAAAATTGATGGTGTGTCCATGAAGGTAGTATGTAGTCGATGTTTTTCCCGTGTCGCTGAGAGAATGAATAACATTGCTAGTCACCGATGGAGCATCGCATGTCCCTGAGAATTTAATGATTTGAAGGATAATTTATCTTTGTAACGAGAAATATCGTTCATAAGATCATGATACATGAAAAATTTGCAGAGTACGAACAAAGCGTGTGCAGGTGTGTGAGTGTGTTTGTGTGTGTGTGACTGAATCAAGGACATGCTGTAGCAGTGACTGTAAAATGCACAGATATTCGGGGTGCGATGAAGTGTATATTTTAAAGCAAGTGTTTCGATGTAAATTGTTTGCACGGGATCTGGCGGGTGAACATTGTACTAATCTCAATAAAGTACATAGACACTTACATTTTGATAGAAAATACACTGTGTCATATAATTTGAACAGCCTGATACAAATATTTTTACGTATCATTTTCGCAATACCAGCGGGAAAAGCGTCATCCTTTTTTTCGCTCTGCTCAATAACAAAAAAAAAATACATAAAAAGGAAAATAAAAAATAAAGGAAGGAACAAACCTTCCCAAAGCCTATTTATAAGAAAACAATATTGTTGGTGAGGTGTGATCGGCTAATTGTAATTTGTTTCATAAAATTTCCCTGAAATGTACATGTAATCAACAACAACAAAAATTAATAAAACCCCGTTGAATGAATATAAAATCCTCAGTGAAACCTGAATTCTCATTGGACGTTAAGCGTCATTTAACCTGCGTGATTTACCCATGCAAATTGAGCCTATGAACATGATGGAGATATTGAGCACACAAGCGCCAGTAATTGAGAGAAAAGTTTGAATTTTTCATTTTAGATGCGCTGTTTATTCGGTGTTCGTTTTAACCAGGCATTTGTCAACAGTACAACCGCGTCAGTGACTAGCTTTTGCGCGTCAGAGAAGTAATGTTGTCTTTTGAAAATGACGCTTCTTGTGCAATTGGAATATAATTGAAAATATTGGCGTAGGGTTACGTCAACGTACTATAGCAGAATCGTTTAGAAGGATCAGGATACCATCTTGAATCCCAGCAAAATGTAAACCAGATCATAGGAGTCGAGATAGTATCATTGCAGTAGAGAAGAAAACTATCTCCATGAATGAATTGATTATCAACGCGAGATTGTTGAGGGATCACATACACATCGCTGTCGAGAATGGTAGGGTACACTGTGCAGTCTGAAAATAAATAACATAAATACAAAATCAATCCCTACGCTAAGAATCATTTAAGCAAAGTTCCAAGTACAGTTGTAGAGTAAAATGAATCAGAATAGGTATCCTCGCTGATTTCCTGACATATGCACTTAACTGATTAAAGAGAAATAGTATTATTTTTTTCATTACGAAGGACTACACCCTGAGTGACGAATCTACATGTCGTATGGTTTGGCAAGGGGACACAGGTTTATATACAGACTCATAAGGGAAGTGAATATATAATTTTTAATACATGAATTGAGTACTTCATTTGGACCTGCACAAGTGTCTCCATAACTGCCATCGTCAATTTTAAGAAGTTATCTGCTTTGTTTAAAAATATTGATTATGATTATGTGTGTATGGCAAATCAAGAAAAGCCAAGAATCCTTATTAAATTATAAAAAGAAAATACAACTTATCTCTGCACAGCATGAATCAAGGACCTGTGAAATATTTAGGACACTCTGAACCTTTTTGAAATCGTGATATTATATTTTTAAAGATAACAGCAACAACCAAATTTTGAAAGAAAACAGCAAGGACAAAACAAAGAAAATCTTACTCTCGCCGTCTGCTGGGAGAGTGAAGTATTCCTGGGTAAAGACCGGCTTTGGTTCCAGTGTGGTGACAGCTAACGTCGACCCTGCAGCTAATGAGTCATGAATGTTTAGGAACTATTATGAATAATTTTAGTAATGCATTTTACGTTATTTTCTAATTTTTAAATGTAGTGTAATTTAGTTCTTTATTGTTGCAAAACATGTTTTTTAAAAATAAACCTTTAATTGAATTGAAGACATTTTTACATAATGAAATTCACTATTTAAGACCACCAGAAAGCTGTGTCTTGGTAACTACTTGCACACGATGTACTTTGGTTTTGCAAATGTACTGAAGGGAATCTTTAAGGAATTTAAGTTATTTGAAAGTACTTGTATTTTCATTTCTGTTTTTCTCCTTCTATTTTTACTAGTGATGTTCCTCAACATAGATATCTAGAGAAAATATTGGACGGAATATATGATTTTATGACAGTAGAAGGCTTCAAGGTACACCATTTTTTGGAAATGGGTGTGGTCCGGAAAAGGACCTACTCACTCTCGACGTTTCTCCACAGAAGGATGATTGCTGATAGGAATGGTATCTAAAGCTATTATAATTATCTCAAATATTCTACGTGAAAAAAAGACATTGTCTTTTGTCATTCTGAAGCTTATCTCTGTCCAGATATGCTGCTCAATTTCTACTCATTGTGCCATGCTAACATTATTTTCTTAAAATAACATGCCAAGTATGCTTAATTACACGTGCAAGTTGGTAGTTCAACAAGGTCCCAACTCCCATCCACACAGACTATTTCACTTGGTCCTGAGAGTGTTCCACGAGTACAGCTGAAGGCTAACACAGAGTCATGAGTATACTTGTTGTCCCTTACCAGACCTTCTGTCTGAGTAACAGTCAGGGATCCGTTTGCCTCCACGGGCTCACACGGTGCTGGGAAAAGAATACAACTTTCAAAATTAGCCAAGAACTGTCTGTTCGATTTTCTGTTGAGCTATCATGATGAAGTTTAAGGTTTGTAATATTAGGTTCTGTCACATTTTAAAGCAATGGCTCATCAAAAATTGAAAACGCTCGCTTCGTTGTTGCGAGATTGTATTGTATCGTATCGTATTCTAGCTATAATTTTCACGTCACTGTTTAAAACAAAACATAGAAACCATTAACACAAATACGTACAAGGTGAATTGACTACTCAGCATTGGGATTGTTACAATGTTGCCATATTCCCTGGGTTCCAGTGCATACAAAAACAAAAATAAATAGGTATTGAAAACGTTTCTTGTTTAAACAGAGCCTTGTACTTTTTTCCGACTTTTTCAAAGAATTGCTCCTTTCAAAATAAAGTAAATATGTCAGCATTACAAAAATCTGCATACTATTTGCTTATATTGGGTATTAGTAATACATTCATGTCTAAATTATTATATTGATTTGATATCCCATAGTGTTAGAATGGATTGATGCCACTCTCCTAGTAATAAGGCTCTCATTTGGTTTTATTGGAAAATGTGGTGTCATTTTTTTCTTTTCAGCTTTTGATTGAGCACAAAGTTCCGGACCGAAATTTACCATAACAAGCATTGTCTGATATATCCGGTTCCCATCTTCCCTCTGTACAGACAGAGAATGTCTCTCCTCTCGTAGCGTAGGGTATTGGAGGACAGTAGAGAAGAATGAAATCATCTATGCTATATTCATCTTTTTCCATGCTGACGATGATGTCGGGATCGAAGTCAGCCGGAAGGGTACAAACTGGATCTGGTATCAAAAGGAGAATTGCAATTACTCTTCTTTAGTGTTTAAACAATTGTCGATTAGACTGTCCTGTTTACATGATTTAGCTAACACTGTAACATAGAAAAGTTCTTTCCGTTGAAGTTTTTTTTTTTTTTTTTTTTTTGGGGGGGGGGGGAGGGATGATTTATGATCCTATGTAGTCTATGAGCATTTTCAGTTTTTTTGCCCAAACAACAACTTTCAGCAATTTGCATAATTTGCCTAAATCATTATGCATACAGGTATTGCAGCGCAAAACTTAAAGGGAAAGTTTGTTTAAACTACTTACTAAGTGTGCGCTGATACGGAATTCTAATAGACTATCTCGTGAATGCAACCTGTGATAAAACGGAACTACCTCAATACACGCAATTAGATATGGATGCACATCCATTTAGTGTTTTGTGTGACGTAGAATTCATTTCAGTCCTATTTTACAATTAGAAATGTAAGAATAGACAGTCCCTTCATTTTAATACTAATCCTTGTCCTGTAATTGCAAAAATGTATTTTAAATTTATTTTACACCTCCACAAACCCTATGGAAGTTACAGTATACCTCGTTTCGTTTTATCAGGGGTTGAATTCACAAGATGGGCAGCCTAGTAAAGTTCCGTATCACCGCAAATGCACAATTAGCATACATACATGGTTTACACATTATTTGTAAGTTGTCTTGGTTGGCATAACCTGCATTCAAACAGATTTATGTATGCAAATTATGCAAATTCTTCAAAGTTGTTGATTGGGCAAGAAAGCTGAAAATGTTCATTAACCAGGCAAATCAATGAAAAAAAAATTAACGGAAATTTTTTTTTTAGCTTTGTAAATTGTCTAGCCGACTACGATGAAACTTATCAAAATTGAGAAGCTAATAATTTTAAATATATATATATATATGGCTGGTTGATATATGAACGACCAACTGTTGGTTAAAAGAAAATTACGTGTAAAACGAATGGAGATTTCTTTTAACCAACAGTTGGTCTGTTCATATATTAACCAACCTTATATATATATTTGTACCAGTGTTTTGAGATTGGGTATAATTTCACTCTTATACTTTATCATATTTTAGCAGGTAGAACTAAACTCTAAAAGAAAAAAAAAACAGAATTTGTGAAAGCAATATATCCATTTCTCTTTGGTTATGCCGACGGAAAACAAGTGTCCACGGTTTTAAATGGATCACACTGCATAACAATAATATCAAGTCATCACTTGGAATATCTAAAATAGCCACCTACCTTCGCAGGTTGGATAGTCGAGAGCATCCCACACCCCATCCACACAAGTGGGACGAGGCGAAGAGCTCAGTACTTTCCACGAGATGGTACAGCCGAAGGCTATAGTCGTACCATGATCATACTCATCTCCAGTGTCCCCTGACGATTCATCATGATGGGTTAGATGGGATGGCACAGTTGGAGCTGGGCAAGGAGCTATCAAGCAAAAATATTCAAAGAGCAAAAATAATGTTTCAATTTAAATGGAGGATATTTTTAAATCATATTCCTCCAAGAATGACTTTTTGACTTACTTGAATGAGTTGGTTACATAAGCCTGCCTTGGCATGATTCCAAAATTTGATTCGAGAAATGCGTTTAAAAGCGGCACTTGCACTGGTTTTCAAGATTCATTTTACCATTTTTACCAGCTTTATTTTTATAAATCAATGAGAGCAAGAGTTTTAATAAAGATAAACCATTTTTGTATTTTATTCAGGGCCTTATGTTGTACAATGTATAATTTACCATTCTCAAATACTTGCCATAACACGCATTGTCAGAAAAATCTGGTGACCATCCTGCTTCAGTGCATTGTGAGAACACTTCTCCAGAAAAGACGTATGGAGGAGGAGGACAGTAGAGAATAATGAAGTCTGTGACGTCATAATGATCTTTCTCTATGCTTGGGTAAATATCTGGGTCAAGATTAGCTGGCATTACGCAACCTTTAAAAGAACCACATATATTGATGGCTATAATGAATAATTCAGAACACAGGCATCACAAGGATTCCACTGTGTAAAACATGCACCAGTAATTTCTGCAAACTTTGTTGCGATCAACATTATAATAATTCGCAACAAAAAGGTGCTCTGGAATCTTAGCACTTTGTCGTTTTAGTGTTCTGAACCAACCTGTTCATTAACTCCTGAAAATTGACAGTTGAGATTAATTCACTCTACTGAGACATCATTACACACAGAAGGGCGAAGACGCAGTAAGTAACAAGGATCTTGGAGTGAAGCATACATTAAATGAAATGAATTAGTTGACTTGTTTGTTTGTTAGAGATATGAATTTACAGTTTCTATGGCCTTGATTTTGGAAAAAGTGAAAATCTAATTATCTTAAGTAATCAAAGAGATATCATAAAGCTTCTAACAAATTTGACATCATTTAACATAATAATGTGCCATCCTCAGAGTGAAACAAGTTGTAGCAAATGAGTTAATGAAAATTTATCTACGATCAAAATGCATCATTCTTTTTACACCAGCAGAAAGATATTGACCATTATGTACCTACCTGTGGGGGCCGTGGTAGATATCGCTGTTGTTTCTCTTGGATCAGTCCTTTGTTTTGTTGTCACGTTCTCAGGGCTCAAGGTGGAAGCACGATCGGTATGTGATGAAGTTGTCAGTCCTTTGCTAGTTCCAGGTAGTATCTCCTTGTCTTTGGTTGAGTCAGTATTCAAGATACTTGCCGGAATGCCAGTGCTGGTTCTAGGGACCTCGGTCCCAGGATCTGTGTAGGACGCTGGTGTTCGAGTGGAGTCAGGTTCGATCTTTGTGGTACTAGATAGAGAAGTCTCAATTGTCATGGCAGTCTTGGTGGACTCAGAATATTTTTCAGCAACTTGATTAGTGGAGTGTGTAGGTAGTTCAGTTGGGTTTGTAGGTTGTTCAGTCATTAGATTAGTTGGGCTTATAGGTTGTTCAGTCATTAGATCAGTTGGGTTTGTAGGTTGTTCAGTCATTAGATTAGTTGGGCTTATAGGTTGTTCAGTCATTAGATCAGTTGGGTTTGTAGGTTGGTCGGTCAGATCAGTTGGATTTGTAGGTTGGTCAGTCATTAGATCAGTTGAGTTTGTAGGTTGGTCGGTCAGATCAGTTGGATTTGTAGGTTGGTCAGTCATTAGATCAGTTGGGTTAGTAGGTTGGTCGGTCAGATCAGTCGGGTTTGTATGTTGATCAGTCATCAGATCAGATGGGTTTGCAGGCTGTTCAGTCTGTGGATGCAGTTGGGTTTGTAGGTTGGTCAGTCATCAGATCAGATGGGTTTGTTGGTTGGTCAGTCATCAGATCAGATGGGTTAGTAGGTTGTTCAGTATGTGGATCAGTGGGTTTTGTTGGTTGGTCAGTCATCAGATCAGTAGATGTTGTATCGGTTGATGAGCCAGTCGAAACTTTCGTTTTAGTTGATAACAATGTCCCTGTGGTTTTTGTTGGGCTTGCGGTCATGTCAGTAGGATACTGCAGTTCCGTCAGTTATCTGAATGTCTTCGAACTCTGTTACATAATCAATAACCGTGACGTACTCCCGGTCACCACTCAGCCGTCCAGAGGCTCCTGTTTAATTCGATCAGAAATGGGTTTATTAGTTTCACAATTTGAACTTGTCTCCAAGCATATTCAATATATTTGGTAAATGCCATTGAAAAACGCATGGTTAAATATACTTTCCTCCTGTACTTTTACTTACTTCCTTAATGCTTTTCCATTTCTCCTTCACAAGAAAATTTTTCACCGATAATTATAGCTTATCTACCGCTTCCATTATGTTGAGCAGATTAAAAAAAAACCAACACCTTCAAATCAAGTAGTTTCTAAATCAAAGCTAAGACAAGATAAAACGCATCAACCAAAATTTGAACGAAATCTAAATAAGAAAGTGCTGCCTGTATAAAATGTTTTGTCTATGACACTACCATAGCTATTGGTGATGTAATTCATGGATAACTCTCGATATGTTTTGTACACAAAATTTCACCTATTTTTAAAATTTTTGAAGAACATAATTTTTCATTGCCCTTATCCAAAATATGATGTGGAGAAAACACTCCAATGTATAAACATTGAGTTTGGCTTTAGATATTGTGGAGATCTTTGGCAAAATGAAAATCTTTCATGTGTGTAGAAAACATATTGAGAGTTTTCCACAGAAAGATGTAACGGTAGTGTAAAACATATTGCATATTGGCATAACTTTCTTGAAATATTCCATGTCTTTTCATTAAAATCTTGTTTGATCTGTTGTATTTGGTCTTAGTTTTGATTCAGAAACTACTCTATATGAAGGTGTTGGTTTCCTTTAAAAATGAAATAGGAAAACAAAGTATCTCAACTACCTTACTTGACGAGAAGAAAACGTTGATAAGTGTGATAAAAATCAAGGTACATGTCTATCTTTGAGCACGTCTTAATGAATTTGATTAGAATTCAAAATTTTATTCTTTGACTTAATACTCTTCAACAAGTGCATTACTTAAAGAGGTATTCAAATTTTACTCGAATCTTTATGCGGAAAAAGAAGTAGAAGAAACAAATGTGGAAACTTTATTGACTTATAATGACATCCCCAAATTTTTTTCAGAAATGTCTTTATTGCTTGAAGGCCCATTATGTATTGATAAAGTTTATATTATGTTAAAAAATATGAAAACAAGAATTCTCCTTGACTAGATGATTTTACTGTAGAATTTTATCGTTTCTTTTTGGAGAATATAAAATATTTCATAGTTTAATCATTGAATGATGCCTTTTTTACAGGACACTTATCACAAGTGATGGCACAAATTCGGGACTTTAACTATGATTTCAAAACGTAAAAAGTCTAGAGATTTACTTAAAAACTGGCGCCCAATTTCCTTCCGTAACGCTATCTACAAGCTAGCCTCCGGGGTTTTGTCTCAATTGATACACGAAAATCAGAAGGGATTTCTAAAAGGCCGTTTATGGGAGAAAATATACGTTTACTGTACGAAAAATTACTTTACATTGAAATAAATGGTATAGCTGGTATGTCACCATTAGGCATTCAACTCTGTGTCGCATAAATTCCTCTATAAAGTTTTGGATTTCTTTAAATTTGGACCATCTTTTCAGAAATGGGTTAAATTGTTCTACGAAAATACCTATTCGTGTGTCCTTCTTAACGGACATTGAACAGATAGATTTTTGATAGAGCGAGGGTGTCGTCAGGGAGTACATTAGTCTCCACTGATACTTGTATTTGTTAGTGAGTGAAATACTTGGTATCCTGATGCGTTACTCACATTCTTAAGTGGTGGGACTGCATTGCCTCAAGTACACCTTTAAACTTAAACTTAAGAAATATTTACTTAGCTATTACATGTCAACAACCCAAGCCTAAACACTCCTGTCCCCTTCTCTTATATCACACACTATCTTTATCCACCTCCCACCCCTTTCCCTTTCTTTTTTTTTTTAATATTTGTGTGGCTTATTTTATTGTTTTGATTATGCTTTTGATATGTAACTTCTGCTTTGTTAATATATCTGTAATATATTCGCCTTTGACCACATGTAACTATGTAACTAAGTTTCAGGAGCTTGCAGCATACAAGCTTTGCTTTTTTTTTAGCTTGCCCCTCCGTTTTACTATCTTTTCCTCAGCCTGCTCAACTTTGTTCAGTATCGCAGTAATTCTTTTCTTTCTTTCCTGTTATTCCATCATATTACTTTTGTTTTAACGAGATTTCTTTTGTATAAACTGTGAAATGGGAAAAAAAAATATCAATCAAATCAAATCAAATCAATAATAAATGAAAAAAAAAAACTTAAAATGTTGCAATATGTAGACGACACCCTTTCTATACTCATTGGTACCAGACAAGGTTTACAATGTGCCTTTATTACTTTCCGACTTTGAATATATCAATCTGAAAATCAACGTAACCAAAACACAAGTTATATGGATCGGGAAGAATAGGTTTCTCAGAACAGAAATTTTACATGAATACAAATTGAACTGGATATCTGAAGGTTTTTTCGGTACCTAGGTATATATATATTTTTTTCTGTGCAGTTATCACAGATGGTTGAACACAGTTGCTGTAAAAGATCAAAGAAATAAAATGTCAAATGAGCTCTTGGTTGAAAAGATCATTGACCCCCTTTACAAGTAATTATTATTAAATCGCTATTTATATCCAAATTAAACTATCTGTTTTATCACTGCCTGAACCAAACTCGCATATTATCAGTGAGGTAAATCAATGTGCTCACTCTTTCATATTTTCATTTCATTTAGGTTTTATTTCCACATTATCTGTAATGACACAAGTCTTTTCCATAATATAACAAAATATAATAGAACAACATTTAAATACATAATTTATGTTAAATTTGAAGTAAATAAGAAATAGTCTAAGATAATAATAAGATGCACGGAGAGAGATTAATACATAACAGAAATGTGGAGGAAACCTTAGAAGCAAATGCTTGTAGATAAGGTTCCCTTTTGATAGACTCTGTTGGATACATCTTAAACAAACACACACGTGGACACACACAAAAAATGAAAAGTCAATAAAACAGCACAATAAAAAAAGAGTTGAAAAAAGCATGACAAGACAAATGGACAGGAGAGGAATGACGAAAAAAGAAAAAAAAATGAAAGTAAAATACAAAGAACTAGGCAAAAATAAAAGTGTACAGCAGCCAACCAACAGGATATGAAATACATACACATCCATTACAAAAAGTAAAGTACGCCAGTGAATAATAAAATTAAGTTGACGTTTCTTCGTACTGCAGAAGGAGCTTTAATTTAAAGTGATGTTTAAAAGTAGTTAAATTAGACAATTGTTTTAGCGATGCATCTAAGGAATTCCAGTAAACGGGACCAGTAAATGTAACAGTTCTTTTCCTAAGTACGGTTCTTAATCTATGCAAATGAAAAAAGGAAGACTGACGGGTAGGATAATTATGCAGTTGTTGATTTTTCTGAAATAAGGATGTAATCGCATGAGGCAGGTCATTTGAATTTAACTGAAACATGAAACAGCCTAAAAAGAAGTTATATAAATCCTGAACTTTTAGTATTTTATTATCTAAAAATAGACGCTTAGTATGACTTAACCTATCAGTATGGCAGATTATTCGCAATACACGTTTTTGAAGTATTAACAATTTATCCATCTGGTAATCAAATGAATTTCCCCATGCGAGTATACCGTAGTTCAAATAAGGTAAGATAAGCGTTGAGTATAGACTTTTCAAAATATGCTTGGGAAATGACATCTTCAGTTTATTGATTACCCCAACATTCCTTGCAATTGTTTTGCTTACATGTAAATTGTGCTCTTTCCAAGAAAGTTTATTGTCAATATTAAGACCGAGGAATTTCAACGAGTCAACTAAATTTATAACGGTTTTGTTAATATAAATATTGCCAGGTAACTCTGAAATAGAATTGCTAAAGAGCATACACTGAGTTTTATTTATATTCAAAGAAAGTTTATTTGCACACATCCACTCTTCAACAAGTCTAAGTTCATTATTAACTGTTTCTAACAAGACACTGGGGTTTTTATGAGAGAAGAAAACTGAAGAATCATCCGCGAATAGCGTAAACGACAGAGCCCTAGACGAATTTTGAAAGTCATTCATATACAAAAAAAATAATAAGGGGCCAAAAAGGGATCCTTGGGGGACACCACAAAGTAACTGTTGAAAGGACGAGTTAATACCCTGAACAGATTCAAATTGCGTTCTTCCACTGAGATAACTTCTGAACCACTCCAAGGCCCTCCCACGTATACCGTAATGAGAGAGTCTGTGCAGTAATATTTTGTGATCAATTGTATCGAAGGCCTTGGAGAGGTCCAGAAACGTCCCAAGGGTATGACAGTGATCATCAGTAGCAGAGGCAACATAATTAATGAATTGTAAGATAGCATGTACTGTGGAATGTTTTTGTCTGAAACCAAATTGCGAATCTGAGAATACATTGTTGGTCACTAAAAATGCAATTGTACGATCATAGATCAGTTTTTCTAAAACCTTAGAAATAGAAGATAGAAGTGAAATTGGCCTATAATTACTTGAATCTAGAGGATCACCCTTTTTCAAGATCGGGACCACTTTTGCAATTTTCATTACATCCGGTACGACACCCTGAGTTATCGATAAATTGAAAATGTGCCTTAGGGGATCCACGACTTCTATGATATGTTTCAGTAAAAAATTACTAACTTCGTCAGAACCCATACTTCGTTTATCTTTCATATTTTTTACAATTTTTAAAATTTCACATGTATTGGTTGGGTAAAAGAAAACAGAATTCTGATTTTTGTTCTTCAAAAAAGAATGAAAATTTTTCTCGACGGTAGGAATTTTCTTGGCCAAATTCGGTCCGATATTTGAAAAGTAGTCATTAAAGTGATTAGCTATTGATTCGTGATCATTAATAATTCTATTACCCTCTTTGATTTTTACTATGTCTTTAATAACGCTCCTTCTGTTCAAAGCGCTGTTAATTATACCCCATGTTTCCTTTATATTGGACTTCTTCTTTTCAAATTGTTTGCAATAATATTTCTGTTTCTCAAGCCGCAAAATCATTGTCAAAGTATTTTTATATTTGACATATTTATCACGAAGTTTTGGAGTAGGATTTTCCCGAAATTTATAATACATGTTGTTTTTCCTGTTAATTGCTCTCAATAACGACTTGGAGACCCAAGGGTTACGGGGTTGGTGTCTATAGCTTGAAAAATTACATTTCTCCAATGGAATACATTCATCAAGAGCGTTTTTGAGAACATGAATGAAATTATTATAAGACGCATTGACATCATGATGAACAAGTACCTGTGCCCAAGTTACCATTCCAAGTTTTCCTTTCAATTTATCAATTTTTGGGGCAGTGAATTTCCTTATCATTTTTAAAGGCGGAGGTAGTTTTGTAATACCCAAAAGACTCTCTATTTTGCAATAAACTGGACAGTGGTCAGAGATATCAGAAAGAATAATACCAGATTCTATCTTTAAATGATCAATATTTACAAAGATATTATCAATGAGAGAACAAGACTGTGAAGATAGTCGTGTGGGTTTAGATATTGCAGGAATAAAAGAGTATGAGAGTAATGTATCTAAAAAATCACGAGAAAATTGATTGAAGCAACAAGCCTGACAAAAGAAGGAAAAAATGTGTCAGTTGTATAAGGATGGTGGATTAAAATTACGGATATTTCATACACAAGAAATCGCTTAAGATTTCATGGATCAGAAGATTTATTACTGACTCATCAGATGAAAATTTTACTTATATGTTTCTATCGTTTTCGCCTCCGTCATATTCTCTCCAATTATTTATGGGTTCAGAATATTACAAACAATTAGCCAATGTCACCCTCAATCCACTTTGGAAAGAGATGCTATTTGCTTTCTCAGAATTTGTTGAAATCACTGTATATAATATTGCATGTCAACCTCTGTGGAATAATCCTAAGGTTAAGGTGAATAATGATACAATATGACGGGAGTACGCTTTATCAGTGATATTTTGAAAACGGATGGTACGTTTCTCCCGGTATTTTGAATATGATATACAAATTTCCTCCAATACTATGGGTTATGCAATGCTATTCGGGAGGGTTTTAAAAAGATTGTTACACGAAAGTTGATGGAACCTACAAATATTATACCAGGAGCATTATTTCTAAAATTGAAAATTGAAAATGAAAAAAGGGTGTTCTCATATTTACCAGTCGTTCTTAAAACATGCTGTGAAAGAACGTAACAGCCTCACCAAATTGAAACAGTATTTAGAACTCGAAGATAAAACATTTAGTTCATATTGTCTGATTCTCTATCAGTCAATTATTGATATAATTAGTATGAGGTGGTTTCAATATAAGATTTTGAATGGAATACTTTATATGAAAGATTCACTGATGAAATTCAAAATAGTTGATAATACACAATGGACATTTTGTAACAGCAGTGAAGAGACATTTAAACGTATATTTTGTTATTGCCCATGTTCAAATATAATATGGGCTAAACTTGATTAATACTAAGACCAACATAAAGGTCAAACTCCACACCAAATAAATTGTTTGGATTGAATGAACGTCATAACAACGTGTTTAACTGTATCTCAATCATTGTAAAAAAAAAAAAAAAAAAAAAAACATATTCAGCCAAATGTACAAATCAGTTACCACGGTTTGAAAAATTTATGACAGCCATCAAAACATATAATATGGAAAGGTATATAGCAAAGATAAATATGAAAGAAAATAATTTTGAGAGAAAATGGTTTCATTTTATGAGAGTCTACGTTCATTTTGCTTGTTTGTTTGTATGATATAGAATTGTATACAACATTCTCCAATATGCAGCTGCGAGGCTGCATATTTTGTTATATGTTGTTATTATCTCTTGTTTGAATATTCATACGACAAATCATGGAGAAAAATGTATATGTATCGATCTTTCGTAAAAAATTGTTATGTTGAAGATCAATAAAGAATTCCTGTAGAAGGGTAAATAGAAAGGGGAAAAAAAACTTTTGCAAGGAATCTTTTGCAATCATACTTGAATATAAATTCAATAATCATAGTGATGATGATGATAACATCATTAACAACAACAACAATAATAATAATAATAATGATAATAATAGTAGTAGTAATAATAATAATGATAAAAATAATAATAATAATAATAATAATAATAATAATAATAATAATAATGATCATAATAATGATAACACTAGTAGTAGTAATAATAATGATAAAAATAATAATAATAATAATAATAATAACAATAATAATAATAATAAATGATAATGATAATAGATATCATTTCTACAGCGCTTAAAGTACATTATTGTTTCTGAGCGCTTATATATCAACAAAATTAAGCAATCAAACTATTAACAAAAACTTCGGTAATAAACAAGCATTGAAATGAAAACAGACATAGAAATTCAGTATTCAGTAATATAAAACTTGATTTAAATAAGATCAATTACACTGAATAGACAAAATAAGGAAATGGGACGACCTGATTATACATAATAACTAAATGAAGGACATTACGGTTGATGTCCTTCTTACGTAATGCATTAAAAATGTCCTGTTATTTTCAAATTACGTTTTTCATAACAACTTAGTAATTTTAAAAAAAAGCGTACATGTTTTGATGTAGGACTTGAACGATATGTTCTTACCATTTGATCCTCCCGCAATAATGAT